>JAKWBJ010000511.1:1200000-1800000 GCA_023159175.1 Wohlfahrtia magnifica
GCTCTGCGGTTGATAATGCGATCTTCAAAAACAGGGCGCAAAACATCGAGTGTAGCTTCGGCTGTGTGGCACGTAGCGCCGTCCTGTTGAAACCAAATGTTGCTTATATCCTCCTCTTCAATTTTTGTGAACAAAACTTCGTTCAACATGGCCCGATAACGATCGCCATTGACTGTAAGGGCCACTACTTGCTCATTTTCGAAGAAAAATGGCCCAATTATGCCTCTGGACCAAAATCTGCACCAAACAGTGACTCGTCTTAGGTGTATCGGCTTTTCAATGTATGCGTGCGGGTTTTCTATGCCCCAAATGCGACAATTTCGCTTGTTTACATACCCGCCAAGATCAAAATGAGCTTCATCTGAATAGATGATTTTTGATTCTGCAACATTACCATGATTTTCAAAGTAATGTCGCAATATTTCCCAGCTTTGTTCAAGCGTATACACAACCATATTCGTTCAGCAGAAGGATGAAACTAATTATCTGTCTAAGTGTTACCATTCACGAAATCAGCACTAGTTGAAAAAAAAAAAACATTAGAAAGCGAACCCGATAAAATGTTAAAAATCAGCGCATTTTTAAAGACTAAAATAAAAACTTAATTCAAGATAATGAGGGTGTACACTTTTTTTGACGCTGCATATGTATGTATATATTTTGGGAGAAAATAAATTTGCCCTCACCCAATACTTAAGAAAAAGGAGTTAAAATACCACCAGCGTAGTTTTTTATTTCTTTTTTCACTTTTTTTTTTCGTAGTATAAGCCACGTACATACATATGAAATAAACGCTTATTTGGCACTTTTTTCTTAATTTCAAAACATTTAAAATTTTTAAGAAAAAAAAAAAAATTCAAAACAGATGGTTGGTTTTCTTTTACGGCAAAATGATCATTTGAATGAATTTAATATCCGCACTTGAATACGATCATGGCGTCATATAAACATATTTTTGGAAATGCTTAAATGTAATTTTTTTAATTATTTCTTCATGTTCGTTTCTTTTAATTTAATTAAATTTAATTTTAATTATATTACAAATTATTATTTTTTTTTTTAACTACAATTTTATGAAAATGCCCCCAGTTCTTATTATTACATATTGCATTCGAATGAGCCTAAAAAAGAAAAGAAACACTCCCTGCTGTTTAAATTAAACACGGATTTGGTTACACAGTAAATGCATGAAAAAAAACACACGCTCACTTACACACACACAAACAGGACTCATTGTGCCAGACTTGCTGAGTGAATGGCAGAGAGAGTGAGAGGTAAATAACAACAATAAAAACATTATTATTAAAATCAGCAGCCAACAATTTAAAATGAGTGTCATAAAAAGTTTATGATGCATGAGTGTGGTGTGTGTATGAGTATGTTTTACGTGTTTTACGCTGTTGTTGTTTATTTATTTACATTTTGAATTAAATAGCCATTAGTCTGTGCCACTGTTGCCTTGTAAGACAGTTACTGGCAATCATTTAGACACGCATGAGCATTTAAATTGAAAATTGTTTTTGTTTGTATGTATATCTTCGAGACATGCAAGCGTGTTAAATATTTAACGCCAAGTTTATTGTGGAAAATGGTGCTAATAATGTCAGGATATTTTAAGTATGTAAGTAAAAGTAATTAAAATTAGAAGGAGCCTTTACTCAGTGGACAGTGATGGAAAGTTGTTAATAGACAGCTTAGCCGTTTGCCTAGAATTTTTTTTCATCGAGTAGTGATAGCATACAAGTTTTTGCTGAATAATAATAAAAAAAACATATATTTTTGTGAAAGACGACATCGTCATACAATTGCTTTCAGTTTTGCTTCTTGTAAGCCAGGTAATTCAGTAATCGATGACTTTTTACACCATGAGTTTGGGCTATCGAACTTAACTGACGCTGGGTAAAATGGTACCAGAATTAAAAGAAAGAAAGTTTAAATAATTCTTAACAGACCTTAACAGTGTATTCACCAATTGCAACACTAGTGACTCTTATGCTAGAGGTTTTGGGACTTTGGTATACACATTGTACTCACCAATACCTTTACAGCCATTCTAATAAGCCAATTTAAGTCATAACTCCTCCAGAAATGTTTTCTGTAGCAAAAAATTACAGTGTGAAAATTTTTAGGCAGATCAACTTGACATTTGTATGCACTTGTTTTATAAAGCGTGTTTTTTATAGAGGTAAAGAACTTTAAGTTGGCATTACTTTTCAATATGGCGACCGATTTAACAGCTGTCAACTGATTTATTCTCAGTTTGGTTTGGCAATTCATCATGAATAGATTCATGCCCGGCGTAGATTCGTCGAATGGGCCCAAAACTAGATTACCGTTGTTCCCGATTTTCATAAGCGAATTTTGTTTAGCGCTAAAGCGCACTTATGATTGAATGGCTACGTCAACAAACAAAACTGCCACATTTGAAGTGAAGGTAATCCTCAAGTGTATGCGGAAACACCGTTACATCCAGAAAAACTAACTGTTTGGTGCGCTTTATGGGCTGGTGGAATCATTGGTCCATACTTTTTCAAAAACGATGGTGTCCAGAACGTTACAGTCAATGGTGATCAGTATAGAGCCATGATTACTAACTTTTTCATTCCTGAATTGAATAACCATGATGCCAGGAGATATGGTTTCAACAAGACGGTGCTACATGTCAAACAGCTCGTGCCACAATAGATTTATTGAAAGACGCGTTTGGTGACCGCCTAATTTCACGTTTTAGACCTGTGAATTGGCCTCCAAGATCTTGTGATTTAACATCGCTAGGCTACTTTCTGTGTGGCTATGTAAAGTCATTGGAAGACATTATTCGCCGTGTTGTTGCCGATATACGGCCACAAATGTTGGAAAAAGTCATCGAAAATTGGAAGTCCAGATTGGACTACATCCGCACCAGCCGTGGCGGTCATATGCCAGAGATCATATTTAAAATGTAATGCCACAAAATTATCTTTTGGACAAATAAACTTCATGTCAATCGAATAATCCATCGTTGTTTTATTGCAACTTAAATTTCTATACCCCTCTATAAGAAAACACCCCTTATGAATTTAATATATTGTGACAGCTTGTGGACGGAGTTATAACTCTTTTCAGCGAATCAAAATCACATTCAATGCAATGAAAGAAACCTCGCTGATAAACGCTTTTTGCTAAAAAACTTAAACAAACGTGAAGATATATTTTTTACATAGAAAATGGAGAAATTTTACATTTCGACCAAAATTTTAAAATAAGCAAAAGCAGTTCGATCATAATCAAAGTAATCTGATCACTTTATAATTTTCAAAAGAGAAATTAAAATATCCTTTGAGCCGTCAGCTGTTTTTTGTCTTCTTTTGTTTGGAAAACTTCAAATGATCTTTTGCAAAAAAAGAGGGCAAAAATCCATTATTTTTGAGCGGCGATCAATATCTTTAAACGAAATATTCTCGCAGTAGCAAAAAAATCCAGTTAAAACAGGTACAAAAAAACTAGGGAAGCAAGAACCTATTAAAATGATTTTTTTTAAAGAAAAAATTACTCAAAAGGATAAAGATCATGGCAATAAGAAAAATTCCTTTAAGATATAGAATAGAAGGAAATAACTAAGGCAACAACAACAAAAGATAACGAAAAATGTAGAGCAAATATTATCAACAATTAGAGACCAGATAGAAAACAAAAGAAAATTAGGCGCCTTTTAAGCCGCTTAAATAACAATAGCATTTACATTTGAATGAAACACACACGCATATATACTATACATATTGTCTACAACAATAACAACAAACATAGAAAGAGCGCATATATACTATACATATTGTCTACAACAATAACAACAAACATAGAAAGAGCGTAAAAATTATGTTTGTTTGGCTGGCGGCTGTCTATCAGAGATGCCGTATTTTTTTAAAACTACTAATCTAGAAAAAAGTGATGTATAAGGTGTCTTGCAAATCTCGACGTAAATAAGTCTTCTGGGCCGGATGGAATTCCAGCGCTGGTCCTAGTGTAGTGCTCTTCGACGCTTGCGCGTTTATTGGACAATGTTTTCAGTGCGTCTTATCGCGCAGGTGTTTTTCCATCTTGCTGGAAGATTGCTAATGTAACGCCAATCCCTAAGGCTGAGGTGAGGCTAGTAACCCTGAAAACTACCGTCCAATAGCAGTTTGTTTGGCACTTTCCAAGTGGTGATGGAGATTATGATTAATCATCACCTTGTGAAGTATTTAGAGTCCAACAATTTGCTGAGCGATCGTCAATACGGTCTCCGTAAGGGTCGCTCGACTGGTGATCTGCTGACGCTACTCTCTGAAAGGTGGAATAGGTCCATTCATGGATTTGGAGAGAGTAAAGTTGTGGCCCTGGATATTTCCGAGGCGTTTGACAGAGTCTGACACAAGGCTCTCATATCCAAACTTATTGCTTTTGGTGTCGGTAGTCACTTCTCTCGATTTATATCGAGTTTTCTCAGAGATCGCTCTATAAGAGTGGTTATAGATGGAGTCTCATCCGACGAGTTCAGGATAAATTCAGGGGTACCGCAAGGTTCTGTTCTTTCTCCTACTCTTTTTCTAATATTTCTTAACGACTTTCTTTTTTTCACTTCTAATCCTGTACTCTTTTGCAGATGACAGCAACATTTGTCATTCATATTCGTTTGATCGTAGGCCAAGCATTTTGGAGATTGGGGCGAAAAGGCAGAATATGAACGACACGCTTACCTGCGACCTTGCGAAAATATCTGAGTGGGGTCGCGCAAACAGGGTCGACTTTAACACACAGACGTTGTGGTGTGTTGTCATCTGCATCTATGGGTAATGTAGATATTAGGAATCAGATGCTCTTGATGTTCTTGGCATGAGAATTAACTGTAGCGTTCGTTGGAACGAGCACATATTTCGAGTGTCGAAAAAGCATTCAAGTGCCTCGACTTCTTAAGACGGTGTAAGAATTACTTCACTCCATCTTCTCCTTAATATTTACAAGACCTATATCCGACCCAAATTGGAATACAACTCTCATGTATGGGCCGAAGAGGGCGAAGTTTCTTCTTAATGACGGTAGGGTAGCCAACTCTATCGATTCATTAGAGTATCGTCGCAATGTGACGTGTTTTCTATCGGTACTATAACGGAATGTGTTCTGACGAAATTAGGGAACTAAGTACTTGTATTTCTCGTAGATCACATCCCTTTGTAGTTGATTATCCAGTGAATCGCACAACGCATTATAGGGAGAATTCGTTCTTTAGTCGCACTGTTCGTTTGTGGAACAATCTTCCTGCGAATGTCTTCCCTGCCACTTACGCCATGAGCAAATTCAAATCGAACGTCCATAAACACTACTCACTCTATCCTCCTTCCCACAACCTATTTTCCTAGTACCAGCACAACGGCTGCATGAGTAGGGGTTAACCCTGAGTGCTGGTCTCAAACAAACAAATAAAAAAAATAGATTTATTCAAAGTAAAACATTTAATTTTTGTTATCTTAGGCACCTAACTATTATAACAGACCTTTAATTCCATTCTCTACCAAGTAATACAACAAAAATGAAATTAGCTCCTTGAGTAGCTTTAATAAACTTTGTTTTTTATGGCCTCCGCATACCGTTTCGTAATAGTTTATATGAGATTTGTTAGAATTATTAGTTAGTATTGATTGCCACTTTAATTTTAAGCTCTCCATCAGCTTCTGCTTATTTTTAAAACGACGTGATCCGTGCGCTTCAAGAATTAGCAACAATTTTATTTAAATAACAGAACCGGTTATTTAAATTATTATTAACCGAGAACCGGTTTTTTTAAAGTGCTACTTTTCGAATTAGTCGAAAACCGGTTTTCGAAAAAAGTCGAATAATCGATCTCCTTAATATAAATACATCTACATATGTATATACCATATATAAATAGGAGGCGATTTTTGCTTATGAATGTCTCAGCATCCTGCTCAAACCCGTCGACCGATTTTCATCAAACTTATTTTCAAGGTAAGTGTTGGGACCTATATGATTATGTTTATGTTTGGTTGAAATCATAAATCGCATGTGTGCGTTAATGAAGCCCAAGATCGCCTCCTCTTTAATATATTCGTAATTTAATAACTCGAGAACCACTAAATCGAGGGTCCCTAAACCTGGTCTAAACACGTTCGAAGTCAATACAAGTCATCATCGTGGTAGCTTCCATTCCCACTTGTACAATACCATTTTTTAACATTTATAACATTTATATATGTATATACATATATATATTAGGGTGGGTCGATTTCCAAATCACCCAAGTGACAAGAAAATCTTATTCTAGGGATCAAAATAAGAAACTTTTCCCAAGCAACCATACCTTTAAAATGAATTCTGATGTTCGTTATTTTGACCCAAAGGTCAAATTTGTAAAAAATCCTACTTTGACCCATTTAAAGGGCCCCAATCGATTCTAAATGTATGACCGACCCACACTAACTTTGAAGGGGCGACCCATCCATTCTAGTGGCACACCTCCTGGAACCTCCCTGGGGGGTCCCCATATAAAAATTTCAAAAAATCACCATTTTTGGCACTTTACACGAACCAATCAGCGAAATGGCTATGTTTGTTTTGTTTTGGACTTTATTTTTTTTTTATACAACTTAATAATAGAGAAGAAACTAAAAAATTATTGTTTGAAATCTTGTTTGCTCTCAAGTCTGGGCAATTGAACATGTCGTTCCGTTCCTTGTAGATGTGACGGAATGTTTAGATCATTAAACGGTGGATCATGTTGATTTAAATATTCTTTCAATATATCGCACGGAATGCTTCGCGTGAATGGTGGTTCAAATATGTTATTTATATCATTCAAATTGATCATTTCTGTGTAATTTGTGCAATGAAAGTTTATATCTGGCTTTTTGTAAACTCTAAGTTCCGTTGGGTCTTCAACATCGGTTCGGTAACGCAGAATTTGCTTTATAGCACAGTCTCGCTTTTCTTTGCTATCATCAAACAACATTGATAGCAAGATATTTTCCGAATGCGCATAATATGAATTATCTTTAATTACTTGATTGACAATAGTGCGTAAAGGAGGTTGTAGAAACCGTGACCAACTAATGAACTTGAAAACTAATACACTACCGTACACGACAGAGCTGTAATACTTGATATTGAAGTACATTGGCACAAAACAATTAATTATAAGTTCAACCAGAATCCATAAATATTTGGATGGATTTTCCGTTGTCACATATAATCGTAAAAATCTAGCAGCCTTGATGAGCCAGCGAGTATGAACAATTTTCCCTGATTTGATGTTACCTGATTTGATGTTGAGCAATGTCGTTTAAGTACTTCGAATCGGTGGAAAATTCAATTATTTCTGGAGCAGGTGGCATATTTTTCAACGCAATTTTCTCAAACTAGACCACCATCTGAAAATAGTAAAATAAAGTAGACAAATAATTTAAAACGGTTAACAATTAGAATAAATGAGTGATGGCAATTACTTACCGGAAGAATTTCACAAGTTTCGATTTCATTACTGAGTTTTTCGATGGGCGATCTTGGTCCAGTGCTGGTTGATTTATCCAAAGTTTGAAACAATTGCCGAAATGGAAGTTCGTTGAAGTATAGAAGGCAAACGAACCAATGCAATGGTTTTTTTAACAGCAATTCAAATCGTCGTATAATTCCACCGAGTGGCCAAGTGTTTGTCGGCTCACCATCAGTGCTTATACCAATTAATGCATCCAGTGATATATTTTTATCGTTGAAAAAATTATTTAATTTGGTTGCTCTGTATTCAGCCGTTTCATGTTCCAGTCTTACGTAACCAATCAATTGAGAACTTGGTTCTCTCAAAATGACAAGATGCAGTTCTTTTACCATCATAGTATGATAATTCCCATCAATTTCAACTCTCGTTTTCATTCCAACGAATGAAAACGCTAACAAATTGGTAACGTCTAACCGTTTGCGAAGCACTTCTCTTCTGCATTTGTCTTTTTCATTGCGGACTTTCGATTTATCCATGATAAGAGGTTTACCATGCCGATCCTTCATTTCGAAATCTTGGAAAAGAGCAGTTCCCAATGCTGATGCTACTCTATCAAGCACACCAAATCTGTCACACATCAAGGCAAAGTTAAAAAAATCCTATCTTTCTGTGTATTATGAACCATTGCTTCTATCCATATCTTCTTCAACCTCTCTTTATAACAGTTCCTGCTTGCTCTTCATTTTCCATCACAAATGCATTGACTGTTAGTCTGTTAGTCTCTGATTATGTTGATCGTGCATAAACTCTTTGAGGCGTTCTGGAACCAATCCACATGTACATACAGATGCCTTCAAATCGCATTTACATACATTGTCCAATGTAAACAATTTTTTTCAGAGATTTTACAAACTCTGGAAGTGGGTTATAGTATCTTTGCATGCCTTCGGCTTTAATACACTATTTTTCGGCATTATTTCCATACCAAGTTTTTCCCAAATCCAAATTAACTTATTTACTACTTCAGTAGTGAATTATTTATAGGAAAACTTTTTTGTTCTTTTTTAGCACGTTCGTTCAAGTAAAAATAATATCTCAAGATAGCCACCTCGGTTGGTAAATTAAGATCAATCAAATCAGAACACGCACCAAAAAGAGTAACACCATGCTTGGGTATATGACTCATATGACTGAAAAAATCTCAACAACACAATATAACTATTTTGGGTTTTCCAAATTCCTTTTTTCCCTAATTGTGGGAGTCGGTCATACATTTAGACTCGATTGGAGCACTTTAAATGGGTCAAAGTGGGATTTTTTAAAATATGACGTTTGAGTCAAAATAAGGAACGTCAGAATTTATTTTAGAGGTATGGTTCCTTGGGCAAAGTTTAAAAAAATAATTAAAATGTATGATCTTTAAGCGATCGAAAATATTTTGGTAAGTGTACGAGTTTGGATTGGAGCCACCGTATAGTGCTATCTTTTATTATAGAATCAGATTCATCTACTACATTATCCTCCTCATTGTTTTCCTCCTCCAACACCTTCAAAATTTCCACAGCATCTTCTTCATCAAAATTTTCAACATCAACCGTCTTCTGATAGCCAACCGTCTTCTAATTCCACCAAATATGTTTCAATATCATTTTCATTCATAGTTGTTTAAAAACAAACAATATTCTTCATATTTACTGCAAACAAATTTTTTCCAATAGATTACGAATGCAGTAATTGCATAATGATGTATGTAAATTTTTGTCATACAGTTTTTTGTCCCTAAATAGCATACTGATAAAAATTTTACCAAATATTGCTACAACATTAACACTTATTTTTTATTTTTATTTAACAAATTACTTCTGAGCCGTTTCATAAAATACCAAAAGTGTTCAAGCTTTTTCCTACTTTACTAAGCCAAGGTGTAATGAAGTAAAACTAACATATTTATGTGGGATTCCCGTTTTTTAATTCAACTTTATAATCCAGTGTATGTATTACTAATGTACAATGCTGTCAACAGCAACCAATTTACCCTACAGGGTTTTTAGTCGGTTTTTTCCTAAAAGAATATTATGATGGAAATTTCTATCATCAAAACTTATACGAGTAATAAAATACAACAAAATTTTGAAAACATCAAATTATTGGAGTACACTTTTTGACGCCTAAAATATAGAGTACATTCCGTACCATAACTATTATTATTGCAAGAATTCTTTTGTAATTTTTTAAATTTTGTGAAGCCTTAGATAGTTTTAAAGAAACACAATGTGTTTAAATCGATCTTATTTTGATAATAATAATTCCCATAACATTCCATGAAGGAACACGGAAACTTCTTCAGTCAATAGACCGCACACGATTTTATTTTTAGACTTAAACACATGCAATAGTGAAGTTGCAAAAAAAATTGTTTTCAGATGGTCTGGCCCCGAATTGCACCGAGGACCTTTTGCTTGGCAGGTGGGTGTCTCACCTACCATACCTACGGTGACCATCCGTTCTATATTATACAGAACAGTACTGTATTTGAGAGCCTTGTCCTGTATAAATTATTCGTAAGGCAAAAACTGTAAAATGTCTGTATTTTATTTACTGTTCAGTAGTTGTTCTGCCTGCCCCAAAGTATTTTTAGAAAATTGACATGGTTTCTGTCTCAACAATACTGTTTTAATCAAAAATGCAAAAGGTTTAAAATATCAATCATGAAAATGTCGTAGTTCTATATACAGAAACAACGTAAGTTTTATTTCGTTGAATTTCTTACGTACATGGTACAATAATATCAGGTAGTCTCGCAAAACCAGCTGGTCTTATTTACCTTTGTTTTGTTGTCCCGTTGAAACGTCAAATTTGTTTTTGTGTGAAAAGGGGATAAATAGAAATAAAAGTGAAGTTACATACCGCGCATTGGACATTAATTTATTTGTAAAAATTGAGAGTGAAATATATTTAATATATGAATTCATTTCGTTTCTTAAAACAATTAAGCACATCACAAGAAACGCTAGTCAGCTGTTCAACTGTCAACGCCTTAAAAGTTGAAAGTGGACCACCTTTTTTGCATTAGAGGCATTGCATACTTTGCATGTAACTTGCTTTATGGAAACCCACCATTTTAATTTTTTTTTTTTTTTTTTTTTGACAAAAGCTTGCAACGCCTAACGCTCGTAACGCGAGTTATGTACTTCCACCTATAAGAAATATAATTTTTTTGAAATATTTTTATTTTCGTTCAGTTTTTATTTTTTTGACGTTTTTATAGTAATTTCTTAGAAACAAACATCAAAACGTTTTGTTACTTTCGTAAACAAAAAAATTAATTTTGACATTTTAGTGTACATGTACAAAAATAAAATGCCTGTTGTTTTTGTATGTTTTAGTTATGAGGCTGCCTGATAAATTGTACCATGTTTACATACTTGTCGGCATAAATAAATATAAAATTTATACAATATGAGTATAGTTTTCGAAACTTCTGCTAGCATAACTCAATCGACTTAGCTTTCAGAATATAAGTGCTAACTGCAAAACAGCAATTATCGCGCTTTGTAAGAATTTAGAGTAGTTTTTTCTTAATAATTATTAAAAAATTTTAAATAATAACTCCTCGCAAACGAATCGAAGTTTATTATTTTAATTTTCGAAACCATGAAGAAAATTTTCCTTATCATCGGCGCGATTCGAACCTGAGCTGCTAGGTTATATATTCAAGCGCTTGAACCATTACACCACACCACTGTCGTACGCTTGTACTTTATAAAATATATCTGTGTTCTATATTTTGATTTAAAAATTATGGTCACTGTAACCATACCACAGCGGCAAAAATTAAATTAATGTAAAAAGGGGGTGTCCACTTTATTCTGACGCTCACAGTAAATGTATGCTTGTTGTTTCGCTGTTACTGTTAAGTTTTTTATAACAATATCTTGTAACTAATTATGTAGACTCATCTGTTTGTCTGCTTTTAGTTTATAGAAAACAAATAGAATTGCGAGCAATTAATAAATTTTAATAACATAGTGATTTAAACTTCTGTTACAATCTACCAGTATTCTATTTAGCGTAACATCCTACCAAACGAAATATTTTCTATCAATTTTGGTAGAGTTCTACCAATAGTGGCAACACTGGATCCAGGGAAAGAAATCTGCATAGACTACGGGAAGAAAGCGTGAAACAAATGTCGGTTTTGATAAACTCTTAATTCGTACTTCAAAGATTAATCCTTCAATACATTAAAAAGCCTCAAAAATGAAGTTATTTCTCCTGTTTCAAGTCTCAATAAGAAAAAACTTCCATAAGTTTATGGACTTAAGGGTAAGAGTCCGCGAAATGTATAATTTCTCAGCAAACGGAAGTAATACCTGCACCGTAAGAGTTAGAATAACATGGTCTGACGAAAGGAAAATTAATTTGTTTGGTGCAAATGCAAAATCGTATGTACGAACATATTTTACTTACAATTAGGGAGATCGATTATTCGAGTTTTTTCAAAAACCGGTTTTTGACTAATTCCAAAAGTAGCACTTTAGAAAAAAACGGTTCTCAGTTAATAATAATTCAAATAACCGGTTAACCGGTTCTTTCAATTTAAATAAAATTGTTCCTAATTCATGAAGCGCAGAGCCGGACTACGTAGTTTTGAAAATAAGCAGAAGCTGATGGAGAGCTTAAAATTAAAGTGGCAATCAATACTAACAATAATTCTAACAAATCTCATATAAACTATGCCAAAACGGTGAGCGGAGGCCTTAAAAAACAAAATTTATTACACAAAGTACTGCAAAATGTTTAAGTTTCGAACAGCTACTCAAGAAGCTAATTTCGTTTTTGTTGTTGTATTTCTTGGTTGAGAATGGAACTAAAGGTCTGTTATAATAGTTAGGTGCCTAAGATAACAAAAATTAAATGTTTTACTTTGAATAAATCTATTAGTAATATACGAGTCCTTAATTGCCTCGATAAGAAAATTTGCTTAGATTTCGAGCAGCACTGTATGTAAATTTATGCACCAAGTATTTCATAGTGTGTGTGGCACTGTGGTGTGTTAGGTAAGAACCCACCTTCCAACCAAGAAGTCGTCGGTTCAATCCCAGGCCACACTATCTGACAATTTTCAACAGCGATATCACCTCACACCATTACTAGCGACTGGTTATGTATATATACGCTGTGAAAACTTAACTAACTAATATATCTGCCATTCGGAATCGGCGTTTGCGTGTTTGTGGGCTTTCAATGAGTCTAGTTGATCATTCTTCATATAAAAATCAATACTTATTTACAGAAGATGAGAAAAGGTCACTTTTGCTCAAGAGTGCATATCTTTTTCGATCTACCTTGGTTTTCACGTTCTTTGTGAGATGTTCAAGGTTGTCATATATACAAAAACAATTAAATTTTTACAAATAGTTAAAGGTGAGCCTATTTTCAATAAAAATATATATAAACGTATAATAATTATACTTATTTAAATTAACCGGTTATTCGTGTTAAATTAATCGGTTTATTCGGTATTCGAAAAATGAAGATTTTGAAAAAACCGTATTCGACCAAACCAAAAAAAACTGGTTAAAACCGGTCGAATAATAACCGTCCGATCTCCCTAGTTACATACATTTGAGTTTAATGAATAAATAAAGGGTCCGCCAAATAATTTTTTTTTTTTTTTTTTGAAAATGCTATAAAAAAAAACTACTGAATATTTTCTTAAATTTCTTTTTTTATTTGAAAGTACAATCCTTCCGGGTAATAAAAATGAAAATAATTTCATTCAAACGGCTGCCTCGGCTGGCCATGCAATAGCCTACACGATCGGTCCAATTTTTAGGCACATTATCGATTGTGTGCAGCTGTACTTCACCAATGGCTTCACGAATGTTGTCCTTTAAAGCGTCTATTGTCTCTGGCTTGTTGGCGTAACACTTATCTTTGACGGTTTGACGGCACCCCACAAATAATAGTCCAACGGTGTCAAATCGCAGCTCCGAGGTGGCCAAACGACATCAGCTCTGCGGCTAATAATGCGATTTTCAAAAACAGGGCGTAAAACATCGAGTGTAGCTTCGACTGTGTGGCACGTAGCGCCGTCCTGTTGAAACCAAATGTTGCTTATATCCTCCTCTTCAATTTTTGTGAACAAAAATTCGTTCATCATGGCCCGATAACGATCACCATTGACTGTAACGGCCACTACTTGCTCATTTTCGAAGAAGAATGGCCCAATTATGCCTCTGGACCAAAATCCGCACCAAACAGTGACTCGTCTTGGGTGTATCGGCTTTTCAATGTATCTGTGCCCCAAATGCGATAATTTTGCTTGTTTACATACCCGCCAAGATCAAAATGAGCTTCATCTGAATAGATGATTTTTTTTGGCAAAATCGGCATCTTCTGTAAGTCGATCGCAGGCCCACTTAGCGAAGCGAAAAAAGCGTATACACAACCATATACGTTCAGCGGAAGGATAAAACTAATTATCTGTCAAATCAGACATGAGCTAAGTGTTACCATTCACGAAACAAGCACTAGTTGAAAAAAAAACGTTAGATGGCGGACCCTTTATGTAAGAAAATGTGTCCCTATTATTTGTTTTACCACTGTATATAACAATAAGTTGTCCTATATTCGTCACTTTATAACTCGAGGACCACTAAAACGATTTACAAATCAATACATGCATTGGAAAGGTGTAAGTACATTCACTGATGATTTTTGTTCAATTGGGCGGTGTCACGCCCATATAAAATTTTTATTTATATGTCTATATCATTAAAATAGTAATAGTAAGAGCTTTGAAATTTGATCCAAATAACTTCATGGTCAGTACAAATTAACTGTCAAAATCGAGCAGAATTGGATAAGTGGCAGTGGCATTTCCCATACAAAGTAAATACTGATTTTTGTATATCTAGAGAATGATTAGAGTGACAATAACTGAACTTGGTTTAAATGACACAAATTATTAATTTATTGAAAAATTTAACTTACAATTACAAATTATAAGGTAAACAAATAATGATTAGTTGCGTGGTAGTTGGAAAATTTATGGCATATTTGCAAAAGGCGTCGAAATTTGTATTGAACAAAATCTCATGCGTAGCCCTTGTGTGGCCAAATCGAAAACGGAAAAGTTTGATTAAATCAACTCTGTGTAGATTCTCCCCATATTTCTTTAGGTAATTGAATATAGAATCCTTGTCCACATTAATCATCTTATACCAGTTAGAGGTCGAGTTAAAAGATGTCTCCCTGTCCCTTGTAATGTAGTGCTCCTCTAAAAGGCTTCCCAATCAGAGCGATAAAGATTCGTCGTAAGTAATGGTTGTCTTGTAGCACTCCTAGCAGCGGAATCTGCTAGTTCGTTGCTCTTAATCCCGCTGTGCCCGGGAACCCATATAATTTTAACTTTAGGGGATCTTTCCACCAGAATACTCCTAATCACTGATGCGTAATGTTCACTGTTCGAAATATTGAGAACGGAATTCAGTGCTGATAGGGAATCAGTGCATATAGCAAATTTATTTCTTCTCTTTCTGACGTAGTGCAATAATTTCCGCCGAAAAAATTGGGCTTTTGTCATCTAGATTTGATATTTTCAGAACACTGTTGTCTGTTGTAATGCTATATGAGACGGAGGAATTTGTTTTAGAGCAATCTGTAAGTAAGAATTCATGGTCGGAAAGCTGATCCCTGAAGCTTGCAAACACTTTCCTATATTGTGACGGGGAGGTATTAGGTTTAGAAAATATATGTAAAGTTGTAATGATGGATGTTTCGTCGAATGACCAAGCTGGCACTAGGGCTCTGCTCGAAAAGATGTTTCCTGGAATATTGAGCTTATTACACTCTTGTACTGCTTTGTATAAAACAGAAGGTATCTTAGGAACTTTCTTTGAGCGTTTTAGTTTTCTGATTATATGTTTCAATGGACTTTCGTTATTAAATATAAATGTACGAAAGAGTTTGCTGATAATGCAATCTTCAAAAACAGGGCGCAAAACATCGAGTGTAGCTTCGGCTGTGTGGCACGTAGCGCCGGCCTGTTGAAACCAAATGTTGCTAATATCCTCCTCTTCAATTTTTGTGAACAAAAATTCGTTCAACATGGCCACGTTCAACGGCCACTCCTTGCTCATTTTCGAAGAAAAATGGCCCAACTATGCCTCTGGACCAAAATCCGCACCAAACAGTAACTCGTCTTGGGTTTATTGGCTTTTCAATGTATGCGGGCGGGTTTTCTGTGCCCCAAATGCGACAATTTTGCTTGTTTACATACCCCCCAAGATCAAAATGAGGTTCATCTGAAAAGATGATTTTTTTGCAAAATCGGCATCTTCTGTAAGTCGATCGCAGGCCCAGATTCCCAGCGTTGTTCAAGCGTATACACAACCACATTCGTTCAGCGGAAGGATAAAACTAATTATCTGTCAAATCAGACATGAGCTAAGTGTTACCATTCACGAAATAAGCACTAGTTGAAAAAAAACGTTAGACGGCGGACCCTTTAGACAAACCCTTTCAGTGTTTTTGTTGAATACATTATGCATTATATGATTACAGTTTTCCATGTACTTTTGCATATAATTGAAAATCTAATCGAATGTATCGGCTAATATCACAATCTATATATATATTGTATAATAGAGTAACCCCCTTTCTGCATTGCCAGCAACGTTGTGTACCTTTGTGTTGTATATCTATAAAATGTATTCCTCATAAGAGAAATTTAAAGAGAAATATTTTATCTAAATTTATCGCTAACTATTATATGTGTGGTGCCGTCAAAGATAAGTTTTACGCCAACAAGCCATAGACAACTGACGCTTTAAAGGACAATATTCGTGAAGACATTGGTGAAATACAGCTGCACGCAATCGATAATTAAAAATTGGACCGATCGTGTAGGCTACTGCATGGTCAGCCGAGGCAGCCATTTGAAAGAAATTATTTTCCATTATTAACCGGTAGGTTTGTACTTACTTGTAAGAAGAGAAATTTGAGAAAATATTTAGTAGTTTTTTTTATAGCATTTTCAAAAAAAAAAATTTTATTTGGCAGACCCTTACATAAAACATGGTGGCTGTAATATTGTTATTTAGGAGTAATTTTTCTACTATGGCGTTGGGTCACTATATCGTCTACTTTTAAGAGTAACAGATTATGTTGAAATCTTCCGAACTTGTATGCTACCTTCCCCCCGATGAAAATAAGCCACACAAAGGGCTTGCTCTGCAAAGCGTTCAGTCTCCAAATTTAAATGCGATAGGGAATTTGTGAAATGTAGTAAAAACAGCAAACAGAGAAAAGTGTTCGACAAATTATTATAAGCTTTTGGAATCAATTCAGGTTGCGTGGTATGATATATCGGCTTCAGTAGGCCAAAATTTTATCTACTCTACACCCACTCGATGTCTGGCAGTTTTAAACAATCACGAAGCCTCGACAAAATATTAACATTAGAACTTAAATTAGTGTAAATCTCTAATTATACCTCTTATTTCTTTTCTATAACTATTTCGAAAATACCATGAAGTATCGTTATTTTTTTTCACCGGATGAATTTGTATTTTAAGTTGAATTAAATTAAATAATGAAATACAAGCAATTATTGAATAAAAATGCGATTAAACTTGTATCTGTAGGTTATTAACTAAAAACAACAACAATTATCAGCAGTTCTCTCAAATTTTTAATATTTTTTCCCTTAATTTTTTAAAATCAATAATTATGGTAAATCGTTACGCAAAAAAACCAAAGGTTTTTTATAAATACAAATTATTTATTTATTTATTTATTAATCGATGTAGTGCAAAAAACAGAGTCTCTATTGGGAATGGAGTGCATGACCCCCGCGATAAGAGAGCCATAAAAATCGGTCCGATGAGCCCAATGAAGCCTTTGGAAAAGTTCACTGATAAATCTTTTCGATATTGAAAAATAATTATACTTGAAATGAATTGTGAACTGTATTTAAATATCCATATTCACTATGCTATGTGGGCTCTCTTAGTGTGTTGACACACTTTTCTATCTAGAATTTCTAGGTGTTTTTCGTCATTACCTTTTAACACCCTTTTCAGCCTCTTTTAGAATTTTCCGACAGTGAAAAAACAGTAGTAATAATCTCTCACCTATCCCGCGCTAGGTTTTGTTTACTATTTTCGCGTTTCTTTTTTTTTGTAATATGTAGGGAATATACCTTGTGAATTGCTTATTTAATGTTTATTTGGTAGCGCATTCTGCGTTTTATGCAAACCTTGAATTGGATCACAGGTCGTAATGTTATTTAAATTATCTTTATTTTCACTTATAACTAAGGGCTTAATTAGACGTGACTTAACATAACGCCATAGTTATAACACAACCAACCCAACCTCCGTAACCGTTTTTGTTTTTTTTTTTTTATTGAAATTTGGTTAGAAAATAATAAAGGCTCTGGCAACACTATATTGGACTATCTGGTGTTCAACTAATAATTCAACAGTTTTGCGAAAACAAAAAGATCAAAATTTATGTATCACATCAAATAACAGTAGACGCTTTTAGGCAACTCCAAAGTTTTATTTGTTTATACACCAATTTAAACTGTTGCTATTTATTTACTATGATTTATTTCAAAATTAATTTACAAGAAATACAAATATTATGAAAATTCATTGTATAATAGTAAGAGATCCATAAATTCTTATATGGCAACATTATTAAATTAATTCTTCTTCTTATACTCATTGTGACAGTGATAATGATAGCACCAAATACAAACGTTAACCAACACTGTTAGGAAAACAAAAAACAGCTGTTTTTAATGTTCTTTTTGTTATTGCACACACAAATAAACAAAAAAATTTCTCTTTGCGAATATTAAGAAAAAATTTGTTCTTTTATGTGAAATTGATAAAAAAAAGAATAAGAAAAATAAAGCGACAAGAAAAAAACTATAAATTTCTAATCACAAATAAATATTTCTCAAAATGTTAACTGCCAAAATTGGTAAAGTAGGTAAAGTTTTAATATGTGGCATGAAAGGTGTGGGCAAAACTGCTTTGTTGGAACAGTTAATTTATGGAAACGTTAATATGGACACAGTAAGTTGAAATTTTCAAACTTAGTTTTAGCCCGACGTTATTATACAACAGATTTCTATTTTTTAAGGAAATACATCCTACAATAGAGGATATTTATGTAGCCAGTGTGGATACTGGTCGTGGCACTAGAGAAACTTTACGCATTTATGATTCAGCGGGTTTACAGGGTAAAGCCCAATTACCACGTCATTATTTATATTTTCCAGATGGTTATGTTTTGGTTTACGATCCTACTGATCCTCAAAGCTTAGATATGTTAGCCGATATCAAACAGGATATTGATAAAAACAAGGAAAAGAAAGAAGTGCCAATTATAGTTTTAGCTAACATGAGATCCAGACGTAAAGACACGCCACCTTCGCCTACACAACAGCAGCTACAAAATAATCAAATCGATCCTGTGGAACATATATTAAATCGCGCAAATTCCTGGTGTTCACGAGAACGTATTAAACATTATACCGTCAATGCGATGGAGAGACCATCTTTGTATGAACCTTTTATAAATCTATGCTCTAGACTACATCCTCCACAAACTAAATCATCATTTCCGCAGCTAAGACAAGTCATACAAAAAACCCAGAAAATGGACGCGTAAGATTAATGAGTATCTTTGCAACGAAAATTAACTTCATTTCTATTTGTTTGGAATATGTTTAGCAGTAAGAAGAAAAAATTAATTACTCTTTTTGAAAAGTATTATTTTGCAAAAAAATATATAACAAATGAATACAAACTAATTATATTACTTTAATATTATAATTTTTAACTATATATGTACTTCCCAGCTCTGATTTGCTAGTGAAAATTTGGGAATTAAGACGAATGTTTAAAACTTTGTCAAACTTTTTCTTAACGATAAAAACAGAGTGCAAAACAGCGAAAGATTTCAGTATGGAAATGTAGAATAGGGAGCACATTTTTTAATTGATTCTTATTTTGAGAATAGTTTAGGCAACATTAATATTCTAACTTTTATATTTTTATAACTAATTTCACATTATGATTTACAAGGATTTATACATACATATATATTTATATATAGAAACGGAAGTAAGAGAATTTTGGAAATAAAATTTACAACAAAAAAAGTAACACAGCTTAATTATAGTATTACTTATTTAGAAACAACATAAATCATTTGTATTGTAATAGACTGTTTTTTCTTTTTAAAAAGGGAAAACATTTTTTGAATTCTATTTAAAGCTGCTGTGATGATAAAATTATTAAACGTATTCGTTTTTTATAACTATAAGATGATAATTTATTAAAGAATGTAAACGAAATGAAAGTAAAATGCGATATAAAATACAATGATCTTTCCTCACAAGTATAATAGATTATTAAAACAAAATATGATATGTTTCTTACCCCAATTCATCCCACAAAAAAGATGTGCTTATATCAGCCATGATATGCATAAGTTTTTCCAAAATTCTATGCAATGTTGTTATCACAGAGAACTGTTTTCTCAGCGGAGCTGTATTATAAACCATCTTGCAGTTGACACAGCTATTTCTCTTCTTGAACAGCTGTTGTTGAAAGAGCAACGGTTGATTGTCGCTTCATGCACCAGCTTACAGCACATTGCTGTCTGTCACATCGCTATTTTCAGTTTTCAAAACCGTAATTTTGTGTTTATTCTACTCCTGAAGTGACCAAAAACATGGTTTTTACTATCCAGAGGGAGCATCCATTGCTTTGTTTCATTTTCATTAATCATTTGTTCTTTAATCTAAGTAATAAAATAGTCTACTGTAGTTAGCCTACATGTGATTGTGGAGTGGTGAAGAACCTTACTAAGTGATGATGGTGATCCTCGCTTAGAGCACTGCCATTTTTCGTGTGATGTTTGTCATCATCGCCAGGAGTAAGCTGGAATGTCAGAATTGAAGTCTCTTATTGAACACTCGAAATCGCCAATGATTGCAGGCACTCTAACCACTACACCACGTTACGCCAAATAGTTATAAAATTCAATTAAATAGTTTACAGCAAACGTGAGTGAGGGTGAGTTCCTTCTTCCAAATAGAGTTAGCTTCCCATGGATTCTTGGTATGGAATGTTATCAAAATTATGTGTTATGTTTGTCTGTCTTGACTCTTCCTGGGTTTTCTATTAATATGATTGGATTTGGTTTTGATTTTATAAACAGAAACTCTTGATTCGCCACCTTTTTAAGCAAATCAGGATCATCATTCACGTCGTTAAATAGTTTCTACTGCAACGACTTTTTTTCGTCGAAATTAAAAAGTTTAAAAAAATGTTTTGATAGCATGACCCGAAAAGGAGCGAAAAATTGCATAGCTAACTAATTTTCCAAATAAAAACTGATGTCATCTGCAACACATCTAAAGGTCATTTGATAATCTTCAAATAAGATTATATGCACATAAGGTCAATTCGAATTAACTTAGTTATTTTGGTAATAGTACATCAAAAAAATAAAAATAATAAAATGATAATGATAATTTTATCGGTTAATAATATTTGGTTTTTGATAAAGGAATGGGTAAAGCTGATTAAAAACAAGGTTCAACATTATTATGCATATATTTTTTGTATTCTAAATTATATTCTCATTCTATCAATAATTCGTATTTTTTCTAATCCAAAAAAATAATCTTACTCATAACTTGCCATTAATATTACCCTCATTTTCTTTGACAGATTCCCTTTTAATGTAATCTTTTGCAAATTTCGCCTTAGTCTGGCATCACCCCAAATGGCTATACCATTCAAATGTCAAATTCAACTATAGCTGACGTGAAAAAATAAAAAGAAAAAAATTCGAAAGTGCTCACGGTAGAATTGTGTAAAGTCGTAATAAAAAAAATTATTTATCAATTTATAAAGAAAATTATTTAAAATTTATATTAATTAAGCTCAACAAAAGAAGAGAGTTCTCCATTACGGTAAAATTTTAATCTATAAATATATACGTGAAAAATAATGAATAAAAGTGACCAAGAGAAAAAAAAAATAAATTTACCAGTTGAAAATCAATGAAAAAAAAGTGAAAATGTAGTAGTGGAACCCCAAAGGAAAAACCAAGAAAATACAAAAAAAGTGCAAAAATGTGATCGGACAATGAGAATGGAAAAAATTAAAATTTGTGTTGTCGTAAAAATAATGAAACTTAAGATAAATTAATATTTTAATTGTGAAAGTTCTTCTTTTGATGTAATATTTCGATTTGATTAGTTTTTTTCCTTATTTAAGCCTGTGTTAATTTGTTACGTTGTGAATTGCTTGCGTTAACGTTGTCGAGCCACTTTAATTTAAAAAAATATGCCTCCTGTCCCCTTACGCGTTGCATCACCCCTTGTGCTCCATCGTTAATTTGATGAAAAAATCAAAAAAAAAATTGAACAATATATTTATGATTGGGGTTGTGTGTGTGTGTGTGGAGCACATACATTTAGAAGTTAAAGAAAGAAAAAACCCAACCAGCCAGCCAGCTGTGTTGTCTTGCGAACGTACTTTTTGTTGTTGGATTATTTTTTTTGACGTTCATTACTTTTTGTATGTTTTTGTTTTTTTTTTTTTTGTTTCTATATTATACCCTCCCCCTCTGGGTTTATTTTTTCTTTAATATTCAACACAGTTTTTTTATATTGAAAAAATAAAAACAACAAGAGTAACATTTTGTTACTTTTTATTTCTCTGAAGTATATTACGTTTATAGAGTTACCCGATAGAAATAAAAGTGTTTTAAGAATATATAGGAGAAAAAGGCAGTAAAGCACAAAAGTTAGGTAAAACGCAAAAGGGGTTTCCAAAAAACTGCCTGGTGGTTCTTGGTACTTAGAATATACTATATACATACTATACTTTCTTAATAAAGTCGCAGTTTAAAATTAACTTGTAGAAATATAATGATCACAAGGAGTTTATAGAAGAAATGGTCCTGTGTGCCACTAATATTAAAAACAAAATTTCGCAAATAAAGGTGAATAAAAAAGTTTCAAATATGCAATTTAACCTAAAAGAAATGATGAACTTAAAATTTGGACTCAAAATAGCGCACAGCTGAGAAATTGCTGTATCTACAAGTCTAGATCCATCCATAATTTCATTCCTTGTTCCCATATTTCCTAATACCAGCATTATGCAAGGGTCAAGTGCTTACCTTAAGCAAAAAAATCAGGTGGTTTTTACCCTTATGACCAAGGATCACATACCAAGGCTCCAATGTTAAAGAAATACAGACGACTTTGTATAAGGTGCTAAAGACAGAAAGTTAAATAAATCGAATAAGTATATACTTATCGTTGGGATCATTTTGTAGTAGATCTATAGTTGAACGACAGTTCCGAGCGGCAAATGCATTAGAGAAGTTTTCAACAGTAGTAGTACTTATAACCAGTTACTAGCTAATTTCATGAGGTGATAACGCTGTAGAAACATTTTTTCTTATTCAGATGGACTGGGATTGAACCAGGTACCTCTTGACTGGAATGCTGGTGTCTTAGCTACCATACTATAGCGAGAGTAGTGCTATAATGTACCTTTAAAGTTAATATCACCTAGAGCTCTTCTTCAGGAATAAATAATTGTGTTACGCTTTCTCTTGTGTTTCTAAAATTAGGTTCATGGTAGAGCCACCTGCTTACACACATTGTAAAAGATAGTATTACATTAGGTTCAAGTTATTATCCTAAACCCACAAGATTGTCATTTGGAATGTGACAGATACTGATTGATTAGTTGCGCTGATATCATGCAGATTTAATTTAGAAAAATAAATTAATCGAAGATATTTGCCAATATCTCCTAGCTATACTTTTTAGCTTTGGCAACTCTATATATATATATATATATTCTCTCTCTCTCTTTCTGTTTCAACACCTTAACTTGTCATCATTACTTTTTGCTCTCACATTTTTAATAAAATAAAAGCAACAACAAAAAAACACAGAAATGTCAAATTTTCTATAAGTAACAACAACAGCAAATATTACCATACCAAATCATTTAACGAACGGCGCGTTAAATTCTAGTGAATATTATATTAAAATGAAATAAAAACATCTTAAAATGAATAGTGATTAGTGTTTTTGCATATGTATTGTTATTTTATTTATTGGATAAGATTTTTATTGAAAATTTTACGTGAAAATTTATAAAAAATATTAAATGCAAAGAAAAATATGAAATTCATTTGAAAACAAAACTGGAAATAAAAGAAATAAAACTAATTAGCAAATAAGTGAATATTTCTGTAAAAACGAAAAAAAGAAAAAGTGTTGGAAGCAGAAGTGTGGAATTTCAAGCCTTTTCGGAAATAAACCCTAAAATTATTATAATTTCTTTTTTCATTGTATTATATGCAAACATATGTTTAAGTAGTGTTCCCCTTAAATTTTTTTTGTGTGTAAATTTTGTGCAAATTCTTTAGTATAAAAATAGAATCTCCATTTCTAAAAAAAGAGATGAAACACACACTCGACACGCAAAAATCCTCAGGTGTTGTTTATATGTATTTAGGCATATGCGTGTGTCCATTATTTTAGTTGTTGTTGGTAAAACATGTTGAAAAGACAAAAAAATGTTCTTGACAGTTTTTCTTTTTCGCTCTTTTTATTATTGCATTTCTGCCAAAAGAAAAAAAAACAATAGCAAAATATACGAAAAATGCATTGTACTTTTTTTGCTGCTGTTTTTTTTTGCTATTAATTTTTAATGGTATGTGTGTTTTAAGGTTATGTGTGGGAGTTGTCTGTGTGGGTGGATAAAATGAGGGGTATTAACATGAGGAGGTCGTCCGTTGTTATAATGTATAATGGCGTTATTTATCTTGTTCTTAAGCATTTTTTTTTTTTTAATTTTATACCTATAAAACTTTACTTTCCTTTTATGATGTATTAATATGTAATACATTCTAATATTACTCATAATATTAAAAACGATTTATTTGTTTGACCTTATATGTTGTTTGCGTAGAAACAATTCCTCAAATTTTCCTTAACTGAAGGCTTTCTTTAAAAACATGTCGAACAAAAAACCTTTTCTGTGGACAAGGTTAAAAAACCAATATTTTAATTTACGCTGTGTCTCTCACATTATATTTAGGACGGTAATAAGTTTAATAAAAAAAGCAGGGTTAAATTCACTTGAGTTTATGAGTCAATATTCCCATTGTGTTAATAGCAAATTAAAAGAGAGAGAGGGAACATAGCAAAAAAGTATAAATATGTGTGCAGGAGGTCAGTTCTAGGGATGAGATTTGCACTCAAAGTGTGTGACAAATTCCTTTAAATTTTTTTTCTATGGATGTAAATGAAGAGTACAAATGTAATGTTTGCGATATTGTTTTGTAGCACTTTATGCACTTTATTTAAGCATATTAAAAGGTAAACCAGGACTCATGTAAAAAGTTATGTATTTACATACTTGCATAGATAGTGGAAAGAAATGAATGAATTCTTTACTTATTGTAAGAACGTGAAAGTGTTTCGCAGACAACCAGACGCTATACGATCTAGCTGGTTAGATATACGTTTTCACAAGAGACTTAGTGACGTACTAAACTGTGGATTAAATGATTGGATTTGCTATGTGGATTAGAGCTGTAAAACTGTCGATAGTCGACCTAATCTATAGTTTTGATAGTTTGCAAAAAAAAAACTTTCGATACTATCGGACTCTTTTAAGTGCTACTTGTGGCAACAAAAAATATAGAACTTAAGTGCAAGGGTAAGAATAATAATAAATATACAGTGTTGAAAGAAATAATAGAGACACTTTATTTTCTCCGGTATGTCATACAAAATTATGTAGTTTTTTGATGAAAGAGTAATCCTTATATATGTATAGCGAAAATTGGTTAGACCATGAAAAACTCCAAAAACAAAGTAATTAATGCAATCCAATGAAAGAAAACTGCATAGACTATGGGAAGAAAGCGTAGCACAGCTGTCAGTTTTGATAAACATTAATTCGTACTTCAAAGATTAATCCCTAAAAGACGTCAAAAAGCTTCAAAAATATATTTATTCTCCTGTTTCAAGTCGCACAATAAGAAAAAAACTCATGGAAGCTAGAGCTATGGGTAGGAGTCCTCGATATGTATTATTTCTCAACAACACCTGCATCGTAATAGTTAGAAAAACATGCTATAGTCTGAATTGAATTAATTTATTTGGATCAAATGCAAAATCATATATACGGACATATTTTAGCTACAATTTATACTTTTACTTTATTTAAGTTTAATAAATAGAAATTTAAGAAACTGTTAAGCTGTGTTCCTATATAACGTCTTGACAGAAAGGCTTCACAATAGACCGAATGTTGTTTTTGTGTTAAAATGTAATTTAAAATCACTCACCCCTATCGAAAATTATTTGTCCCTCGAAAAGTTTTCACACTTCCCATAATTGCAGTCATAAATAATGTTTTCCATGAAATGTTTTCCTCTTTCTGATCGTTTCCTTTTCCCATCGATTTTGTTCACATCATTTTAGCTGGAAATATGTCCCTTTTAAGTTTCAAGTTTTTTGAACGATATTTTACTGAAAACTTATGGTCAATCTTATAAATCCATTTTATGTAAAAAACCCAATACATGACCCTAGCACGTCTAAATTTTGCCATTTGTTTAAAATTACGTACTTTGTTTTACAAAATGTTTCTTTTTTTTGTGTAACGTTTTGTGTAAACATTTTAGTTTTTTTTTATCCAAAACGTTTTCCTTAATTTGTTTTTATTAACACTTAACGTGAAATGATAGCTTGTGAAAAGGGAACAAAAATCTCAAGGGAGATTTGCGAGGGGAATGCAAATTTTATGGGAATAGAAATATTCTGTGTTATTTCCATGTATTTCACCATTCGGTCTAAATCTAAACATTTAAGATATACTGAAGTTTCTTTCAGAGTTTCTATTTAGCGATACGCAGTATTCAAAAACATATTGATTTTTATATAGTATACATATATAAATAGATAGCTTTACCCGGCGTGCTTTGTGCAATATCCGCTTTTTGGCTGATGTGGATAGATAACGTACTTTAATTGTTGTTGTAAACACATATAAAAAATTTCATGTTTAATATGAAGGTGTCGCAACCACTCATCAAACTCTCCTAGTTATTGACTAATGTATTGCTCACGACATTGTTTGAATTAAATTTAGAAACTTCTACTATTACCATTCTCAAGATGTGCACAAATTACCATTTGATATGTATGGGTGATATTACGCCCACTTACCCAATTCCGCCCATTTTTTGACTGATGATTTGTTTTGACTACGAAAACATTTAGACTAAATTCAGAAACTTACACTTTAACCGTTCTCTAGATATACAAAAATCAATATATAATTTGTATGGGTGATGACATGTCCACTTTATGACACTTTGTTTGATTACGCTCATTTTTTGACTGATGATTCGTATTGACTACGAAAACATTTAGACAAAATTCAAAAACTTACAATTTAACCGTTAACAAAATATACAAAAATCAATATTTAGTTTGTATGATAGGTACCACTAATGATTTTTTAGACCAAATTTAGAAACCTACACTGCAACCGTTTTTCAATATACAAAAATCAATATTTAGTGTGTTTGAGAGGTATTTTATGCATGAGGATTTGTATTGACTATAAAGACATTTAACCCAACTTCCGAAAACTTATAAACAGTTGAACCGTTCTCAAGATGTACAAAAAATAATATTTACTTTGTATGGAAGGTAGTATGTCCAATTTCCCGATTCAGCCCACTTTTTGACTTATAATTTTTATTGACTACGAATCTATTTGGACCAAATTTTGACACTCTTGCCGTTACCATTTTGGTGATATAGACAAATAAATATTTACTTTGCATGGGCGTGGCATCGCCCAGTTCAAATTTTGGAAATGGTATATAGCCGAAAGTTCTTTCCAGACATACAGAAACATACTGCATAAATATCGAGAAAATCGGTCTAGGTCTATAAGGCACAAACAAACATACATACATACAAACACACATTCGTTTCTTATATAAGATTAACTCTTAAACTGAATTTTATGAGAGAAAAGAGTAGAGAAGTGTTTGCGTTGTCTCACTTCAGCGGTATGAGTGCGATATGTATATTAATTAAAAAAAAGAAGTTTTATAGCCATCTTTCTCTTTCTGGGTAGACAGAAGCTGTACAAACAAGTACGTTACTAATGAGTTTTTACACTGATTTTATTTTGTTACTTTTTATAAAAGCAATAAAAGATGCATCGAAAAAGAATATTTTGATATGCTGCCGAGCGAAATTTATAGAGATAATAATTCAAGAACATCTTTTGCAAAATTAATTTAAAAATAAATGCAATAAAATGGCAGTGAATTTTTGAAAAAACTTGTAATAAAAAAAACTCATAATCAAATATTATTCCACATTATTAATTTTTGAAATTTTGCAAAGTTAATACCCTTTTTAAAGCTACCTACGTTGTATATGTTCCCAATAAATGGTTATTTTAAAAACTGAATGTAATAAATGCGATTTTGAAAAACAACCTGCAATAAATATGGCTAATTGACATCTCAATTAGTTCGGAATCGAAAGGCATACTCTCAGTTACAACCAACTTGTTCAGCTCGCCTTGTAAATATCATTTGTTTTACACAAAAAAAAAACATAATAAAAAAAATAAAAATCCAAAGGTTAATTTTAATTTTGATATATAAAGTGATTGTGGATATCGTTTAACCAACTCACAGGTTTAACTAAACAAAATATTAAACAAATTACTGAATTTGTTTAAAATTTTTTTGAGTGATATATTGTTTAAACAATCTGTTTTACTTTTGTGAATACGCAAAATTGTAGGTGGTACCACTGAAATACAATATTTATTTACATATATAACAAACAGCTGTTCAAATTTGATTTTTTTTAATGTTGACTGGATTTTACTTTATTGAATTTGCCAAGTATGGTTGTTTACTACTTTAAGTCTCATGGATTTGTTCAATGACTTCACTTGCAGAAACTCGCAACGAGAGAGTAAAAGAATATTTTGCAAAATTTTTCTCAATTTTTATTTACAATTTCTTAAATTTTGCTAAATCTTTTTAATTAGCAATTTTTTTTAGAAAACTTGATTTGTAAACATACACCTAAAACAGCTGTTTGAAATATTCCTGCAAGTAAGAATTTTGCCGGCAAGAATGTAAGATTTTTTTTACTCTTTTCTAACGCTCTCTCGTTGCAAATTTTTTGAGTCAATGAACACTTTTCCTGTACCAATTGTTACAAATTCGTAACAATTTTTAGTTACTGAGTGTATGTGCTGTCGTGATGCTTGTGTCGTTTATGTGTTTAATACTTAACATTTTAAGCGAGGCTGTGTTATGTTACCCAGCGGTTGCACGATCAAGTGTTTCTTGAAAATGTTCACATAAGTATATTGCTTGTCAAAATTTACGGTGCGGCCAACGTTAAATTTTTTCTCATATACTTGTAAACATTTGTTAAAATTGAAAGTTATGACGTAGGCTGAATTGAATTTGAAAGTAATTTTATTATAAAAAAGAAGTGAAAAAAAAACGTGGTAAATTGATAGCAAATTGAAACACACAATGGAGAGCAAAATTGATGATCAAGTTCGTATCAGTATCAGTCTTTGAAAATGTGAATTTGTTAGTAAAAAAGTATGAGTGTATTAAAAAATGACACGCAAAAGTTGAACGTGTACCCTGGGTTACCAACTTTTTTCCAAGAAATATCGCTAAAGTGAAGTTGAAAATATGTAGAAAATAGCTAAATTAAATTAAAAAAGGCAACAAAAAAAGAGAAAATCTCTAATTTTTTTATTTTTCATATTCAATTTTAGTAAAAATATTTAAAAGCAAGCTTATATTTTATAATTTTTCGTATTACAAATTCAGTAACACATCGGCTGAAAAGTCCCGGGCCTAACAAAGAAATCACTTTTTTGTTTGTTAAAAATTAGCTTTATTCATCAACGTAATCTCCATCAACAGCAATGCAAACATTTCAGCGCCGCTGTAACATTTCATTGCCACTATTGTAGAACGAATTATCTTTTACCTCAAAATAAGTCTCAGTTTCAGCGATAACCTCTTAATTCGTGCAAAATTTTTTACCAGCGAGAATTTTTATTAAGTCTGCGAACAGCCAGTAGTGCTCGGAGCCAAATCTGGCGAAGACTGTGGATGTGGGAGCAATTCGAAGTTCAATTCATGTAGTATTGTCACTGTTTAAGATTCATCAACACGTTCTTGTTTTTGGTCCTGGATTTTTTTATGTTTTCTGGTGTTACCGCCTCATTTGGGTGTCCACTGCGTTTTGCATCATCTATGTCTCTACAACTGCGTTTGAAGTCAGCAAACCAACGTTTTAATGTTGTTTCTGATGGAGCGGAGTCCCATCTTTTTAGCCATTGCACTGTGTGGCAGGATTGCACCATTTTTGGAATCAATTAAACCGTTGAGTTTAGGTATAAGATATTGGTATCTTTGGAAAGGTCGCGGTCTGGTATTATGAATCAATCAAAAAAACTCGTTTTTATTGCAAAATATAAAACAAAATAAAGTAAAATCATTAAGCTAATGCAAATAATCATAAATATTTCGAATGTTACAACATACATTTATCAATTTAAGGATACATTGTTATGTATTTATTCACTATCACCTTATGTTTCATCAGTATCTTTGTCACTGCTTACGTTGAAATCCACCTTATTATATTCTGAAAGTAACAGATATTTAGCTTCCTTAGGCACAACCATTTGTTTTGCCTTGTGATTCTTGCGAGTTACCGTGACCATCGGTTCTGAATTTATTTAAAGAAAATAAAAGATATCTTCCAAATTATTAATCCCACTATAGGGTCCGCCAAATAAATTTTTTTTTCTTTGAAAATAATTTCATTCAAATGGCTGCCTCGGTTGGCCATGCAGTAGCCTACACGATCGGACCAATTTTTAAGCACATTATCGATTGTGTGCAGCTGTATTTCACCAACGGCTTCACGAATATTATCCTTTAAAGCGTCAATTGTCTCTAGCTTTGACGGCACCCCACAAATAATAGTCCAACGGTGTCAAATCGCAGCTCCGAGGTGGCCAAACAACATCAGCTCTGCGGCTGATAATGCGATCTTCAAAAACAGGACGCAAAACATCGAGTGTAGTTTCGGCTGTGTGGCACGTAGCGCCGTCCAGTTGAAACCAAATGTCGCTAATATCCTCCTCTTCAATTTTTGTGAACGAAAATTCGTTCAACATGGCCCGACAACGATCGCCATTGACTGTAACGGCCACTTCTTGCTCATTTTTGAAGAAAAGTGGCCCAATTGTGCCTCTGGTCCAAAATCCGCACCAAACAGTGACTCGTCTTGGGTGTATCGGCTTTTCAATGTATGCGTGCGTGTTTTCTGTGCCCCAAATGCGACAATTTTGCTTGTTTACGTACCAGCCAAGATCAAAATGAGCTTCATCTGAAAAGATGATTTTTGATTCTGCAACATTACCATAATTTTCAAAGTAATGTCGCAATATTTCCCAGCGTTGTTCAAGCGTATACACAACCATATTCGTTCAGCGGAAGGATAAAACTAATTATCTGTCAAATCAGGCATGAGCTAAGTGTTACCATTCACGAAATAAGCACTAGTTGAAAAAAAAACGTTAGATGGCGGACCATTTACATTTTCTTGCGTTATGCTCTGTAACTTTTCTAAATATTTTATTAATAGATTCTTGCGCTTCTTCAGACAAAGAAGCAATAGATAATTTGAAATTTGAACTACTTTCCAACTGTCAATTAACAATTTATGTAGCGTTGGCGACATCTAATACCACTGCTAATTTTTTATGAAAAATTTCGCCATTTCTACACATACATATATATTTTTATTGGGTCGACATTTATCCTGTATATTTTTGCAGAATTTTAGTACTGCCTAAAAATACTCTGGAAATACATTTATCATTGTAATTACCACCAACAGGCTTTGGCTGATCTATATGTAGTCTAAAAATTTCTTTAAGTTTTTTTTTAATTCTTTTTTAATTATCTTTTACCAATTGTTTAAGAAATGCGCAGACATTCATTAGGGCTATTAAAACGAAATATATATCAATTAAAAGATCTGTTTCTCTTTTCCAAATCTGCTGAGAAACTTAAAATTGAATAATATTTGGAAAACCGCTTTTTTATACTTATCTCACTTTTTATAACCGTTCAAAGTTGGTGGAATGAAAGCTAAATTTTATAAATATTTTTTTTTAGTTTGAAGTTTGTACTTTCAGGCCCTGCCCTTCGTCAAATGCGAAATAATTAAAAAATTGAATTTTAAAATGGACTATTTTCGAAAAATTTGTTCGGTCTGCCCCAACGTGAATTCCTTCGCTGGTACGGTATATTCTTGCATCAAGAAGCAGTGCGGAATTAAAACACGAAATTGTTTCTGATCCATTGTTCTGAAAATAACAAAAGTTGCCTCAGTCTTAGCACAATAACTCACAAGCTAATTCATAGAATATCATGAAATTTTAACAACTGTTTTTTTGAAGGTTGTCACTAACTGAAAAAGAGGTAAATTCAATAAAACTAGCGCCATGTATCGATAAACTATATAGAAACTATGACCAACAGCCCATCAGAACGTGGTTTAAACGAAAATTCTAAAATGTTTATATAAGTTGTAAAACTGCAATAACTGGAATTAGGAATTAATTTGTTCCTTAATTTGATTTTAACTATATTAAGCTTTTTAAAAGCGCTTTAAAAATTAGCGAGACCATAATGCAAAAATCGATAGATTTTCCGCTAATAGCTAAAACAAGAATTTTCCGCAAAATGGTTTTAAAATTGCAAGATTTGACTAAAAAATAGCTCAATTGGCAACATTGGTGGCACGCAAGTTGAAAACAATTTCTTTGTATAAAATGTGTCTGTCAAGAGAACAACTTGAAATTGTTGATACCAATTATGATCAGCTGTTTTCTTGAACAAAAATTAAAACAATCAACTGAAAGTAAAATGATAATCAAGTTTGTATCAATTTTAGAAAATGTGAGTGTGTTGGTAAAAAAATGTGAGTGCATTAACAATTGAAAGACAAAAATTGAACATGTAACCGGCAGTGGTATGGTAGGTAAGACACCCGCCCACCAACCAAGAGGTCCTCGGTTCAATACCTGACCATACCATCTGATAATTTTCAACACTGGTATCATCTCATAGCAATGCTAGCGACTGGTTGTGAGAGTATTTACGCTATGAAAATCTTATCTATCTAATGCATACTATGTGCAGTTCGGAGCCGGCGTTAAATTGTACGCCCCTTTCAATGAGTCTAAAAATCGAATCGGGTGCAGCTCATTGATTGAGAGAAATCCCCCTTGTGCCACTACAATGGTGTACAATGGGTATATACACTGGAGCATATTCCTATAAACGCACACTACTTTTAAAAAAAAAAAGGTAAAAATTAAACAAGAAAATATTTAGGGGGCTATAAATTCGTGTATTAAATTAGTTAAGACTCCACTTAAAATATTGTTTACAAAAAAAATTCATTTGTACTTTAATTATTTTTTTTACTTAATTTTCGATATTAACAGCCATTTTTAAGGGTATTTTCCTATAAACGCACTTTAATGTTTGGGCCATTGTAGCATTATTAATAATGTGTGGATGATCCTTTGTTATGGATTGTTTCAAAAATACGGTCTGGCATTGATTCCACTAATTTTTTAAGCAGATCGGAATCAATTTCCTCCCAGACTTGTTTAATTCTTAGTTTCAGCTCTGTCACAGTCTTTATGCCTTCATTCTGGGCATTATTTGCATAAACTTTACGGGCCATATATCCCCACAAGTTTTCCATTGGGTTTAAGTCCGGACTACAAGCCGGCCAGTCCAACAAAGGAATGCCATGTTCATTGAACCAAGATTTCGTTTGCTTAGAAACATGGATTGCAGCATTATCTTGTTGGAAAATGCAATCTTCATCCATTTTTTCGTCCATAAAAGAGAGAAGAGCATCTTCCAATAGTTCGTTATAAATCGAACTATTCATTTTTGTCGGAACAAAACAAATTTTCGACTTGCCAACTGCAGAAAACGCTGCCCAAACCATAACACTGCCACCACCGAAATCACGTTTTGACATCCGAACATCTTTAGATCTCAAATCGTGCCAATAGCATGAGTATGAGTCTGGACCGTCTAAATTAAATTTTTTTTCGTCAGAGAAAATTACTTTTTTCCACTCATCTGTCCATTTCATATATTTTCTTGCGAATTTTAGACGATTTTCTTTATGGTGTTTTTTTAGCATTGGTTTACCTTTCGGCTTTTTCCATTTTATGTTTTCATCGTTTCGTAAAATGTGTGCAACGTGTTTGGAAGTCACAGGAAGATTTAATTTATTCCTTATTTGTGTGGAATTCAATTTGTTGCGGGTTGCTTCTTGTTTTATTAGATTAAGTTGTCTTCTTGTTAGTTTTGTATTACCCTTTGTTGATTTGCGAACTCCATAATTTTGACCTTTCTTAAGGAAACTTCGCACCACACTTTCCGAACGACCAATTTTACGTCCAATTTCTCTATTAGAGCATCCTTGGTCGTGAAAAAATTTAATTTGAATCTTTTCTTGATCGGACAAAAAAGTTCCCTTAGGCATCTTTAAAAGTGATGAAATTTATTGATTAAAATAGGAAAAGTTACAGTAAATTGAGATATTACTATTAGAAACGGTTGAAAAAAAAACTAAAATTGATAATATTTTATTTTTGGTCACTTTTTTAAAAACAAATTTCGAGTGTGCGTTTATACGAATCTTCCACTTAAATAGCACCAGGAACATTTGATCGCATAATTAAGGCAAACAACAAAAATAAGAAAAAAAAAATTGTTTACTTTTAAAAAGTACCGTTAAGTTGTCTCTCATTAAAATAGTTAAATTTTGCTTTTGGATGTGAACAACAAAGATATAACAAAAATACAGAAAAAAATTAAGTGCGTTTATAGGAATATGCACCAGTGTAGTCATGGACATAAATAGAGGCACAAGCAGACCTTTAATATAAAATATACATTTTTACGTACCTATTCCAATGCATATGTTCATTTACAAAATAAGAAGGAAACAAACAAATATTCTTCAGTGACAGAAAAAAAAAAACACGGTGTTGCTTCACTTGCAGGGGAGAACGATGCCATTTAGATGACATTTTTGCCATTTTTAATTGTCCAGCTCAATCACCAAATTTCAGTTATTGTTGTTAAACTTAAAAATTTCAGTGACTTATGGACTGAAAATCAAAGGATCGTTGCGTTGGACTTAGAGGCAGTATGCCGAGGAGATATGCAGCTGTTAGAAAGAAAAATGATTATCCTACCAACCACTTGGTTTTAAATAAAATAAATTAGTATTTTTTTTTTTTTAATTTGTGCTAAATTACTGTACAGTAATTTTTTTATGTTTGCTTTATTTCAGCATAATATACGAATTGAAACAAACAAAATTAAAGTAAACTAAAACTATGTATTCCGTGGACCGCGAGTGATATATTAGGATATAGAAATGATAAAAAAAACACTTAAAAAAATTATGGATCTAAAACATACACATATGTAATGTGCTACAATCATGTTCACCATTGTATATTAGTGGTGCAGCATATGCATATGCATACATGTTACATTTAACTATGTCCCAATTATCTAAGAATGTAAAAGCTCCATTTTCCTCCAGATTATAGTAAAAAAATGTTATTCCTTGCTGGCGTATGTGCTAATATTTTTTCTTTAATAATATAACTACTCATACAAAATTAACCACTCAGCTAATGATAATATATCAATGTGTGATTTCTCTTCCAACGATCTTGGCAAGAGTAAATTTCCGGATCTTCCTGCACACTTAAAATTGACTTTTGTCATGTTTTTAGCTTTTTTTCTTTGACATAACTCATTTGTCTTTAGGCGTATGTAAAGCACTTGAAATTTAAAATAATTTAATAAATATAAATAATATAATAATTTAATAAATATAAATAAATCCAATAGTAAACGTTAAATGAGAAAAAAGTAAATACAATTTATTTACTTTTTATCTCATTATAGGTATTAATGAAAAGAAATTTTAATAATAATTATTAAAAAATTCTATTTTCAGAAAGAATTTAAAAATGAAAACAAAATGTAAATTCTAAAATTATCAAAAAAGTGTTCCTTAATTCCTTTTCCCTTAAAAGAACACACATGATGTAATTAATGTTATATTTGCTGGAATTAAGAATAAGAGATAAAATCAAACACAGGAGAACGCAATCAACGGCAAACAGCCAAAAAATATTTCAACTATAAAACCAAAATTTTTGATTACAATTAAATTTAATTTTTTTACTAAAACAAATCCGGTGGTTATTGGTGGGCAATTTTGAAAAAATTGCTTACACCAAACCCAGACAACAGCCAAAAAATTCCGAAATCTTCAAATTCAGCATCAGCGCTACAAAAGCTAAAAGCCAAAGCTACAGGCACTTCAGTGAAACGTAGTAAAAAGTCAACAAAATCGACGAAACAACAACAGCAGCAGCAACAGCAACTACTACAGCAGCAACAACAACAATCGACATTACAATTAACAACAGCTTCAACATCGAACCAATTAGTTTCACAACAGAGTGGTGGCTCCTTTCAAGGAGTCATCGGCGGCAGTGGTGGTGCTGGAACAGAATATCTTTCACAAGGCCACAATTATAGTTATCAACAACGCGGTGGCGTCTTTAAAGGCGACACTGGTTTTGGTGGTGGCGGTGGTGGTGGTGCTAGCACCGGTGACGATATTGCAACAACTTTTTCTAAAACAACCTTTTCACCAAATTCAACACAAAAATCATCATCATCAGCATTTCATCATATATCGTCATATCAACAACAACAGCAATATAATCAAATCAACAACCATAACCACAATAGTAATCCTTCTCCACATACCAATAGTGCCAACATTACCAACAACAATTTTACAAACTTCTCATCTTCGTCTCAACCAGCGATGATGATGAAACAAAAGACATCATTGAGCGAACGTATAAATATTGGCGATGAGGTGCGTGAGCTAAAATTGGGATGTACATTTAATAAAAATACAACGAATGCATTTCATACAATTAAATGTAAGTACAAGCAATAAATTGCATTTTATTCCTTTAAAGAAATATTAATAATTACTTTTATTTATACACAGAAATTTATCCAATATTATTGGTTAGTTAGATGAACTTTCTTCTTTTATTCATGCTAAGAAATAAATAATTTGAAATACAATTTTGAAGATAGATTTTCATACGAAATCTTGAATCAAATCAACATATAATGAATTTATATGGAACCAGAGAATCACTTCATTATATGTATATTTAAATTTTTTTATTAAAGAAACTATTAGTATCAATAATACTTTGAATTTACATTTACAATAGTTTAAATAACAAGCTTTAGCTTTAAAATACATTGTTTCTAACAAAAAATATAACATTTTTTCGAAATATGTTCGGATTGCGTTCATTTTTAACGTCACTGGGTAATCTGTTGAAGAGCTGTAGTCCTTTGTAAAACAATGAGCGTTGCATTGCGGTTGTTGTAGTTCTTTGAATTCTGAAGTCATCATTATTCCTCAATTGGTATGGTTGTGTTTCCCCGACGTACATTATTTGCTCTATTATATATTGTGGTGCCATTCCAATTTTAATTTTCTGAATAAAGTTTACGGTATTTAATTTAGGTCTTTGCCCTATATCTAGCCATTTCAGAGAGTCAAGCATAAAGTTTATCGGTGTATATCTGTTGTATTTCAATATAATGCGCATTGATTTATTTTGTAATTTCTGCAATCTATCAATTTGTTGACTCGTGCAGCATGAAAAAAGAATTGTTGAACCGAACTCAAAATGAGGTTTAATCATTGTGTTGTAGATTGTAATTGCTGTTAACGTGTTTATTTGTTTTCTTAATCTTCTGAAGAAATTAATTTTTTTTCCAATTTTCTTGCAAATATAGTCAATATGACCTTTTAAATTCAAGGTATTGTCTATTACAAAGCCCAAGTATTTAATTTGATTTACTTTTTCTATTTCTTCGTTATTGATTCTGAAGGTAATGTTGGTCTTAGTTTTAATTTCCATTATTTTAGTTTTATTCTCGTTTAATTTAAGTTTATTCATCCGCAGCCATTTGTTTAAGTTTTCAATATCTTTACCGAGTCCTTCATAGCATTGTTCATCTGTACCACCCTCAATATATATAAGTGTATCGTCCGCATATAAATTTATCTCACAATGACTTATTATATTTGGCATATCGTTTATATATATAATAAAAAGCAATGCCCCCAAAATTGATCCCTGTGGTACTCCATTTTCGTTATTAACTGTCCTGGATTTAATAATCAGTTATTTTAGTTTGGTTCACACTATTTAATTTTTCTTTCTCAACAAAAGTTGAATACATTTAAAGATTTAAATGCATACTTTACTTGGCACTTTACGCTCCATACAGGTTCGGAATACATCTATTGATGAAAATATGTATTCCAATTTAGGTAACGTGTTAGTGAGATCTTCACCGGCCATTTACCACGATCTCTTAGGTTCGTATCAGCACTTTCTCAACACTTCACTTGCTTCAAATATTTCGTGTCCCAATGAAGTAGCAAACTCTTTGGCTTTTAGCTTTATTAATAGTTCAGATATAGGAATATTACTACTACGTGCTGCGGTTATTTATTTGAGTATTGCACCCAAAAGGACAGGTTCGAGGCCTTTTACGTTTAGTGCTATATTGTTTGTGTTCTACATTTTTAGGATTAAGGAAGTAAAGTTAATGTTTGTAATATTATTTATTAGATAATGAAATAACACTGGTCTACAAAAAACAAAATATTTTCTTGCCTTTAAGTAAATCTATATGGAATGTAATGATTTTGATGATCAAATTCGTTTTCGTTTTCAAATTTTTTTATGGGCGCGGCAAATTTTTCGCCCTAAATATGATAGTTATGTCAATATTTTCATCAGAACTTGGAAATGTTTAGGAACAAAATATCTTATAAATCACCTGAATAAAAATTTTTTTTTTTTGTATTTTCAACAGTTTCAGAGTTATTCATAACTTAGTTGCGAAAAACATTTTTTATGCAAAATTAGAGCAATAGGAAAATTAAAACTACTGTATTACATTACAGTATTTCGTTTTTACAATAACGGGAATGTAGTCCTTTTCCTGTTAGTCATCCATCAGTATTTAACATATTAAATTTGGATTACTCGCTGAATAAAACTAATTTCCGATTTGCTACAAAAAAGTCAGTATTACTTCAATAATAAAACTATGCAAAGGATATCAGAAAGGAGCTGGCTACTTCTTTCGAATTTAGATTACTTTTTGCGAAGTATCCTCACATGTACTAGTTCCTTTAGAGCAAAATCTTTGTGGTAGGTGGATAACTTATCAAAAAAAAAAATAACAGGAAAATAAGCACTTCTACTTTAACAGAAAATATAACTAAAGCTTATAAACATACATACATACATACATATATGACACGTATGGTTTTTATAATTTTAAATTGTCAATAATATTTTCTTCACTTCGAGTCCTAATATAACCTAATATTCTAATTTAAAAAAATAAATTCCAAAATGATGTTTTGTAGTCCCCAAAAAAAATTATGTGAAAAAACCAATATGAAAATAAAACAATACCGATGGAAAAAATGTTAACGGTTAAGGATATTCCACACTTTCAAGGAAAAAGTTATTCATGAGTGTTATTTTGGGAAAAGGGAAAATTATTTTATTTTGAGGAATAAAATTTTCATGATATATGTAGGGATGAATATATTTTATCTCGTCACGCTGTTATTATTTTATTTTAATTTCTAGAATTAATATTCTTCTCCGGTTCCTCTATATCTAATATATTTCAATTAAAAATAAATACATGGTGCTAGTCGAACGTTTTAACAAACTCGGCATACTTGCAGTAAAGCTAATTCGAGAACGCTGAAATCAATGGTGCTAGCTATTTCCAAAATTAGAGATCATTTTCGATATATTTGTGATTTACAATTTTGATATCATAGTACTACAAACTAATAATAGTATTTTATTACTGCGTTAGTCGTAAATTTTAAAAATCTGGGCACCCTTTTGCTAAAGTTAAATTCAGAGTTGAATCTCATATTCAAGATAACCATTATATAATTTAACTAGCTAAAATCCGGCGTGCTTCGCTACCCCTATCTTAATTATTACCCTAACTATTATTTTAATTATTTTTTTTATCATTTTCCCCATTTTAGTTATCCCCTTCCGGTCCAAGTGCCAACATTAAACATTGACAGTAGTTCTTTCCAAAAAACACTGTAAACATTTCAAGATAATTGGTTCTGCTTCCTAACTACATGCAGACTTCAAAAAACTTAAATAAACACACATTAATTTTCTTAAATTGGTTAATATTTAGCCAAGTTATCAACTTATAAGTGCTTGAAGGTACGAAAAATAGGTTTTTTACCCGTAACTCAGGATTTTGGAGGTGTAACGAAAATTTCTAAAACAGATTCTTTTTATACTCGATAGTATGAGAAAAATCGTATCACTTCCCAGATTTTTCTACTTTATTCTTTTTTATGGCAAAATTTTTGTCTCGTAAGTTATTTCTCGTTTTTGTTATATAACTTTAGTTGTTGTAAGAATTTTATTGTTGCTTTTTACGGATTTTGCAAAACCGTAAACACAGTCTTAAAAAATAAAAAATATAAATTATTTAAATTCACTGTATTTAAAAGACTGAAATACAAACTAAATTCTAGACACTGTAGGTGTCTACTTAGTTTTGGCAGTCATAGTAGTTCCTTCCAGACATACAGAGAGATACAGTAAAAATGTAAAAAATCAAATTTAGATCAAGAATATCTCGAATACGAAAAATGAAAAACGGCTAGAACCATCGTATTCAGCGTTCCGAAATAGCTATACTAGCAGAATGTCCAGCTTGTTAAAAAAAATGTTGTCAAATTCGAGCACAGTGATATTTATTAAATTCAATATGATACCATATTAAGCAAATAAATGAAACTGTTTTGAATTAAAAAAATCATTTTTCTGATATTTTTTCTTTTCAGATGATTTTAAACCTGCAAGTGTGGATAAAAATCGTGTTGCTACTGTAGATGTTGGCTCAAATAATCAAGTTACTGTTACTGTGCCAAATTTAGGTAAGACCAAAAATAAAACGTGTTTTTCAAAGATATTTTCTTGTTTCTTTTTTTTATTTATATTTTTTCAAATATACTCACTCGTACACACAACAAATGGTTTTTATATTTATATTGTATTTTTTCTCGTCTTAATCGTTGTTTTATAATATTCTATTTAAATTCGTAAATGTTTAATTTTTATATGAAGAAAAAAACATTTATTAGGCTTTAAAGTTTATGTTTATTACTCGTATACATATTTATATAATCATTTGTTAATGAACTTGGTGGTCGATTGATATTGCGCCAGCCTGAAAGTCTAGAAGTATTTAATTAATCTTGAAAGTTCAGCAATTATTATTGTAGAAGCAAAAAAAAAAAAAAACAAAAGCTGTCTTTCAGTTTGTACAAATGTTGTGGTGCGTTAAACAATTCATGTCCATAAATAAATAAAATGGAAATATTTCTGCAAACATTTGCAATTCAATTCGAAATATTTTATAGAATAAACGGTTTTTACTACCTCCTCTTCTCCTGTCACCTCAGAAAATTATTGATTTTCAGTTTTTGGTTTTCTTTAATTATTTAAATACATTTACCTCTCCCCTGTTTATACAAATTTAAAAGTTTATTGACTCTTAGTCGAAAATCTTTTCAATTGTAAAATAACATATTTGGATAATCCTGATTACTCGTATAATAAGATGGTATAAATTGTATACAATCTGTTTCCTTCCATAGTTTTTTGTCGCATAATAAAGTAAATGAAGACCTGCAGCATTAAAAAATCTAATTTTTATAGTTTTACTTTGCAAATTTAAACTAAAACAGAGATTATTGTGTTTTTGGCCACCCGTCGTTGAGTTTTGAGTGTTGCCAGTGAAAAGAAATAATGCTAGAAGTAGGGGGAGGGAGGGAATATTTAGTCTGCTTTTAGACTTTGCTAAACTTGTTTTACTTTTTTGTTTCTGATTTTTTTTAATTGAAGCTTTTTATTAAAATTTAATCAAAAACTCAATATCTGCATACAGCATTGTGGTATTGTGGTAATGTTTATGGCGATGGTGTTGTTGCTGTTTGTCATAATCTCTTAGCAATTCTTTTTGGTTTGCAATTTGACCCCAAAAAAATTTTTTTTTGTTTTTTTTTTTTTTTTTTATTTGGTGTGTTATTGTTTTGTATGTATTTTTTGGTATTATTTGTGTGTTGCTTGACTTGGTTTGTTTGTATGTTTTCTTATCTTGTTGTGACGTTGTTAGTGTATGTGTTTTTGCAGAGTTTTTTTTTCTTCACAGCAACAATTCCCTTTCACTTTTTTGTTGTTTCTGTGGCATTTTTTGTTTTAAATATTTAAATTCCAGCACAAGTGATTATGCAAATGAATTGTTGTTTTGTTATATTTATATCATTTCTCTGCTTTGGACTTAAATTAGTTTATTTTATTGAATGAAAAAACAAAATTTAATTAAATAAATAAATAATGCTACCATTTTAAGTGAAACAATTTATTTAATTATACGAGATTTTTAAATGGTTTAAAATAGAAATATTATAGCTGAAAAAGAAAACTTATTTCTCCTTAAGAGTTTTATATACATTTAGTAGTTTATTTTCTTACTGCACTATGCTTAATATCTTTTTTATTCAATTTCATTTGTTTTTGCTATAATTGTAAACACATTTCATATGTTCACACGACGTTTTTTTAATTGTAAGTGAATTAGCCAATATGAAAGTAATTCAGTTTCAATTACCCTGTTGATTACTATAAAAAACAGTGTGATTACTACATTTTATCAGGTGCTTGTCCACGCCAAATTGGTTTATTTTATTTCTTAACCTTTTCTCCATTTTTAAAACATAATTTACCTGCAAAAATAACAAGAACAGGGTAACATGTCTTGTCTGAACATGCTGTTATTAGAAGCATTATCGTTAGTTTGGCTCCAACTTATGTTATTTATATAATTTTTAGTACTGCCTTGTTCATACATACATTTTGTGTAAACTAATTTATAAATTAAGCTATCGAATTTGACGTCACACATAGCGCAATTAAGTTTACTCAATTTGTATATGACTTAAAATCAACTCAAAATTTTTTAAATTTCTGTAGAAATATACAACTTTTCTGTTTGATATAAAATTTTATAAAAAAAAGTATTTATTTTATTTATTTATTTACTTAGTAGTTTTTTCAATACTCTCTTTTTCACAATTATAAATTGAAAAGTTTTAAAATCGGAATGTTATTACATTATTTATCATAAGTTCACAATTTTCCTGTTAAAAACGTTAACAATTGTCTCATTTTTCTTTTCATTCGGCAGACAGTTATATATGGTAAATTAAGACCCTTGTAAAACGCGTCCGCTGCCCAGATGTTGTTGATACCATTTGTATTCTAAAGTTATTATAATTACGTACATAATACGATTCTGTTTCTCCAACATATTCCAGTTGTTTACACAATTATAGAGCGCATCCCCCATTTTAATTTTTTTATAAAATAAGGTATAAGGTGTATGGTAAATTGAGCTCAATTAAGGCTTTTATTGCGTTAAATTCCTTAATTGCGCAATCAAGGTTTATGTGTGAACCTTACCTTTGGACAAATTCATATCTTTCATTTAGAGCTTAAAGAGTTCCAAATCGTTATAGGGTAAATATTTATAAGAGTTTATTAGTGTGTCAATTAATCCTAAACAATAATTTTAATGTGGTTTTCATTGCAATATTTAAATGTACGTTAATAATGATAGGAAAGGTCACACTGTGCTCAATAAAATGTGTATCTAATTTTTAAATTGCAAAATATTAACCTGATAGTTCTTTACTTAACATATATCGTATATTTTATCATAAAAGTTTAATAGTCTCAATTGAATAATCAATGCACTATTTCTTGATGGAAAAGCTCCAGCTAACTTTGAGATGGTCCAGAGAACAGTTACCTAGCAATACAATTATATACTTGTTTCACTAGATCAATTTATTGTATAGTTAAATTATGCAGAGTGCAAATTCGTTTTACTATCATCCACCAACATTTTGCAAGCATTCTTATTCAAGCAATACTGTTCGAAAAATCAGCAAATCGTATTTAGAATATTTGTTCGAAATAATATAATATATGTAATAAGTATATAAACTCAACCTAATGCCTTGCTTTAAAATTTATTATAACTTATACGACTTAAAGTTTAACTTTTTGGAAACCTTTTTGAAACTTTGTGATTTTAAATTTTTAATTATGGAAGAATAATATTCAACAACATCAGCAGAACTGAGCATGTTTAAGATCGTATATTAATTTCACATTCTATCACGGATGTCGTATCTCCATCATCAAAAATCTGAAAAAGTTTTCTGTTCTTAAGGCAAACTTTAAATAAATTCAATAATTCTTTTTTAAAATCGATTGATATTACTTTGTTAAACTTAAAAAATTAATTTATAAACAATTTTTAATTTGCATCATTTAGTTATTAGTTTTTCAAAAGAACTAGAATGTAATGTTTTGCAAAGAAAAAACATCTGAATCAGCCAAGCGTTAAAGTTGCAAACATTAAAGAACCAACACTCAGCCTTACTCACGAAAGATTTTCTTGTTTTTATACAAGAAATTTTTAATTTTAATCTACATTCACATTTGGTTTAGTGTTTCTTCTTTTTAATTGCTATCATAAACAAAAACAATAAAAAAATATTGTTCTTTAAAGAATTGTTTTTTACAACTCTGAAACACAATTTTATTATTTTTCTTTTTTTTTATCAATATTGTCTATACAATATTAAAAATGCAATTTGCAATTTCATAACACAAAGTTCGAGGTTGATAAGAATATAAGTTTATTTATAAATACATACATATATATATATATATATATATATATATATATATATATATGCATATTTCTCATTAGGCTTAGTATTTAGCTGGCTTGGATTGGCCCCCAATAGTTCTTATCATTTGCTATGAATATATAAATTGTATGAGGGCGGGCATTCATTATTGGTAGGTGGTGATACATTTTTATTTTTTAAATTATATTTTAAGTAAAATCTTAAGGGCCAAAAGTAGTTTAGTTGTGATAATCCCTTGTCTTTTTATTTCTTATTTATTGTTACAGTTAGTTCCGGTGTGCCTCATACCACTTATAAAGGAAATCAAAAGAAATACACAAAAGAATGTATACTCATATTCGATAAAAGGACTGGTGATATTACATTAGAGAAATTAAATCACAATATACAAGTAAAGAAAACGCGGTAAGTTGTCTAATCATAATAAACTTAAAAAAGAATTATTCTTAGTGATAATGTTTTTGTTCACAATATTTTAGTGAAATGACAAACAAACCTAGTGTACCTACACCTGTAGCAATGCCGCCAAGCTCAGCAGCATTAGTAAATACGACAGGACCAGCACCAAAATTAGAAAACAGTACAATGAGAGTAACTTCCAAAACAAAAGTTTCTACAGGCAATAGAAGAAATACTATAAGTAAGTAATTATTCTACTCACATTTAGAATGCTTAAGACATATATTTATCTTCTCCAGTTGAGCTAAAGACTCGCAATTCACCTATGCAAGGTTCACCCTCGGCGGGTGTGGGTCATCATAATAACAAAAGTCCTCAATCGGCTCCAGCGTAAGCTTTTTTTTACTCCTTATTAAAAGACTTATAAAAATATAATAATTTGTTAAATGTTCCTTTTAGATGGAATGCTAATAATGGTCAGGCTACCTTACCCAGTATACCCATGATTGTTGACGATGATGATTCAATATTTGGCATAGGTGGCGGTGGTAGTGGTGGTGGAGCTGGTGCAGGTGGCGGCGGCAGTGGTGGTGGTAATGGTGGACTTGCGAATATATCGGCTTCTTCTTCTTCCTCAACATCCAGTCATCATATTTCAGGCCATGAATATGATTTTCAACAATTTTCTTCAAATGCAGCAGCACCTCCAACGAAACAATCAAAACAATCACATCACAACAACAATAGTAGTAATCAAAAGCGACACAACAATCACCAACGGCATCAACAGCAAAATACATCCTTACAAACGCAACAACAACAGGTGCAACAGTGGCAACAGCAACAGCAGCAGCAGCAACAACAACAGCAGCACCAGCAACAAAATCAATATAATCGTTATAATAGTAATGGCAATTCCTCAATTTCCTCCTCATCGTTATATAGTAATAATCATAATAATCTAAATAATAATCATCATAGCAATAATATACGTAATAATAGCAATCATCATAATAGTAATCATCTCAACAATAATATAAATAATAATAATAATCATCATAATGATCTTGCCTCATCGCCAACACTGGCCAGTGAAGCAGCAGCTCTGGAACAGGTATGTTTTTGTATATTTTTTTATATACTTTAAATATGTACTTTCAGTTTTTCTCCATGTTTTGTGAATCCAAATCGAGTAAAATTTAAATTGTATTTTAATACATTCAATTTCGATTGGTTTTCGATTTTGCATTTTTTATTTCATCTATTTACAAAACATGAAGGTTTATAAGCTTATATTGTATCTTCATTTAAATATTTGAAAATATTTCACATTTAAGAACACGTATTTTTTTATCGTACAGATTAGTCTGAACTTTTTAAAATTAAAAGTAGAAATTTTCATAAAAAAAATTCAAAACATCTTTCCCACTCTATTACGAAATAGACTCTTCGTAAGGGACTTATAGTTTAACGCCAGCTCCGAACGACAAATACATTAGAGAAGTTTTCAATAGTAGTAATACTCATAAATTTTTTTCTCTTGTTTGGTAGGCACGTCCTACCTACCATACTTTTTCCTTTTTATTAAATAACAAAATATTTAATTTTTCGATAAAAAGAAAGAGCCTTAGCACGAAGACGCAGCATCTCTAGATCTTCCTTCTTGTTTGTGGAGCATATTAGATTAAGCGTTAATCTCATTTGTTGTTGCTCCAGTTTTTTAAAACTTGATCTCTGAACTTGACGTGTCCCACAGGAATTAATCTTGATATTAGGCAATCTAGAAAACTGAAATTGCTTTTAAGTTATCTTTTCAAAAAGCAGAAAAGTTTTTACAGCTTTAGTTAATGGTTTTGCTTTTGATTTCATTTATAAAAATTGCAATTTTTCTTTGACTTACGTGGCTAACCACAATAGTGATTTCTCAATTATTCAAAGTAAAAATAAATGTTAAAAATAAATTGATGATTTTAGAAGAAGTAAATTCAGTTTGTTATTTCAATTCCTTTGACATCTGTGCAAATTTTGTCGGCTCTATGAATCGACGGCATAAAGATTAAAAATGAAAGAAGCAAACTAAAATAGTATAAAGATTTGATGGTAATATAATAAATATCTTTCTACTATTCCTTCCAACAAACAAAACAAAATTAAAAACAGTTCGGAAACATAAAAAAGACTGACCTTGTTTTTATATATGTATTATATTCTATAGACAATTTAAATGTGCCTTTAAATTAACATACACACTAGGGCAAAAGCCATCGTCATTTTGATTCTGTTTCGTTTGAAGAGCTACCATATCCAGAAAACTGTCAAAATAAAAAATATAGAAGTTGTCTTAGATACTATGACATATTTTCTTATATTGGTAAAAAAAAAACAAATTGTTTCTATGCTAATAATTAAACATTTAAAATAAACAGGTTGCATTTAGTGAGAACAAAAGTGATTGTTATTTTACTTGTTAATTGTATTCAAAACTTCTTAATTCAGTAGTCTTATATGGCAACTTGGAGATAAATCCACTACCCTTTAAATATCTTTAAGAGAAGAAACATAAGTTGAAGAGCAAAAAGTCATAAATGCTTGCAAACAAAATAAGTCAACAATGCGTCGATCTCAAACTACCTTTATATCATCATAAATCCTCAAAAAAGTAATTCCCTAGAAGTAGTTGACCACCAAAATTTCTCAGTATGTGAAAAGCGCGAAATAATAAAAATTATAACAAAAAGAGTCTAAACATCTCATCTTAGCAAATCCCAGCAGTATTAAAAGAGACTTTAGAAATGGATATACAGAGTGTTGAAAGTGATGGGTTACAATACCAGAGTTTTAATAAGCAAGATAAATTAAAAAAGCAACTTTCTTGGACTTAAAAACACCTAAATGGAAACAATGAGTTTTTAAACAAAATTTTGTGTATATCAGTCAGGGTTGGCAATCTACTGGGTAACCCAATTAAACCCACCCGGGTTTTATTGGGTATTACATTAAAAAAAACCTGGTGTGGTTTTTTTATTTCAATGTTTTCGTAGTTTACAACAAAAATAAGTATAAATTACGTATTGGGAGTACAAATTAATTCGGTTCGTTTTTAGCTCAAAAAAGATAATTAACAAATTTATTAAAATAAAATTTAAATTTATGATATCACTGATAACATCTTTTACCCACCTCCGAGCCAATTTCCGAATTCCGTTTCAGCAAAACTTCTCGTTTTTTGAGACGATCCAACCTTGCAGCCGATTTTATATTTCTTAAAAAGAAGTAATTCGGTGACATGCTAAAAGACATTGTATCCGTCGAAACAGCCAATAGTCAGAGGGACCTACGTTCGTGGAACATGTCGTTTGCTGCATTTCATAGTTTCTGACAAACGTTTGGCAACTTTTGCGACGTGAGGCCGAGCTTTGTCATGCAAAAGGATAACTTGATCATATTTGTCTTTGTATTTCAGCCGTTGTTCTCATAATGCATAGTTCAACCGAAGTAATCGCAGTCTGCTTTAGCAGCCCATATTACACAACGCCGCCTTGATCTTACCATGAGTGCAAAATTCCATTATAAATACTAAAACATTGTAATTTTACCAACAAACATAATATTGTCTAGTTGAACGAAATTAGGAAGCAATTACAAAACCCAAAAAAACCTTCTTGGGAATTCTTTTTTTAAACCCGGGTTTACGCCAACTCTGATATCAGTTGAATGCTTGTGTTTGAGTCTTAATGCAGAAAGAAACTGCACTTCAAGGTAAACATATTGAAACTATAGTTAAACATGGGGGTGCTGGAGTAAAGGTGTTGGGATATATGTATGTCTGCTGCTGGTGTCTGTGAACGGTTGTTTATATAAAAATTCTTAAATTTAGTTTTTTGATTATTTTCTGGACGTGACGAACCGCCAAACATAAATGAAGCAAAGTGACGATTAGTTTTGTCCAAGTGTGTATATACCTAACTTTATCTATTTAGAAGTTAAAAAAGGAAATACATAACAGTGTCTGCTGTGTACGTATACTTGTGACCCTAACGGTGTTTACATAAAAGACCTTTTTGTTAACTTATAAAACATACTATTATGCTATATTTTCTAAGATTATGATATACTCGTAAATCACTTGATATTTTATTATAATTCTACTTTAAATTACAGAATATTGCTGCGGACTTAAGTTCATCATCGTCTAGTTCAGAATCAGAATCGAGTGGTAGTGAAAGCGGTTCAGATTCTGATGACAGCACAGATGATGATAGACCGACAACAGCTGCAATTAACCAAATGAATCAACTGCCGAACTTGGGTATGGCACTACCAATAACGACATCTTCACCTCAGATGCAATACCAACAGCAACAAAATAACCATCTACATCTGCAACATAATTCGAGTGGATCAATTGGAAGTGGAGGCAATGGAAATTTCATAACAAATGGTGGTTTTCCTAATGATTTATTACAAAATGATTTACAATTATCATCTAATTCGTCCGATGATGATTCTGATTAGTTAAAAGAAGAAATATATTTATATAATATCTAAAAACAATTTACATTTTTACAGCATCAGAAAAAAAACAACAAACACAACAAACACAACAAACAAACCAACAAATTTGAACACCACTTGCTCTTTAGAAAAAAAAAAAAAAACAAATAAATAAAAACTAAAAATTAATTAAAATAATAGTATATTTTTGTAAAAATGAAAAAGAAAAACCAGAATAGTAATAATAAATAAAAACACAAACAAATAAAAAACAAAAAATGATCTATAAATAAATAAATAAATAAATAAAATAAAAACTACACAAAACAAACAAACTTTGTAAAGTATACAAAAAAACAAAATATATGAGAATTAAGAAAAACATTTAATATTAGTTTTTATTATTATTATAATTATTAACTAAATATATAACATATTATTATTAATATTATTATTATTAATATTATTATTATTATAAAAAAGAAAACCTTTTTTGTTTTTAAACATTTTAACGATTTTATTGAAAAACAAAAGTTAAAACTAAGAAAATCCATTGAAAAACATTTAAATTTAATTTTAAAATATTGTTTTTGTTTTGTATTTAGAAAAACTAAATAAAGAAAAGTTACTTTTCTTGGATTCAAACATGTTTCTTAAGAGTTATATAAGAAATGCTCTACTAATGTGCTGCTTTTATGCTTTCAATTATTTAATTTTTTTTAAATTTTTACAATAGTTATTTAAACAAAATAAAAATGGTGTAATTTTTATATAGAATACTTATTAAAAATCTTGATACGTTTTTAATAATTCTTGAGTTGATAAAGAAGACGGGAAAGAAGAAGTGAATAGTGTATTTTCATTAATTGTAGTTAAATGTTTTTTCTTCTTTATTTGCTTTATTTTTATTTAGTTATTATTTAGTCTAAAATAATTTTAAATAAAATATAGTTGAAATTCTAAAGAACGATATTTTAATTTTTATTTTCTTTAAAAGTGCTGGATTCTTTTGCTTAATTGTTTTATAAACTTTTTGTTTTCTCACTGTTATATATATACATATATATACTTTTTTTTAAACAAAAATTGAGATTTTTAACTATTGCCAATATATTATTAATTCAAAATTACTAATTTGTTTAATTTATTTAATTATTAAAAAACAATTTAATATTCTTTGAATTTAGTAAATTTAAGAGTTATAATTTTTATACATATATAAATAAAATGAAACAAACAACAACAATTCTACAAAGCAAAACAAAGAAACCGTTATAGAAAAAAAGAAGTAACAATTTATGAGACCAGAAAAAAACAAAAAATTAAATAAAATAAAATAAAATAAAAACATTTTTTTGCATATTATTCTAATAAATATATCTATATATATTTATATGTATATATAAAGAAAATTTAACATACATTGTATAATTTATCTACCACTCCATAATTGCCACATAGTCATATTTCAAAAATTTTAAATTACCAACGAAAAAGTATTCTTAAAAGACTAACTTATCTGTCAAGAAAAATTACAAAAAAAAAGAAACAGATGATAAGCTAACATTTCGTAAACCTTAGTAACATTTTGCCAAGAATATTTTTTTTTAAATATGACTATTTGAACAAAAAAGTGATATGTTAGAAATAGTTGAATTTTCACTCTATAATTTAACAGGCAAATAGTCCTCATCGTTTACCTTCATTTGCCTTCAATCAGACGAACAGAAATACAGGTTAAAGCAAGAGCTATAATAATGCAATTTTGTGATTGATGTAAATGTATTGAAAGAGAAAGATAATGCATTTCTGCAAATCGTATATTAATGGTCTGTTCAATCGAGCATCGATTTATTGCTTACTTTGCAAATCAATTTGAAAAAAAAAACACAGAAATAACATATTTTGTAAGAATAAAATGATTCAGTCTTGCATTTTCTATAGTAAAAGAGATCAGTGAAATTATCCAACACTAAGCTCTCATGGAATTATCTTTTTAACATCGTATAGATGCGAAGCTATCGTTTTTTACTGCATTCTTACAACTTCTACAGTAGCCATTCGATTATAGTCAAAGTATCCAGGTTTAATTTCTAAAGAGCCAATAAGATTAGATCAGAAAAACTTCCATAAATGGTTCAATGCCATATTGAGAACCTACTGTCATTCTATTCAAATGTTATTTGAATTTGGTTATCATTCCCAGGCTATTTTTAAAGACATATGAAATCTAGAAAATCTTTTCTGTAATAATTTATTACATTGTTCTGGAATGCTACTTAACGTATTACAACAACAAAAAGCTAAATAAATAAATAAATCTACTAAAATCACACAGTTAAGAAAAAGTTGTGTAAAAAAACCTGTACAGATGTCAAACCTAATATCGTAGTTGCCTCGCAAATGCTTGGGCTGTCTCAAGCCAGTTTTAGTTGCGAAGAGTAGTATATCGTTGGTCTCATGTAGAAAAGCCCTAAATCGTATTTTTTCAAACTTGTTTTTCGGTGTTTTCAATACATTTCGCAGAAATACATATCATAACATTTTCTCCTGTAAATTTGAAATGAATGAGTTATGGCCAACGATATGCTTTCGTTAGTTGGGCCCTCCAGACCCCTCTTTTCACTCTATAGAAAGGCTCTGACCCCAATAGTAGCGTGATAGGTCTCTTCCTGGCCTGCTCATCTGCCTGCAGAGGCCAATGCAATATTTACTTTTAGTCAATTTCATAGCAGTTAAGTGCTCGATTGGCTGCTTGACTATCAGATAGAATGAATATAACCAGCTCTTTGTAATTCTTGTCCAAGTTAAATTGTGCTTATCTTTCTGATTGGAAAATACTTAAGTTTAACAATAGACCCAATACCCCTTTAATGAAGAACATATACATTTCTATCGAAGATCAACTTTCATTACAAATTCGGCTATTCTCAAAAAGCAGTGGTTATTCGCAGCAATATTCATGAGCACACTTACTTTATAGAACTTAAACAGCATTTTTAATGTCGTAATGGCCTAAATCGTTTTTCTCATGGTGAAAGGCCTTAACTCAGATAATTTCAAATTTACAGGAGCGTGATGAAGTTTATTAATGTAAAATGTATAGTAATCAAATCGGTATTACGGAAGTCAATGTTGACATTTATCGACTACTGTTGTCAAGTTTTTGGAATTATATAGGTTGCATGAGAGTCTACAAGCTGTCAATAGAGAATATGGATGCTCGACACACGCATTCGAAGTATGCGTATCAATGGGTCTGCAAAAATATTGAGAGTACATTAAGTACTCATGTGTATAGTAAGTACTCATATGACATGCGTGTATTGGATGAATAAAAGAAATGGTATGCTCTTTTACATCAGTTTTTCCTATTTTTTTTTCAAAAGCAAAAAATTTTCTAAAAAATAAAATATGGGCCAATAAAAATGCGGGAAATCCCCAAAATTAGACAGTAAATAATAAGCCAATCGGATTTATTCAGATTTGTATTATTATTTATTATCGGTTTTATTTTGTAGAAATATACTCTAAGTATACTCTGTGTACTCAAGTAGAAATATACCCATACCCAATTATAAATATATCCTTATCCTACACACTTTACCTTATAAGTGCGGGTATTACAGGCACTCCACGCAACTACTACTTGTAGTTATTTAAGTTGCGCTGGCTTTGAATATGTTGTGTATGGGTATCGTTTTATTTTGAACTTTACTCACTCATACATGTTTGTCCACCAATACTTTAAAAGTACTCAAAACCATACTTTAGTTATTCTCTGGATAGAATGGAGAAAAAGTTAAAAATAATTACAAGCAATACGAAAAAATAATTGTGGAACTTGAAAATAATTCAAGTTTAGCAAGGGGGATTTCAAAGAGATTCAAATGTGAACTATTTCAAATAAAACTTGTAAAACATTAGGATGAAATTAAATTTAATGGGACCATCAGTATGAGGTGGCGACGTTTGCCAATAAGTTAAAAAAAATAGGGTGGACATTTTTAAATTTAGTTTTATTGTTAAGTTTGGTTTGGTTTAGGTTAACAAAATCGAAATTAATGCAACTTGTTCGGCTGGCGTAGCTCCAGAAATTTAATCTTCTGCGGACAATGTTGTAGAGGATGATTACAACATTTATCAAACAATTTTATAAAATGACGAAAATGTACTGCATTAAGTGTGATTCAAATTGTAGCAGAAGCCAAAGAGAATTTTTACGGAAATTTCTAAAACATTGCCAAAAATCAAAAATCTTTTCCAAAGTAATGAAAATTTAGTAAACTTTCATTGGAATCTAATCTAACATAAAAACATTTATTTTAATAAAGTTTTATATTAAATTTTGCAGCACTGAGAAAATAATTAGTAACATTTTTTTATTTTAAAAATCGATAATAACTAGAGATGGGACTTTACCCGGTATTTACCCATATATCGGGTACTTTTTGGGAATTTATTTTTGTATTTTTGAGAAGCATTTGAAATGCAGTAACTGGAAACTTCTCTTCAGCTACAACATCATTTTAATACATATGTGTGGTCAGTCAAACAATAGACGAAATTGGATAAATATGAGTGGCATTATCTTAAAACCTTTAATAATGGAAGTCTTCAAACTTCAAACTGCGTCCAAATAACTAGGTTACTAATATACTACATGTACTCTATATCATCACCCAAACATAGTAAGTATTGCTTTTGTATATCTCGCAAACGACTTTCCACATGGTATTCGGCAAATACTGTTTTCATATTTTCGTTTAGGCATAAGGAAGGTTCGTTGTTTATTGAGACAATTCATCAACAAAAAAAGTTATCACTTGGACAGGCCGATAGCTTATGACCGAAAGAAGTCTGTCGAGGCAGCTAGTAATTTATAAAAGTGCTTCACATTGGATGACTCAGCAATTAAATTTCAAAAAAGAGAATTATCGATTCAGCCTATTGGAAACTATGACATTCCTCGTCAAAATGCCATAAAATTAGTCAAGATGCATTAATTCAAGGGTTATGGTATAAGAAATTCGTCTAATAAATTTAAAGTGTGCTAAGTAAAAATAAACAAAAAAAAGTTAAAGTGTTAGATGTTATTGGTGGTTTTGTTTAAAGGAAATGGTAAGCACGAAGATATTTTAGATGATGAATATTTAATTTTCATAAAAAATGAATATTAAATCTCTGTCGGGGGCCTCCGTTTGTTCTCCGCTGATAATTGTATATGTTTAGCAAAAGCTTTTTCTCCACAAAGCTCTTTTGTGCTCTCATTTACTAAATACTTAAAGAGCAAACATATGGTCTTAAACTTATTCACATCATCGTGACATTATTTTGTCCATTAGTTATTGCAACAATTTTATTAGTGACGAAGCGGCGGGCCAGCTAACCACTTAAGGAAAAAAATAAATAAAAATCTGAAATATTTGTTCACACTCTAGATTATTCTATTTAAAAAGAAACGTTTTTATTTCTTTTTTAACAAGGAATCATGGCTGAAGTTACTGGTTTATCAAATACGGAGGCTGATGAATTGTGCAAACCAGCCGATGCATCCACCAAGGTATGTGCCCTTAACTTTCAATTTCTCATACTATACAATTTATGTACGTACATATATGAATGATTGTCTCTTACTAAAACTAACCTATTTTTTCGATAGGATTTTCTGTTTCAACAGACCATGTACCGCATTAAAGATCCACGCAAATCATTGCCTTTCTATACCGGTGTCTTGGGTATGACTTTGTTGGTTAAATTGGATTTTCCTGAAGCTAAATTTTCATTATATTTTATGGGGTAAGTGCGTGTTGTTTTCGTTGTAGTGGTTTTTATTTGTTGTTTTTTTTTTTTTTTTTTTTTTTTAATTTTGTAGATATGAAAACCCAGCTGATGTTCCAAAAGATCAAAATGAACGTATTAAATGGGCCATGAGCCGTAAAGCAACAGTGGAATTAACACAGTAAGTGAAAAAATATAAATTTTTTAAAATACGTACTAAATACAAATGATTTAATAATAATAATGTTAAGTAATATTAGCGATCGAAGAATTCTCCACTTAGCACAATCATTTAAATGAGTTGTATAAGTGCAATGAAGATCGATTCTTAACCTGGGATAAACACTTATCTAATAGTTGTAGGCTGTAAACTTAACACGAAGGGAGATAGAGCTTATATTACTTACATGTGCCAAATTTAACCAGACGATAAACATAATTTATTAATTATCGTAGGGATTAAAATCAAATATGAACCGATCTTTAGAAAAACGCCAGAACAAAAATACATTCAACATATATCAAATTAAGATGCGATCCAAACAAGATCTATGCATCGATTTGAACATTGAATTGAATTTTGATAGTGAAGCTTTTAAAATCTCTTATGCCTTTAAAATGGTAACAGTGAAGGTAACAGTAAATTTTGTCTAAATAAATTCATGGTCGATACAAATCATCAGCCAAAAAACTGCGCGGAATTAGATAAGTGGGCGTGGCACTTCCCATACATTGAATTTGGTCTAAGTGACTTCATTGTCGTGCTACAACATCAGTCAAAAAATAGGCGAAATTAGATGAGTGTGGCATCTCCAAAACATAGTAAATATTGACTTTTGCATAGCTTGCGAATGACAATAGTGGAAGTTTATAAATTTAGTCCAAACAAATCGGATAAGTGGGCGTGGCACAACCCATATATAGTAAATATTGATTTATATAAATCTTGGAAACGACTTCCCACATGGAATTTTGCAATTTTTTCATACTTTAAGGCATATAGAAGGTTCTATGTTATGGAGAGCAACGTGATTTGCGTCCTTCGAGAGAGGGCACTGTTCTTCAGCTGTTAACCTACCTGAGTGTAGCTTGTATTTGCCAGCACAATCTTTCTCCTTATCTCAGTGCAGTTTTTTTGTTTCGGTCCCAATCGCTCACACAATATACTTAACAGTATATTATATGCAATGCACAGGAGACTTATTTCGCAAATCGCCTAGTCTTCTTTTTTATGGATCAACCAAATTCCAATCATCAGGCATGTGTTCTTCATCCCAGACAGTGCAGTTTATCAGTTCGTCTCCCCCGGCCTTTTAAAGCTCAGCCGGTATTCCGTAAACTCTTGTAACACTAAAATGTGTCAATTCAAAATTATCAAATTTTCAGAAGAGACAAAAAGTTTTCTGTTTAATATTAAATTATTTTACAAAAAGGAGCATCAAGATAATTTTTTTTGCGAAGAAGTAGAGAAAATGACGTCAAATTTTTACAATGCGTAGATAGGACCACTGCATATCGTTTTCTTACAAAAAATACAAGTGCAAAATATTCTATTTGCCTATTAACGAATTTTGATTTTTAAATACATATGTATGTATAAATTTCTAAATTTAAGTTTATTAATTAATTTTAGCAATTGGGGCACTGAAAGTGATCCCGATCAAAAATATCACAATGGCAATGCTGATCCACGCGGTTTTGGCCATATTGGTATAATGGTACCAGACGTTTATGCAGCTTGCAAGAGGTAAACAACGAAATATAAGACTTCTTTGAACTTTAAATACTAAATAAGATGCACTTTATACCTCTTTAGATTCGAAGAAATGGGCGTTGACTTTGTGAAAAAACCCGATGATGGACGCATGAAAGGTTTAGCTTTTATTAAGGATCCTGACGGTTATTGGATTGAAATTTTCAATGCCAATACAGTGTGTAAATAAAAATGAAAAATATTTAATTTGGATGTTTTTGCTATCACTGATTATCTTTTTATATTGAAACGACGAAAAATATATAAAAATAAAATTGTTGATATATTTATATATAAAGGACTAATTAATTTAAATATACATACGTATATACATATACATACATATATGTATATGTATACTCTTAAAGCTGATTATTTAATAATTGCAGCACCGTTTTGTTATTACTCGTATTTGACGAACAATAGTTGGGTTAGTTTTAATGAAAAGTAAATAATTTCGTTTTATTCATTACGTTAAATGCGCATTCTGTTTTACCTAAATAATGAAATATTTTGAAGGATTTTTATTTATTCTTTAAGTGGACAAAGTTTTGGTCCGTTTAACGTTAATAGTTAATTCATAGTTAATAATTATTTACAAGAATTCTATATTAAAAAAAGTAACAACAAACATGTGATAACACAACCATATAGGTGCTATTTTAATTGGCGGAAATTAAGGAAGACTTAATCCCTTTCAAATTTATAATTCTTTTCCCATCTTTTATGCTATGTATTCAAATTCCAACCTGTAACCATTTATATGTTCTTTGAAAGAAGAAACAAATTAATTCAATTTTAAATATCGTGTTTTATAATATTTCAAATTTGGGCATTTTTAATCGAACTAAGTAGTGTTAGCAAGGGCCAATATTAAGACTATCGAGTGGGGCAAAACATTCCACATCTTTTTGTTTTTGCCAAATATAAGACCAAGCTGTGTTGTGATGACAAATTATAGACTCGCCTTTAGTAGAGTATTTTATGATTCTACCAAATACAGATCATGAATGATTCTGTACACTTTGAATAGTAAAAACAGATCCACAACTTTAAGCATATATAACTTTGTTTTATGACGCTAAAGCAGCAATCTAAGGATTTTTAACTCCTTTTTGAACCAAAAAAAAAAAAAAAAAACAAACCAAATCTGCTAACAAAAAACAAACGGTTGAAATAAATTATTTTTTACCAAATTTATTTACATTTGTATGTATGTATGTAAACATTTTATTTTAACTTAAATCTATTACTAGTAATTTTTTTTTTTTTTTTTTTTTTGTAATAAACCGCCTAAAAGAAAAATCAAAATAAACAATGTAGATCTGGCAACTGCCAGCTGATCAAATTAATTCTGACAAAAAAAAGCAGATTCTATGACACAATTTTCAGATAGCATTTCTGATTTGAACATGAAATTAATTGATAATATGTATTGGATTCTGTGACACCGAAATAATTTTTTGTTGATTTCAATTCTGATCTTGACAACAATCAGATTCTGCAACACCCAAAAATATTTTGTTTCAACAAATTTTCGTACAAACTATGTTTTATAAACCTTTTATAAATCGAAAGTATTTTTTTATGAATATGGGGCTAAAGCTTAAGAATTTCTTTTTTTTAGAATAGTAAATTTTGTAATAATATATATAAGCTTTTTGTATCGGTCTGCTGAAAGGCAAAATTTATTTATAGGATACATTTTTATATGAAATTAGTTTGAAGAAACTCATTTTCTTAACTAAGATATTTGTTATGTATAAAAGGATTATTATTTCCCATTTTCCCCATGTGTACAAAATAACAGCATTTCTTTAGGTGCTCAACCTGCATAATAGTGAGTGCCTTAATATAGGAAACAACCATATACGAGTGTTACATAATTAATTAAGAGGGTATGATAAGATAATAATAATAAAAATAATGATTCATTATGATCTAGATCGATTGATTTTGTAAAGCTTTTTTAGGCCATAAATTATAAATAAAAATTACACAATTAAACTGGTAATTACAAGTAATATACTTTGATTGGAAAAACGTATACTACGGGAAGTATCGTTTGTTTGATTCATTTAATTAGCATTTGGTTGAAAAGGATTATTTTCAATCCTTTATTTATTATTTTAGGTAAATATGGCTTCTACAAGATTATTCATTTTCTATTTCTGCCGATTATTCATTTTCTATTGATTAAAGAAAACAAGCAAAATATTTTTTTAATGTATTACCGAGCACATGGTCTTAGTCACTCCGCATCTAATAAAAGCTTAAAAGAAAAATATACTACAACTGAGAATCGGTACAAAATCCTTTGTCAAATATCGGTTCTTTACTTCGTCGAAATTAAAACTGACAATTTAGAAGATCTTTTTGATAAATGTTTGAATATAAAAACAGAGTTCGAATATTAACGCTTTTGATATACATAAGTGTCCCTATTATTTTTCACATGACTATAGATGTACATATATTATAAATTTCTTTATAAGTTTGTTTATTTTTTGGTTGTTTGTAATTCTATCAGGCATAAACGAAAATTAGACCTTGGAGAGGTTAAAATCCGGTGCAAAACGAATCAAATAAGTTCATATGAGCTTGGCAATCTTTTTAATTCCTAATTAGGGGTTTTCTTGAGATTTTTGTGCGAGAAACCCGGGAATTTTTTCATATACGATAAAAGTTTTAAAGCTGAAAATATGTACATATGTAAAGCATATAATATTGTGTAAGAGTGAAGCAGCTGAAATAAAATCTCTCGCTTAAAAGAGTACAATATAGTACGACCAAAATTAATGATTTTATTTTAAAGCAAAGTTTAAAGTTGTTTGCTTACATTCATCATCAATTAAAATGTGTTGTACAAAAATACTTTCTAAAATGTTACTCCTTGAAGAGCTAATAGGGGTAAAAAGACAATTTTTGTTTCATAGTCCATGTCTATAAAACACGTACATAGTTATTACGGTATAACATAAGAACTATTAAAAAATAGATTCTTTAAACTTTCCACATGATATTCTATCAAGTTGCACGTTAATATACAAAATTAAATTCAAAGGAACAGTGGGCGTGACACCTCCCATAAAAAATAGTATTATCGTATATCTCAATTAATTATTAATATATCGTCTAAACATTTTCTTTATGAAGACAGGCAGGTGGCAGAAGACAAATAGGATTGGGAAAAAGTAAATTTATCTCCCAGTTAAAATATACATATGCATATACATACATATACATTCATATAGATTTCCGGGCAACTCCGGATGGGTAAAGCTAGTTAAAATATAATTTAATTTTATTGTTTAACTATGAGTAGTTGTCGTATTTAAATTTTTTTGTCCAAGCAAAATTTTCTTTAATCTATTACAAAATTTTTTTTTTTTTTAAACAGGGCTTCGGCTGTGTGGCACGTAGCGCCGTCCTGTTGAAACCAAATGTTGCTAATATCCTCCTCTTCAATTTATGTGAACAAAAATTCGTTCAACATGGCCCGATAACGATCACCATTGACTGTAACGGCCACTCCTTGCTCATTTTCGAATTATGCCTCTAGACCAAATTCCGCACCAAACAGTGACTCGTCTTGGGTGTATCGGCTTTTCAATGCCCCAAATGCAACAATTTTGGTTGTTTAAATACCCGCCAAGATCAAAATGAGCTTCATCTGAGAAGATGACTTTTTTGGCAAAATCGGCACCTTCTGTAAATCGATCGCAGGCCCACTTAACGAAACGAAAAAAGCGTATAGACAACCATATTAGTTCAGAGGAAGGATAAAACTAATTATCTGTCAAATCAGATATGAGCTAAGTGTTACCATTCACGAAATAAGCACTCGTTAGCCATGATATAGTAGTATAGGTGATTTTTTATTTCTTTCAACGATTTGTTCAATATTTCATAAGAATCGGCGTAGTGCGCTGGTTTGAGGTTTCTTTCTATCAATATTCTACGTAATATTTCGCTTCGTTTACGGAGTTTGTGTCTTATTCATCCTCATTTTTTTTATTCTCTCATTTTGTTGACTGATGATTAGTATTAACTAATAGGCCTTTCAGGCCAAATTCAGCAATTTACACTTTAGTCGTTCTCAAGATATGCAAAAATCAATATTTAATATGTATGGGAGGTACCATGCCCACATATCCGATTTCGCCCACATTTTAACTGACGAAGCTATTTAGACCAAATATAGTGACGCTTACAGTTACCATTTTGAAGATATATATAAGTAAATATAGTTCCTTCTAGACATACAGAGAGATACTATACTAATTTCAAGAAAGTCGGTTCAACTGTTTAGTTGTCTATAAAACAGGGTTGGCAACCAGGGCGGGTTTTTTATTTAAAGGTTTTTGTAGTTTATTTACAACAAAAATAATTATAATGTACGTATTGGACCATTTTAGCTCAAAAAATATGATGAATTGATAAATTTATCAAAATAATAATTTATCAAACCTTACATCTTTTCTCAACCCCTTAGCCAATTTTCCGAATCCCGTATCAGAAAATCTTCTAGTCTTTTGAAGCCGATTTTATATATCTTCAAAAGAAGTGGTTCGGTGACATGTCAAAAGATATTGTATCCAATAATCAGAACGAGCAGTGTTCGGATAATACGGTAAATGCGACATTTGATCGTTTCTAACAATTGTTTTGTAACTTTTGCGACTTGAGGTAGGGCGTTGCAAGGCAAAAGAACAATTTAATCATGTTCGTCTTTATATTCCGGCCGTTTTTCTCGTAGTGCATGGTTTAAGTTAGGTTAGTGGCAGCCTCGTTAAGTCAAGGCAAACTGGAGTACATATAGCGGCCCGTTGTGATAGCACACATGAAGCGAAGCCCCTGTTTTAGCCGTCAAGTTCCCAACAATCTAATGAATCTGGCCATTAACCTGATATCAGTGGTCGATAGTTCCGAAAAGCTTTCGAGAAAGAGCGAGGCAAGTGTAAGCAATCTACGTCTAGAAATGAAGTGGGCCACACTCTCCTCTTCCTCAATCAATCTACAACCTCGGCAAAAGTCATATACCGGTAAGCGCAGACTTTGCGCTTTTCTACAGATAACGCAATACCCAATGAGGGTAGACACTGTAGAGGAGATGCGTCCATGATCCAATTTAAACAACTGATTGGGACGCCTACAATCCAATCTAGGTCAGGTAACTCTAGCAATGAAGCAAGATTCCCCTCTGCCCAGGATGTGTCGGCGTTCAATAAGTACTTCTGTCTAATAGACAGCTTAACGGAGGACAGCATGGCTTAAACAAAGTAACTGCAGTCTGTTCCGATCAACGATATTTCGCAGCTCATAGAACACGATACCGCCTTGATACCACCAAGAGTCAAAAATTGCATTATAAATACTAAAACAACGTATTCGTAATAACAAACAAAAACTATTTTTTATTTGGAAGCAGCTATAAAACCCGAAAAAATTCATCAAACACACCAATAAAACCCGGTGGTTGGGCTTTTAAAAAAAATACCGGGTATTTGCCAACCCTGCTATAAAACCCAAACATACATACAAACAAACCCACATTGATTTTTATATTTGTATAAGAATAATATATAATAATAAACACAACTTTGAAAAAATTATAAAGAAAATAATTTACTTGGCGTTATATCAGGCAGCAATACTTACACTCCGGTTCAACAGGATAAGTGGTAAGGTGGTTATGTGAAATGCTAAAAATAGTTGAGTCTTAAAGATTGGTGAAAAGTCGCTTATCTGAATGAAAAATAATTTAATTTTGATAGCCACGGTGGATATTACTTTTATTTTCATGGTATTCGTAAATAAGAACAATTATAGAGCCGTCATCCTATTCCAAAAAAAAACTTTCATGTCATATGACCTTTGATAAATTGAAGACGTTGTTGTTAGCGAGCTGTACTTAGTTGGAGCTTTTTCGCCAGTTCTCGTAATTTTAGATGTCCATTGATTAAAATAGTACATTGAAATGCTGAATTACTTACATGTACTCCAGATAAATGCTTCATTTTAGAGATTAAATGTGTTGAATTTGTAGCAGTTGACCTAATTTTTTGATTGGCCTGTGTCGTTAGAACTGTGTTGGTACCTCTTTTGGAATTTTTTTTTATTTTATATTTCACGATTTTTTTTAAGATGATTCATTATCACATCACGTCGCCTCTATCCAGTTATTTTAAACGATTTACCGATAAAAATATTCTTCAAAGGTGTAAACATCAATTTTTATCATTTTAGAGGAGCTTTATGTCATTTTTCCACCCGTTTCAATTTAGTAAACAGTAGTCACTAATTTTAGTTTTAATTTTTATTCAGTTTTTATAAAAGTTTACCGCAACGGACGACCGATCTTAACTAAAAATTTTTTACTTGACTAGAAAGTTGAAAAAAATGTACAATGAGCTGGGGTTTGATTTTTGAGTTTAATTTAAAGTATCTGCTATTCGTCTGAGAAAATGTTCACTTATTGTTTCTATATTCTATCTATGGTTCTATCCTGTTTAACCGGAGTATTTGTAGGTTCATTTAACCGACTTCTTTTAAATACACAAAATCTTGTTTCTTTTCAGAGGACCTTCTTCTGTCTAAAGGAAAACCCGGAGAAGGAGCATCGGTTGTCATTTTTTCTAACACAGTGTAATAATTATCACTCAATGTTGTCCTGCTCTGCTAAAGCAACAACTAACCATTTTAAATTACTACCTTAGATGCCTGACTGATTATTTGCATAGAATCAAGAGGATTTATTAATGTTTGTAAAACATACAAACACATGTATGGTATACACATACTCGTATGTACAGTGTGGAGCAGAAGTGTTTGCATGGATATATTATACATACTTTCAATTTTTTGATTTAATTTGTTTGTTAGGTTTTATTTATCTTCAATATAATTAAAAAATTATAAATAATCAAGAATCAACAAATTCACTTATAAAATAGATTTCAACTGATAAAACTTATTTATACTTAATGTTGGTCCTTTTGAAAAAAAAAACACAATTAATGTACTAAATTAATGTTAATTATGCTTCTATTTATACTTTTTGCTACATTTTGTATTATTTCACAAATAATATGCTGTTGCTTTAGATTTGATGAAGCTGTTAGATGTTGTCCTAATCTTCGTTTCACGATTTACATTAAATTTGCAATCGGATTGAATTTTTCACGGCCCCTGTATTTGATTTATACGTTAATTTTGAAATATTATTAAAATTAAGCTTCTAATTGGTTAGTTGTAGTTCTTAAGTAAAAACTTTTTTGATATCAACAAAATGTGGAAAATGGGTCTGCAGAATATTTAAATAATTCTCCTTTCTCATAATTCCTTCAATTCGATTGATTTTGCAATGGGCCAATACCCAACAAGCATGGCATCCAGTCCTTTGCATTTACAATGATTCAAGGTTTGTTTAACGTGATCTCTTTTCATTGTTTCATCAGGTCGATACTAATAATATTGCTTTCTGTCGGATTGAAAACGATTGAATTTGGATTCGTTTGACCAAAATACTCGTTTCTAGTCCTCAACGGTCTAGTTTTGGTATTCTTTAGAAAATTCCATACATTATTGTTAGATAATGCAGGCTTGGGTTTCTTTATGCTTAAAACACACAGGCGACGGTAGGCTACCGACTACAGACTACAAAAAATATAACACACACGTTTATATGAATAAGATTATTTTGACAGAACACAGCTAATCGGCTACACGACTACTTTGCTGCCGTAGCCAACTTATGCTTACTTTTATTTTGTTTAGCTACAAAATTAAAAAAAATTTAAATGTATAAAATTGAAATGCTAAAAAGTATTGATAATCAGAAAGTGTTAAAGAATTATTGTATTTGTTCTTACGTTATATAATCTTATATATAAGAATGATTGGGCCTTATAGGCTAAACGGCTGAATCGATTTCCTTTAATTTTGTTTTTTACTCTGTATGTCTAGAATGAACTGAAGGCTATATAAATTTCAAAAATTCCAAAAGGAGGGGGTAACACACCCATACAAAGTTAATATTTATTTGTCTTCAAAATGGTAACAGAAAGAGTATCTAAATTTGGTCCAAATAGATTCATAGTCGATACAAATCATCAGTCAAAAAGTGAGCGGAACAGGCTATCTCAAATGTTTGAACTTGAATCGAATGCCGCGTTTTAGATAGTAAAAATATAAGGAAAGAAATGCACATTGAAAGAAGTTGCTTATTATGATGTCGTTTCTAATATATTTAAGTAGCTGACTACACGACTACAAATGCTGTTAACGGCAATTGTAATCGTGTATTCATGTAACCTGCCGTCGTCTATGTGTTTATAGCATTACTGCTGCTACATAGCCAACGTAACCATGTAACGTGCTCGCTTTGGTTTATATTCTAGTTTTTAGTTCAACCCGCCGGGTTTTATTTTATTACATAGGTTTTTTTGGGTTTTATTATAGCTTCCAAATATATGCAATTAGACATTATCATCCTCACTAAGCATTGTTGCATGACACCGCGACCCATGGGATCTATTGTGGCCCTTCCGGCTTACAGTTTGTTCAGCAGATTTTCTGGCTTCTTAATGAACGCCGGAAGATCTAAAACTATAATGGTAGATTTGTCTAACAATGAAACCCTATGTATTTCTTCCTAAACATATTCATCTGAACCCATCAAGAACCCCGCATTCACACAGTATGTGTTGTACTGCCTCTGATGCCTGTGAGAGTACAGTCTACAAGTATTCACATCTGTGATCGTCATCCTCTCAAGTCACCTGTAAGAAATTACATTAGAAGTTCCAAGTCAGACCTGCCATTGCGGACTGATCGCCGCCTTAGCGTGCTTAAGTCCCCTTTGAGCGTTCCAGTGTTCCAAGCATCTGGCAATTTCCCAATCCTTAATCAGATGCAGGATATTGGCAAGCAGGTTCTGGACCATTGCAGGGTGTCAATGAACCTTTTTTAGCCAATGCATTTACTGCTTCGTTGCCACATATTCCACCTATTCCTAAGCGCCAGCCTTTGCAACGTATCGTAGCAATATTTGACAAGCCTACATAGATGTTATACGATTTGAGCCGAGTGCCCTTAAAGCAGCTTGGCTGTCAGAGAATATAATAATGGTCTTACCATTGAGCCCACTGTCTAGGTTAATAATATGATAACCGGTATGGTTTCAGCCTGGAAGACACTCATTAATCTCTCCAGTGGAATCGACAAGTCTCGGTTGGGTCCATGAAAATCAGCACCGGTACACAGTCATTCATTTTGAAGCCATCGGCCAGTTCACATCAAACTCTCTCCTAAGCTTAGCCCCCGTTAGACCAACAATTTCGGTCCGGGAATTCAACCCTGAATTTCTTGCCAAAGCGCAAATCAGAAGGCATGATATCCAGAACCGAAGATGGTTCTCCGACCATCCTGCGCAGAATGAAGAGACTCTCCATTCCGAACAAGACTACTGTTGGTTACGTTCTCATTACCCCATTTATACCGAGGCAGGCGAGTCTCTGTGCACTGCCATGAGGTGGTGGCTTCCTCAGCCTTTTTCCACTAAGCTATCGCCGCATATGTAATAATGGCCCGAATAATGGTGGTTATATATTCATAACTCCGTTTTCGACGAAAGACCCCATGTCTATCGTAGGAGGAGCGACTTGCTCAAAGGGCTGCCCTTACCGTCTTACTCTGGACGGCTTGGCCACCAGTGCGGAGTCATTTGAGGCTTACACTGGTAGTAGCATTTATGTTACGAAGCCTGACAAGAAAATGCTATACACAGGAACCATGCCTTTACACTATATTACATGTTCAATACAATGGTTAAGAACTAAACTAAATGGTAATATTTTAATGCAATTTAAAGTGAACGGTATATGCACTCACTTTTGTTCCCCACTGTATGTACTCGTACAGGATATATTTGCACACGCCATTTAAAAATCTTTGCAAGGATACTTTGTTTACGATAAATAAACATATTTAAACGCAAATAATTGCGAATAAACGAAAATAAAACGTAAAAGAACTTCATTCATAAACCATACAAATCACAGTTGCAATTTGAAATTGAAAGTGTGAAGTTTAACACTTCAAAACTTGAAACGAAAATAAAAAAAAATAAAATATAATTATGGAAGTATCTGAATCATCTATAGGAACATTTTTTGTGAGTAAATTAATGGGTTTGGCGCCATATTCGGTGCGTAAAAATTCAAAGGGTGTTTATGTGATACAGAAAAGCATACCATTTCTATTTTATGCAGCATCGTTAACACTGATCATGGGTAAATTTAAAATATTTAATACCTATATTTAAAAGATTATTTTTAAATTCTAACGCATAAAAAACGGTTTAGCACTTACATATAATCAGCGAGACAGACGATAATAATGATAGTATAGTATTGGTAGTACATACATACCATTGGAAAGATATACTACCTTGATCAAAAAGTTTTCGGAATAACACTCGTGTAGCTGTCCCATCGTTCCGATTTGAGCTTGTTTTTTTTATTGTATATACCAATACAATACCCTTGGAAAGATTACTACCTTGATCAAAAAGTTTTCGGAACAAAAAGTTTCACTGACACAAAAGTGACACGAACCAATTTAGTCGGTGATTGATGATTGTTGATCTGAGCTTAGCAACTATAACAGCAAGTGTATTAAAAATAATACTTATGCGAAACACTTGCTAGATTTTCTTTATAAATACGGCCGTATTATGTATTTATGTTTTTAAATACGGTAGAATCTCACAAATTCGAGCCGTCACAAATTCGAACTGTCCAGAAATTAGAGCCGGCCATGTCAATGTATTGGACGCTCTGAGATTAGAATTTAGAACAGGAGGTTCTAATTTTTGGAAGTTTTATTATTATTTTTCTTTTTATTTTAACAAACATTTTTTTCGCTCATTAAAATAAAAATAAAACGGGGAATCACCAAGTTATTTGTGGTGTGTACAATTTCGTCATATGCGTACGAAATTTGATATGCTTGTACAAATTTGGTTCAGTTAATGACTGAAGTTCCAAGTGAAGTGTTCATACATGTGAAATTTAAAAAAAATGCCAAATAAACGTAAAAAAATACCTTGTCTTTGGATACTAAGGTCAAAATATTAAAAAGACTTAATGAAGGCGTGGGTGGAAATCGTTTAGCTCAAGATTTTAATGTGAAAAAATCATCTATCAGCTACATAAAGACAAAAAAAGACATGAAATAATGGATGTAGTTACCAGCACCTATTAGGAAGCAAAAAAAAATCTTTGCATAAGGCGGAATATGAAGAAATGGAAAAGCGCCTTTATAAGTGGTTTTTAAATCAATGTGAAAAGAAGAACACTGTCACAGGATCTATATTAAAAGCAAAAGTTAAGTTAATTTTTAGTGAAGTGTACCCCGATAAAGATGAAAACGCATTTACTGCAAGTGATGGATGGTTTTTACCCTTCATGGAACACGGTTTTTAAAAATTGGTGGAGAAATACTTTCGAGTGATGTTGGTGAGGTCACTCTATTCCTACACAGATTTCGTGCAAAAGTCGCAGAAATGGGGTTATTGGAACGCAAATATATAATTCTGATGAAAGCGGTCTATTTTTCCGCTGTCTGCCAGATAGGCCATTTGTCGCTTCTTGTGAAGAAAGGGCCCAAGGATTCAAAATTCAAAAAGAAGGCATTTCGATTTTACTAGGCGCAAATTCTGATGGCTCACATAAATTAAAACCATTGTTTATTGGAAAAGCTAAAAAGCAAAGAAGCTTCAGAGTATTTGATAACCCACTTCATCATGACTTTTAGAAAAATGCGTGGATATTTAATGATTGGTTTCACAAGATATTTATCAAAGAAGTATGTATGTTTAACCAATGCATATTTTAAGTTCCATATTTTTTAATTTTTTTGTTCTACAGGTCATTCGTTTTTCTGAAGACAATAATTTGATCTCAAAAGCTCTTCTGCTTGTAGATAACTGTTCCGCTCACGTACAAATTGATAAACTTCAAAGTGAGGATGGTAATATAATTGCATATTTATTGCCGCCAAATGTAACAGCAGCAGTTCAGCCAATGGATCAAAATCCTATTAAAATGACAAAACTCATTTACAGAAGTAAGTTGCTATCTCAATAAATTGGTGATGGTGGTGATATTGATAAGCTTTTGAAACGGCACTCGGTCCGAGATGCAATAATATTGTTGAAACAATCATGGGATGAGCTACAACCGACAGTGTTAAAAAATTCTTGCTTAAAATTATTAAATTCGGATTCAGGCGATTACGACAGCGACGATGATGTGCGACTAGCACAATTGAATCAACGAAATCAGGATTGCAATGATGATCTTCAACTAAATCTTGATCTTTTGAATGAAATTATGCCAAACAATTCCTTAAATCTAAATGAAATCGAGAAATAGAATGAAGATGTGTTTACTGACGGAACTAATGCAGAGAATAGCGATGAGGAGGCTTCAGATAGTAGCGATGTAGATATTGTCAACATAACGCCAGCTATTCCTCATTCAAAAGTCCTTGGAGGCATCAATAATGTTATAAAATGGTGCAAAACCAGTGATATTTTTGCCAGTAAATACATGTCTGATTTTATGTTAAAAACCAATAAAATACCTAATAATTAAAAAACTTTTTAAAAGTTTTTCTATGAATTTAATATGTTCAATAAATTACGAATAAATGTTAATGAATAAAAACTGTTTTGTGTTAAAATAAAGCTTACATAACTAGTTTTATTATAATTTTATCGTTTTCTGTAAAAAAAAAAAAAAAAAAATTTTGAGAAATTCGAACTTTTCAGAAATTCGAACTGGCCAGTGCACAAAGTGGTTCTAATTTGTGAGATTCACTGCACTTCTCAAAGTAATTTAAAGAAAACTTAAAATATGTGAAAAATTACATATTTGTCTTAAGGATTAATTACATCTTTGTCTTAAGGATGTAATTAAGCTAAAAGAATTCACTCCAAATACTAAGGCCCCTGTTTACAACTCGACTCAGATGAATTAAAAATTCAGTTGAAATTTTCAAATTGGTATTGTTGATATCAACTTAACCTTTAAAAAAAAAAACCAACAAATTACAACTTATCAATAGCAGTTGTAAAATTTCAACTGAAATTTCAATTCAACTTAGTCGGATTGTAAACCATAATAGTGGCATAAACTATATTCCATCTATTTAAGTTTTTTCTGAAACTGCTGACAATAAACGAAACAAGCTCTGACTTTAATTTTTCATATATTTAAAGTTTTCTGTGAATTTACAATTTGACTTTAAATAAAGTAGTATTTTTGTAAACATTTTGCGTTTAAATCTCTTTGATATTATCCTTAGTTTTGATACTGTAAGCGTTCAAAATTTATATTCTTTGGAAGCACACGAAATAAGCTGTAAGTTACTGTTAATGGGTTTGATCGACTTTAACACTCTTTACTTATTGATTTTGCGAATATTTCCTTGTATTAGTAGTTACGTTTTATCCATAAAATACTTTCTTTCTTAAAACACCAGTAAAAGTTAACTTGTATTTTTATTTTAATTTCAGTTTTTCTTACATACCGAGGTTTACTATTTGACGCCAATTCAAAAATACCCTTAAGGTAAATAAATACCGAACTCTTTATTAAATTAAGGTTTTAAAACCAATGTGCCGTTATTTTTTCCCATTTAAAATGATTAAGAAGCAATTTTTACTTAAAAAGATAGAATAGAACAAATTCTAAAATTTAAATATTGAAAACAGTGCTGCAAAAGATTGCAATCGATATAATTCCAATCACGTGATTTCGTGCTAGTGATAGCTGATTTTTTCGTAAATTGATTTTGTGATTTCAACCATAATGGTGGATATGTCACATTTTAACCTAAACCTATCAAGAACCCCACATTCACACAATATGTGTTCCACTATTTCTGATGCCTGTGATCACAATCTACAAACATCCACATATGAATGTGACCGTCATCCTCTTCAGATGCGCTCTTATTCTACAGTGAGGAGAACCACAGAGCGAGCTTAAAGTGATGAAGTCGCCAAACTTCTGGCAATTTCCAAATCCTTGATTAGATTGAGGACGGTAGTGAGTGGTGCTGCATAGCAAGGTTCCGGACTGATATATGGTGTCATAAGACCATTTCTGGCCAAAGCATCCGCTATTTTATTACCATCTATTCCACAGTGTTCACCTACCCAAAACAACTGGACTTTATTTCCAAGCAAAAGCTTTTGCAACATATTGTAGCAATATTTGAACAGTCTAGATGTCATTCGATTCGAGCCAAGTTCCCTTAAGGCAGCTTGACTGCTAGAGAATATATTAATGGTCTTACCCTTAATCCCACTGTCTAGGTTGATCTCCACACATATAGCAATGGCCATGATCTCAGCCTGGAAGACACTTAGCGATCTTCCCAGTGGGATCGACAAGTCTCGGTTGGGTCCATAAACACTAGCACTGATACAGTTATTCATTTTGGAGCCATCGGATCCAAAATTTAGTTAGTTGAGTTTAGACCAAACTTAATCCGAACTAAGGTCACATTAGACAAACAATCACGGTCCGGGAATTAAACCCTGAATCTTCTGCCAAGGCTCAGATGTTTACTCTTGCGCACATATTATTTAAAATATTTTGTGTGAGTTTCTACGTATGTACACTGATTAATTTTCAACATGGTGCCAATTGACAAAAAGAAACATAATTTTTTAACCATTGATCGCAAAAAAGAAATCTTGACGAAGTTAGCACAAGTTGCAATAATGTTCCAAAAATATAGCATTCTCAAGCCATATATATCTGCCCTTAATATTTGTACAAAATATTGTGAAGAATAGGAACTTCCTGCTATGATATTTCAAAACTTATAAGCTTCAGAGATATTGCGTATAAAAAGCAAAGTGAAACTGAATTTCGACAGATGAAAATGTCTGAAAATGTTCTTCTCATGAGCCGTATTTTAATTTTTTTTTAAAATTCGGCTCTGAAAAAGAATCGTTCATAACGAACGAATTCAATTCGAGCACTCTTCCTATTCTGGTTTATATCATAGTTGTGATTTGAGAGGAATTGATGAAATCGAATAATTTCAACAAGAATTTGATTGCAGTTAAATTAATCGCATTCAATCATTTTTAAAAAATAATGATTTCAAAATGATTGCAATGAAAAAAATATTGAATTCTAAACAATTTTTTTTAATCTGAAATCATTTTGATATAAAAGAATGAAATTACTTTTATTCAAATCACTTTGATTTCGATGTCAATTAGTTGCAACTTTTTGCAACTCTGATAGAAAATAAAGTTTATTATAGAAAATTTTTGCTTAAACGTATACGTACAGTAGGAAGCAAAAGAGAGCGAATGTTTAGGAACTTAATTAAAAAGTTCATGTAAAAATATAAATACTCAAGTAAAAAAGACAAAATCTTTCATATTTATTAATCGATAAGTTCTTATAAAAAAAAAACACTAACAAAATACAAAAAATTTAACTACTGAAATAAGAGCTAGACAATAGCAGTGTACTTATACTGCTCGCCACTTGAATAGCATACCCTCTGTGGTTTCAAAAAATCGTCTTATAGCTCAAAAATTAATTACGTAGAAGAAAGTACAGATATACAAAACATGAAAAACTACATATAATAAAATCGTCAGCACATATTGCTTCTTTTAAGAGGCTTAATAAATAAACGAAGATTATAGAGGTATTTAAATACAATAATGATACGTTTAATGCAATGATAAAAGACATCATAAGATATGATGATTACAAGGACTTTAATCACAATGTTAATCTATTTGATAGCGGCCTGAAAAATGCAATACAGAGAGTTACAATTAGAAAACAGATCCATTCAAACAATAAAGTTAATAAATGGTATAGCCCACAATTGCAAACAACGAAAAGAGAGAAAATAATAAAATAACTCGAAGCTTAAATTGAGAACTCTAGCCAAGCTTGTTCTGATTACAAAGTAATTAGAAATCGATGTAAAGTGCAGACTGAAAATAGTAAAAATTATTATATAAATAAGAAAATTGACTGTGCGTGTACACAGAGGTAAATGTGGAAACAAATTAAGACCCTGGTACTGAATAAAAAGGAAAAGATAACTAAGTCTGTGAATTTTGACCAGATAGAATATAACGATAACTGTGATATAGTAAATAAGTTTAATACATTTTTTATTGAAAGTATAAATAGCATAAAACAGTCAATTGATAAAGTGCAATATTTTAGTCAAGTAACGTGAGCCGAACAATTTATTTAAATTTCGTGGGATAAACATTACTGAACTTGAGAGCATAGTGTAACAGATGAAGAATAAGCCTGACTATTAATGTGTTTCAAATAAAATTATACTTGATAATTGGGATGTACTAGGCAATGCTTTGCTCAGAATCATTAATACATCATTGGAAACTGGTGTTTTTCCAGAAAATTGGAAAAGATCAATGATAACACGGTTTGAAAAAGTGCCCAAGACAAAAAAATGTGAGGAATTTCGACCTATACATACACTAAAAACATATGAAAATTTAATGGAAAAAGTGGTTAAGGTACAGCTTGAAAGGTTTATTGAGTATAACGATATATTATCCGGACAACAATCAGGTTTCCGGAAAAAGCATTCATGTGAAACTACAGTTAATTATGTTATAAGCGAATGGAAGGCCGTAGAAAAAGAAATGCGAATAATGGCAATATTTCTAGATTTTAAAAGAGCTTTCGAGACTATTGACAGAGATAACGATAAAGAAACTGTATATGTATGGAATAAGAGGGATTGAGCTAGAATGGTTTAGGTCATACCTAGAGAACCGAACGCAAACAACAAGATTAAATAGTACTGTGTCTGAGGAAGCGATTAATAATTTCGGAGTACCACAAGGGTCAATTTTAGGTGCTCTTTTGTTTATATTATATATAAATGACATGCCAAAAATAGTGGAAAGATGTTAAGTTGTATTGTATATTGATGACACCCTTATATATATAGTTGCGAACAGTGATGAAGAATGCCAAGAGAACATGAAATATGATGTTATTAACCTGATATAAATGGTCAATAGTTCCGATAAGCTGTCGAGAAAGAGCGAACCAAGTGTAAGCAGTCTATGTCTAGATGGAGACGGACACTGGCAAATGAAGTGGGCCACACTCTCCTCTTCCTCAATCAATCTACAACCTCGGCAAAAGTCATATACCGATAAGCGCAGCCTTTGCGCTTTTCTACAGATAAGCAATGCGCAATGAGGGTAGACACTGTAGAGGAGATGCGCCCATGATCCAATTTAAACAACTGATTGGGACGCCTACAATCCAATCTAGGTCAGGTAACTCTAGCAATGAAGCAAGAATCCACTCTGCCCAGGATTTGTCAGCGATCAATAAATACCTATGTCTAATAGACAGCTTTACGGAGGTCAGCATGGTTTAAACAAAGTAACTGCAGTCTGTTCCGATCAACGATATTTCGCAGCTCATAGAACACGATACCGCCTTGATACAACCAAGAGTCAAAAATTACATTATAAATACTAATACAACGTATTCGTACTAACAAACAAAAACTATTTTCGAATTTACCGAAATTTGGAAGCAGTTATAAAACCAGAAAAACCCATTAAAATGTCCAATAAAACCCGGTGGGTTGCCAACCCTGTTATAGGAAGATTAAGAAAAAATTTTACGCACTACTTTGACTTTTTAAGAAATAAGAATAATGGTGCTAATGTTTTGACAAATCAAATATAGACTTTTTATCTATTTAAGCACTTTTTAAATACACCTATTTATTCAACAACAAATTATGAATTTTCTTAAGAAGCAAACAGGACCGTAAAATTATAGAGAAAAATATACATGCACAACAGCAAAATTGAAGGATAAAAGCCATACATTATAGTGGTGCCATTATTTTGACGATAACTATACATATACTATACGTATATACATGTATATATTATCTTGCGTATTTATATTTTTCATATTTGCTCGCTACTGGATTTGTGATAAAAAATAAAATAAACAAATTCTTAAAAATGTTGTCGGTCAAACCCAATTATTTGATATACTTTTCTACACAATCTAATATCAATGTACTCCCGTTTATACGAACATTCAGTATTAAATGTTAGCTTACTAGCGGGTGTTAGCTTATTAGTGGGTCATAATTCGCTATTAACTACTAGATTAATAATCAATATGAATTAAAAAACTATCCCTATCCCTATATATGGATTTACCTGTCATCAAATTTACCGTTTTTTGTTACTAAAATGAGCTATTTTAAAAAATATCTTGTAGTGTATGATATTGAGGCCGAGTGTTTTATCGTTTTATTATTGCACAGTTTTGTCATATCACCATGGATGTATATAACATGCAAATTGGATCAGTTAGAAACTGGATCAGTTTTCAGCGATGAGGGATGAAAAGGCATATCAACAAACAAAGTTATAAAACGAATCCAAGAACGTAAAACACATTCCTAAGTAATTTTTTAGTGCATTTTGGGATAACGGAGTCATCGCTCTATATTTCTTTGAGACCAGGTCATTACCGTCAACGACACGCGCTTTAGGTAAATGAATACCAACTTATTTTGGCCAGAATTAGACGAACGGAACGTGCCACACAGCTTATTCCACATTGAACATTATACGTGAGCTATATGAAAACATGGTTATTTCACGTAATGGTAATATAAAATGACCACAACCGGCGTGTGTCATTTTCCACACATTACGGTATCGGTAACCCTTTCAAACAAATAAAAAAAAAATTGTTTCTAATTTCTCAACATAATCTCTTATTAGTTCGACACACTTTGCAATACACGCTGCAATAAGTTAGCATAATACTCGCTGATGATTGTTTTTTCCTTTTTGAAGGTAATCAAGAAAAATTATTCCACGCATATTCCGAAAAACGCCATGAACTTGCCCGCAAATGGAAGTGCCTTGGCGCTCTTTGGGAATGACCATCCTGAATATTATCTCGGCTATGTATCCGTAGTTATGAATCAGTGCCTGAGTTTTATTGCGGTTAAGCACTCTATTTGTTAGCACTCTATTTTTTAAATGCCTATTATTTTAGCTAGCTCATGCACCGTTAGCCAACGATCATCTAATACCAATTTTTTGAGTTTTATTAACTTTTCGATCATTACGATGTTCGTCTATGCAACACGAACGACTTTAATATTGAATGGACTTAGACCTTTTAAATAAAAGTGTTGAGTTAAGGAATGCACACAAAAAAATTTGGACATACACTTTTGTTTATAACAACTGAACTTAATGGTAAAGTTATTTCAATCAAGATCTGGCCAGAAAAATTAGTAGGATATCTTATGGTTATTTTAAAATGGTAACAGCCTTTGTCCAAATTTTTCGTGCGCACTCCTTACATAACGGTGACCAACTTTTTTTGTCAATGTTAGCAAATAGAACAGAGATCGTTTATTTTTGATGGCTCCATAAATATAATAAACAAGGTCGCCACTTTTCGCCAAAGCAATTTGTTTCAAACTACTGCCGTCAGGACCGCTAATTTTGATTTGTGATATTACATATGCCTTAATATTGTGATTTACATTTTAGGTGACTATTGATCTCAGATTTTTATTTTTTTATTTTTTCCAATTCTTCTACCATTTAACGCTTTTAGTTTAAGAATTTGATCTAAATGCCAAGCCGTCTTTTAGATTATTCTCTCTAATCTACAAATCATATTTTGAATAACTATTCTTAATACTTTCTTTTATTTCCTTTACTTTTCCCTATCGCTCGCGCTCTTTTCTATATTGCTATGCTCTGTTTTTCCATTCTATTCTATTTTATTCGGGGATTGCCTCAATATTTACATAAATAGAACATCTTTTAGAATGAAATCGGCCACTTCGAAAGTGGTTACAGCACTGGATGTATCTGTAGTGGTAATGGCCGTAACAGCTGGTGTCATATGTGGTATCGTAGGCTTGAATGCCACACAGGATTTGAACGAGAGACTACGAAAGGTATCGTCCTTAAAAGAGAATTTCAATTTTAAATTCTTTTTTCAATTCTTTTTTTTCTCCATTATATTGCAGGTTGATGATTGTTTGGGTTCAATAGCAAATTTAAAAATGGCACGAATTAAGGCTCTCATAATGTTGCTGATTCCAATAACAACAATAACTGTTTTATTGGGTAAGTTTTTAGATTCGAAAGTTTTAGCAAGACAAATTTTCCTCTGAATGTTGAATTTAAAATAAAGCTTTAGATGTTTGGACCTGGTTAAGATTTGCAGAGGCTGAAAGCGATGGCACAGAAAATGCAGGTATTGTTTGAAAGCAAATTTAAAGTCTATTTGCATTTAATATTTAAAAGATTTTAACAAACTTTTCAGAGATAAATGTCCAATGGTACATACCTTTTTATAGCCTGTATTTTATATTGACTGGTTTGCATATTAACTTTGCCAACACATCTTTCGGTTTGGCACGACGTTTTAAGTCTTTAAATACTATGCTTAGAAATTCCTATAAGGCGACTTCAAATCAGGATAAACCTAAGATTACCACGGTTAAAACTACTAGTGAAAATACGCCTACTTTACATGCTAGTTTATCAAAGATGACTTCTGAAACCTATCAAAGTTCAAGTTTAGATCAATTTTATTTAAATTATTTGAAAAAGATATTTAAAGCCTTCTATTTTAATAGGTAAAAACAAGACGATTTTATTAAAGGTGCTCGCTGAATGTCATGAAACATTGGGCAAATGTGTGGAAATTGTATCAAGGTAAGGTTGTATGTCCTATGTTTACAAAATTGTTGCGAAAGGAGTTCGAACAATTTTAAAAATTCTAATCCCTAACAAAGTAATTAACTAATGGGCGGCCAGAAAAAATAATTAAAATTTGTGGACACTAACTCCCGTTTTCGAGTCTTTATTAATTTTCATTTACATATAGTCATGGACATAAGTAGAAGCAGAAACTATACATTAATATAAAAGTTACGTATTTCAAAACACAAAATAAGTACGACAAAAATAGCTGTACAGTAGTGATATTATTTTTTGATAAGCGCTTTGAGTACAATAGGAATATGTTTTTTATATTTGCCAACACCTTAAATATCTTGAGTTGAATATAAGCCGATTTTAAGTTTTGATTTGTTCATCTTTTGCAAACATACTGGTGTGTCCAAGGCGATCTTCGTCATTGGCATCTTCTTGGCTTTCTTTGACGAGTTTATAAAACTTCTTTTTTTTACTAAGAGCAGGCATACTGTAACATATGCAAGAATAGTTGATACTGTAAATATATGTAGGTTCAGGACGAGTTAGATAAGGCGAATGAAAATATTTGGGCAAATTTTAGTAATTGGCTTTGAATTAAAGTGTAAGATCTAAATAAGGACTTTCTATGAAAAGATCATAAGTCAACGTTTGAGAATAAAATTATAATCTGATGATCATATCTGCTGTTAATAAAAATTTTTTATTTAATTTCCTTTTTAGTGGTTACGGCATGGCAGTGCTATTCATTTTAATCTCCTGTTTTCTTCACCTCGTCGCCACATCGTATTTCCTATTTATCGAACTTCTAATAAAAAAGGATAATGGTTTTATATGGTTACAAGTATTATGGATTCTCTTTCATTCATGTCGTTTACTGATGGTAGTGGAACCTTGTCATAGAATAACACGAGAATCTACAAAAACCATTCACATTGTATGTGAAATCGAACGCAAAGTTCATGATCCCATACTAGCGGAAGAGGTATTCATTTTTAATACAATCAAAATAAAAAAAATCTATCTAAGAAGACAACTTTTAGATCAAAAAATTTTGGCAGCAATTATTAGTGTTGGATAGTGGTTTTTCGGCTTGTGGTTTATGTCAAGTGAATCGTCAGCTTTTAACTTCGGTAAATAGATTTTTTTTGTTAATTTCTTTATATAATAATTTCACTTTTTTACAGCTTGCTTCAGCAATTGCAACATACTTGGTAATTTTAATACAATTTCAGAAAACTAATGGTTAAACTCCTTTGAATTGATGTAATAGTAAACATATAAAACTAAAATATATCATTTTAAATACACAATGAACCCTTTCGAATGCATATGAATTTGATATGAAAAATAATTTTTTTAAAACTTAAAAAAATACATTGAAACAAGGACCCAAGTGTAAATTCGCTGATATTTTGATGGGAATGCAAAGTCATATTTTTACGAAAAGTAACATTGACAATCGAATTGAAAGAATTATTATCGATCAAATGACCACCAAACGAGTTGATTCACATTTATGCTTATTTTAATTGATTCTCACAGAACATCTGGCATCTAACCATCTCCTTTGGTAACGAGTTGATATGATATTCGTTTAACTTATTCGATCATGTAAGAGCAGATTAGATACCTGGCTACAAATTGACAAATCCTTCTTCGAAATTAGCTTTTAAAACTTGCAGTATTTGTGGTTATATTTAGCGACTTAAACGGTCAGTTTAAATCTTGCAAGCACTATTTTCGTATTTAACCTATTTTTCTTCTTCGGTAATGATCGCCTACAAAAACGTTTCGATTTCGTTATGTTTTCAAGTAATTTAATTTTAAAATATCAATTTCATGTGTTTTGTTTTGAGAGTCTTCTAGGCCATGGTTTTTTTTTTTGAGTGTCGACCATTTTTTTTATGTTGTATTCTACAAAAAGGAATATGCCGGAAAATTTAATTGAATTCGCTTTTACACTAGTAAAACGCGTGATCTACAGAACATGTAAAGTTAAATTTGAAAATTAACCTTGGTCAAGCGGTAACAAGCCGCGCAGTTTTTAGAACATACTCGATGATTATTTCACTGATTAAAAAAGAATGTTTAATTTAAAGTTTATGCATAATTCAAGCCAAAATATACTACACGCACACTTTAACAAAAATTAGCAATATATTGTTGGGAAAATTAAAATGCTGAAGAGGAAATTCACCACATCAGGGACTTATTGTGAGATTTTAGCTATAAACTTTATTGGTTTGTGTCAAAGTTTGCCATTATTGCCATAGTTGTCTGTACTATTTAAGAGTACTGCCGTCTGCGTGTGTAACAGTGTTGCCAGTTCGATTCTTTTTGGTATATTATGGTTTTACACCATTTGAATTTATCGTATATAAATCGAAATTTGTAGCAACTATAAGAACATTCGAAATTGACAATGAAATACGAATTGCGTTTGGAGGTGTAATCATTTGGCTGTCATAAAGCAAAGTCTGTTTAGGCGCAAATAAAACGTGTTGTATAAGCGAATATCAATTTTGTTGTATTAAGACAAAGTGTATAAAAGTTATAACGCAGTAAATAAAAGAAAACTAAAACAACAACAAAACTATACTTTATTCTATTTTAACGCAATTTAAATGGACTCGAACGTTTTAAAAAGCTTAAAACGTAACAATATATAACTACTGAAACCTAATATTTCAAAAAAATCAAAGCAATTTTCAGCATTTTACGTCTACGTCTTTAAACTGGTTGTAGAAGGCCTTTTTTATCACACTCAATTTTAATTTGTGAATGTGAACACATGGATAACTTTTTTTAAGCTAATGTATGTAAAAGGTTAGCAACAAAAATATATAATTTTCTATCAATAAATTTGGAAATTTGCACCGTTTTTATTGCATTGAAACCGCTTTAATAAACCAAAAACTCCGTGAAGTTGTTGTAAAACAACTCTTACTACGAAGAATCTTTATTCTATTTTTAATTATTTTTATTGAGAATAAATATTGATTGGTATTGAAAAAGCTAAAAATATGAATAAAAAATAAAAAAGGTTATTATTTAGTTAAATTTTTTAAGAATTAAGTTTTAATTCTTTATAACATCTAATTATTAATTATTTTCATATTATTTTCTGTAGATATTCATGAGTTCTATCTTCTTTTTTGGTAGTTTAAAAAATAGAGTCTATAATGCATTAAATATATGAAATGTTGTCTTAAGAAGTTTTTTTTGTTTGTTTGTTTTTAATTAGGTTTTAACAAAGGTTTCTTCATTTAATCGAAAAACTTAAGTAATTTACACATAAAACTATGTACGTACGTAAAACGTATATAAAAAATAATATTGTTTAAAATATTGATTATTAATAATAAAAATCTATAAGTATAGTATAAAAATTATATAAGTGCGTTTAAAAACCTTTCTGATATTGTTTTGACTCCAAACGCTGTTGTAGCATTTCTAACTGCCTCTTAGCCTCACATTGTGGGAAATTATTCATATCGTAATATTGAGGTGCCAGAGTTAAAAGCCATTCAGCTGTTTGCGGGAAAGAATACAAAAAAATTAGCACAAAAAGAATATATATTTTTAAAAGAAAATAAAAATAACTTACGCTTAACATCTGTCACTGTACGTATATAGTTTTTAGTAGTGAGTACAAATTCATTGTATATAACCCAATCAGGTTTATGATCCAAACATGTGGAAGGATGTAGTTGTACAATTTGATTATCCTTAATAGTCAAATAATGTCCTGTACGTTCCAAATGGGCAACTTGCATAAAGAAGCCTTGTACTAAAGCCTTACGTATATTAACGTAGTAATCCTTGGAAGTAAATTCTGTACTGCTGCGCTTTAAATTGAAACGATCCATAATACGGGCTAACTGTTGACGTACATTGTCAGCCGATTTCAATGAACGGAAATTGATAAAATTTTCATAACACCAATTTGGATCTTCACTGCCTATGAAATAGAAGAAGGCAATCATTTCATTGAATTATTAAAAATTTTTTTATTTTTCAAACTTACTCTGTTTAAAAGCGTGGTAGACATTAAGTAAAGTTAAATGATCACCATCAATGTGTGCAAATCTCATTTTAGCTTCATCTGCTGCTTTCTTAGCCTCATTTGGTCTTACAAAACATTGTGGTACTGTTGTAATCATCATTAGCCATTTGTTTTTTCAAACATTTTTGGTTTATTTTTTGATTTTTTATATATATCGAGATAAATACAAAAAGAAGAGCATTTTGTGTTTGGGGGTATTTGGTTTAGTTTTTAAAAACAACAATAAAAATTTTTCACCATTTACCCGTTGACACAATTTGTTTTTTTGTTTAAGAGCATTTTCATTGTTTAGTTTTAAGTATTTTTGTTTTAATAAATAGTGATGATAAACAATAGAGATAACACTTCTAATGTCAACTAAATTTTTTCAGAAAAGGAAGAGGTGTTTTAAAGGTTTTGTTTTCAGCAAAAAGTTTCAAGAACGTTTTTTGGCATATTTTTATTATATGTATACGACACAAGTAATATTTTTAACTGAAGGTACGTTACTTGACAAAAAAAAAAAAAAAAATATAAAAGATTTCATTTTAGCATAGACTTAGGTTTTACTTGTGTTTTGTAAACGCTATTGAAACTAAAAAGATTCAGTGGCGAATGCAAAAGACAAATGTTGTATTCTAAAATATGAATTTTTCTTTTGCATTTTTACTAAAACTAAATATATAAAAACTTGAAAAAAAAACTCGTAACAAGCTTTGTAATGGAAACAACAGCTGAGCTAAGCTAGTTAGAGACGTAAAACGAAATGGAAAATCCTATTAATATGTAATACACTGCGTATCATAACTATAACCGCATTGCATTTTTGTGTTACTTAAAATTTGATTTATATTTGTATGCATAACTGTATGTATGACTGTAGTATATTATGATAAATTAACGGTACTTTTGTATGTAAGCATTTGGGATATCTACTCTTTTAATTGGGAGCAATAGTATCTTCAACTTATTTCTTAGTGTTTCATTACTATAGACGCATTGCAAAACAATCAGTTTAAACACTTTCAATTCAAAGCTGTCACATAATTTAAGTCAATCTTTGTAAAATGTTATAATTTTTTAATTTTTAACAAAATGCCACGTGGTACCTTACTAAAATCGAAAAAGGCAAAATTTAGCTTTCACGGCTTAAGTTACCGGGAAATTGGTCAGAAAATAATTCGATCAGATGAAGTTTTTTGAAGTTTTGCACAAAAAATTAAAGTGGAAGAAGAGAAAAATAAAAGAGAGACAAAAAAGTAATCAGACAGAGACCGGCGACGACTTGTCAACGCTAATAGCAAGTCCATGACAAGCTTTCACAGATTGCTCATGAGTGCAGCTTGAAAGTCTCTAAATCTTCAATAATGGGAGTGTTAAGTGTTCAAAACCATAACTAGGCCAAAACTGATGACAATATTCAAGCTTTCTCGTCTGGAGTTTGCAAAGATTTACAAACAAACTGTAAAAAGCCAAGTCGTATGACTTTGGATCCTATACGGGTTTATTTATTTCTTCTCATTAAAGTAATTTCTTCAGATGATAAAAAAATTCAATACTAGTAGTCCAGATAGTTTCAGTTGTTACTGAAGAGATTTACGAAAGAAACCACGATATTTCTCTAAACGAAATTTCGGGGGCGTTTCGCTAACGGTATGTGGAGCATTTTGCAGTTACCTTATGTTTGGTCTGGCATTTCTCAGTGGTCAGATGAACTCTATGGATTATGCCGATATCTTGAAGGAAAAAATTTGAAAAGTAACACCTATGAAGAAATGAGTTTCCCATAAGACAAAGAGTCAGTTCATAAGAGTAGACAGGATGTCAAACATTATTTTTGAACCTATTAAAACAAAAAAGCCCTACCCATTATTAATTTTTATTATTTAAACTATTTTTGTTAAATCACATGTGTCTTTGATTACTCAATCAAATATGATAATGATAAATATATAGGTCTAATTTTCTTTTCTGCTTGAGTATCAACTAAACAGTTATGACAAGCAGTGTATTCTTTTATGCTTATGTTAAAATTCCCCGTAAATATTCCTTAATTAAGTCTCTAATACCTAGAGTACTTTTTTTGTTGTTGTTATTAATTCCATATGTACTATCCTTTACATCACGTCAAAGAACTCTAGCCAATTTACATTAACTTTTAATACCCTCATTCTAATAGACCTACTTTAAGAAAACTTAGTCTGATAAAGTTTAATGTAATCATAATAATCTCACCCGACAGCATAGCAGTGATTGATAAAATTTCATTTGAACAATTATGCTGACAACTGGCTATTAACATTTTAGCCAATTGTGGATCCAAAGGAAATTCTGACATCACAGCACCTAAGTCCGTTAAATTACCATCATCATCTAAAGCCGCTAAGTAATTGAGAAGTTCTAAAGCACGCATAAGAGTCTCAGGTGCTGGAGGATCCATAAAATCAAAATGTACCAAATCATCGATACCCAGTTTTTTAAGTTGTAAGACCACAGTACCTACAATAAAAAAGATCGATTTTTTTATAATATAATTTATCTTCATTGGTATTAACTACAATAAAATGTTTCCCAATAAGGGCAACTCAATGAATTGAAAAACAATTTACGCGGGAGGGCTAAGCACCTATTTTAGAAGGCTTAGTAAATGTGGTATTTGCTTATCATTTATTTCGAGCTCCAAAGTTATTTCAAGGTTTTAATCAGAATTTATTTAATAAGCAGATGGACGATTCTGCCCATTCAAACGCCATTATTGGAAAACTCTTTTTAAAAACTTCTTAAGACACAGTAAAATAATATTTAAAATTGTAAATTTTAATATCAACTTACCCAAATTAGATCTCAATATTTCTGGATAGGTGTTATCTTGCATTTCATTCTTATAGGCCTTTTCTGTGTACAAACGGAAACATTTACCAGGACGTGTACGACCAGCACGACCAGCTCTTTGTTGTGCCGATGCTTTTGAAATGGGCGATACCAATAAACTTTCAACACGTATACGAGGATTATAGACTTTTTGTTTAGCAAAGCCGGGATCAATAACGAATACCACACCATCAATGGTCAAAGAAGTTTCAGCAATATTGGTAGAGACTACAACTTTACGACCAATTGCACCATTGGCACTGCGTGGTGGTGCCGGTTCGAAAATACGCTGTTGTAAAGCAGGTGGCAAGGTGGAGTACAATGGTATACACTTGAGTTCGCCAATTTCTGATCCTAAATTATCTATTTCACGTTTAATACGCTTGCAAGCCTCTTCGATTTCTTCCTGACCAGTCAGGAACATGAGTATATCACCCTCGATATCTTCGCACATGTGTATTTGTATGACTGTGCGTATGGCAGCTTCTAAATAATCACGTTCCGGTTCGGGTGTATAGAAAATCTCTACGGGATGTGTTCTACCGGGTACATTCATTAGGGGAGCATTATCAAAGTACTGCTGGAACTTGCCAGCATCCAAAGTAGCAGACATCACAACTAACTTCAAATCGTGACGCTGACGTATAACCTCTTTTAGAACACCCATAAGAATATCCGTTGCCAAAGTCCTTTCGTGAGCCTCATCCAATAAGATGACCTGATATTGTTCAAGCATGGGATCCGACATGGCCTCACGTAACAACATACCATCTGTCATGTATTTTAGCAAAGTCTTGGCCGATGAACAGTCCTCGAAACGAATAGAGTAACCCACCTCTTCACCCAAATTAACATCCATTTCTTCAGAAACACGTTGAGCCACTGACATAGCAGCCACACGACGAGGTTGAGTACACGATACACCCTTTTTGCCCTTAGAAACGGCATATTCTACACACCATTGTGGTATTTGAGTAGTTTTACCAGAGCCTGTCTCACCCACCAGCACTATACACTGGTGATTATTCAATAAACGCATAAAATCAGCCTGATACTCAAACACCGGCAATGTTATACGTTTCTTGTACAATTGGTGGAAACGTGCTGAATAGGGTTTTAAGTTAAACGGGTTCATGGTACCAGGTGCTTTTGTAAGTGAGCCCACCAAACTACCCGGTTGGCCTCCAGCAACATTTACTGCCACACTATTACCTGCCATAGCTCCTGCTGACGTTGTCGCCAAATCCTCTCTAATTAAATAAAAATAAAATTTTTAGAAATTTCTTTATAAGCCGCCATGTTTTACGATTTTAATTTTTGCCTCTTTTTCCATTACAACGAGCAAACATTCGTTTAGATACTCACTTTCTCGTTTTGTTTGTATAAGTTTCTCCAACTTCAATGCGCCTTTTTGACATATTTGTTCTTATTTAATTTTTATTCTTTATAATATTTGATCTCAATTAAAATAAATATAAACGTTTGCACTGCGTATTTAAACAATAAAATCGTAATTTTTATGCAAAAACACGCGTTATTTTGCACGCGATTTACCACCGTTTATGAAAAAATATAAAATAATAAAATTCACAAGCAGTGCTGCTTATATTGTAGTGAATGTAACAGTGTTACCAACACTATAATTCTAATTTCTGTCAAAAGAGAACTAGTTGCCAGCACAAACACTAAGCAAATGAAATATAATGAAAAGGAACAGCATAATATGGGAAAATTAATAAGTAATTAGTTAAATTAAATAATTTTTATTGAAGATGATGAACAAATTTTGGTAAGAGTGTTATTTTGAAACTAGTTTTAACTGTTTAGACTATCGAACAAGATAGTCTAAAGCAATTCGTTCTCTATTTGGTTGGCGAATAATACTAACGTTTTGTGATTTGTTAACAAATACTAGACTGGTATATACAGAATTATGATATGTTTCAATTTTACCAGTTATTGGCTGGCAGCTCATACAGCAGCAAAAGCCGCATAGTAAAAAATTTGATCCCCAAGTTCGTCTTTATTTAAATCGATCACGGCAACAGTTAAATTCAATTTATAAACGGTTAAAAAAAATATTATTTAACATTTTTTTTAGATTTAATTTCTTTGAAGTTTTCGCTAAAAACATTGGTTTTTGCATTAAACATGCATACGCAAATAATTATTATTTAAGCTAAATTATTTTAATATAACAGCTGAATGATTATTTCGTATAGTTGGCGATATCATTCGTAAACGCACTGATTGCTAAGAAACGTCTAGAAACGGAAATTCTGATTAGCTAAGAGCTGCCATGACTTCGAAATCATGAACTTTAATTTTTTTGCGAACGGTGTAGAGAATTCAGAGTTAAAAATATAGTCAAAAATTTTTCGTAAGAGTAACAAATAAATAAGATTGCATTCCCTCTCTTAAAAAATATGCTTTAAGTAAAAACAAGTAGATAGACTATTAAAAATGTGTGCCTATGCAGTAGCTTAGCATATGGGAGCCCTTGTTAGTGGGTACATAAGTTATTATAATTAACTTATGTACATTTTTAGCATAACTACTACTAGCCTTAGGATCTTTTGTGACATGATCTTTCATTCTTAGTTGTTCTCAGATTATACAATTTTTTAATTGAAATCGTATATATTTTCAAGTTTTCCAACACTGTTTGCTTCAAAATTTGAGAAATAGTACTAAATTTTACAACGCTGCTCATACACCTAAAAAATTATTGTTTTCGCGAGAGCAGTTAATAGGAGAAAATTAGCAAATCAATTAAACAAAAATAAAACAATTTCTAATAGAGAAAAATAAACAAAAATGTGTGAAATATAAGTTTTTAAACTGAAACAATATATTTTTTTATTAAAAGATAAATGGCAAATTAAATAAGTAACATGGAAATACCAATACAAGTGGCCGTACGTATTTGCCCCAGGGATCTGCAAAAGCGTCCACCACAACAACATACAACAGCAGCACATTTGGAAAATTTGGATTTCACGAAAACAAAACAGAATGCACCGCCAGATAATAATGGTAATAACATTAAAGATGAATTGGAAGATAGTAGAAACAGTCACAGTTTAGAGGAAGATGATAAGGATAACAAGTGTTGTATACAGACAATACCCTTGGCTGCCGCTCAACCTGGCTACATGACCAGCAATAATAGCTATGCTCCAGGTGTGGGATTGGTAGACAATGGTGTTGGTATAGCAGCAGGTCTCATACAAGTTGGACCACATTCTTTTCCCGTGACGCATGCTTTGCCACTGCAATGCGCCCAAAATCAAGTTTACCACCAAACAGTATTCCCTTTGATAAGTCTGTTCATGGAGGGTTTCGATGCTTCCGTGGTGATGTATGGGCAAAAGAGCTGTGGCAAGACTTATACATTATATGGATTTGGTTTTGACTGTTTCCATGGTGAGGCTGATCAGGGCATTGTGCAGCGTTGTGTCAAAGAGATTTTTACCCACATGACTAATCATCCGGAACGCACCTACGCTGTGAATATAGGTTGGGTGGAGATATGCGGCGAAGTAATACGCGATCTATTAGGGGTGGGTAATGTCCACTGTATGAATTTTGCCGATGTCTTCCACTGGTTACAAGTGGGCTTGCAAGCTTTGGAAAATTCAAAGATGGAAATGGCCCACACTTTATTTACTTTGACTTTGGAACAACAATGGGTTTCTAAAGAGGGCCTTATACAACATCGTCTATCCACCGCCTCTTTTTCCGATCTTTGTGCCACAGAACGTTTATTTATGTTAAATTCTCTCGATCAACCCACAAGTTTACCCAAAGACTTGGGTTTACAGTCTTTGGAACATGTTGTCAATACGTTAACAGATCCAGCATTAATGTATAATGCCAATGGCAATATACCCTACAATCAAACTACGCTTACTACGCTCCTAAAGGATTCGTTTGGTGGTCGTGCACAAACACTGCTTGTGTTGTGCGTTTCTCCTTTTGAGCGCGATATAAATGAAACCCTATGCAATCTACAATTTGCTTTCAAAGTGCAATGTGTAAGAAATTATGTGGTAATGAATACATTTTCCGATGACAATACACCTCTATCGCCTGAAGGCATTTTGCCAGAGTTAGGTGGTGGTGGTGTAACAACTGCTGGCCTTGCACCACCCCTACCAGATTCACATTTTGGTCTACAATTTGCAGCCAGTCAATGGTGCAAATTGGTTTCCAACGCCGAAGGTTTATTTTCAAAGTGAGTAGAAAAATAATCTGCCTATTCTTAGCTTCTATATTCATGTTGTTGTTTTCAGATTAATTTCTTCTAATGCTATTGGTGAAGCGGAAAAAGAGCAAATCGAGGAGTGGCTTTTCCTCAAGCAAGAGTGTGAGGAGTGTCTTAGTTCAAATGAAGTAATACGTAGCCAGAAACAATTAGGACCCATTCAGGAAGCCGAAGAGCCGGAAGAAACTAATAGCGAACCAGAAACTTCATGCCAACAAAACTCCGACAATGAATCAGATTCTGAATCTCAAAGACCCGATTTAGAAGAAAAAATCGAAATCTTAATGGAAGATTTAACGATTAAAACTGATAAACTGGTGAAAGCGAAATATCAAGAATTCATGCAAAACCATCCCAAGGCAGTAATGGAGTCTCAGGAAAGTTTCCATCAAAAAATAAAGGATTGCAAAGATGAAGACAAAGATTTAGAAGAAAGACGACCTTCACTTGGTCCAGGTGGTCGCAGACGTTCAATACAGCCAGGTGCTGCATTAACAAGTGCGGAAATAGCTATGCTAAACCGTGTGGCTGGCGTTAAGCAACAGCAGCAACAACAGCAACACCAATTGCAAACGCCAAATGATGACCTACTCGAGAGCTCTCCCGAAATGACTAATAACTTACGACAAAATCTCAATACGCCTATTGATATAATACAAAAGAAATTACGTAAATTAGATACCGATATAGAGGCACGTTTAAGACAAATCAAAGAAGTAGAGGAAACCATGAGTTTAAAACAAAATATCATTACCGAACTCATTAAAAATAGTGACACACGCACTACAGCCAAACAAAGATTTCACAAAAAAAGGTCTAAACTGGAGGCCGAATATGAAAAGACTAAAAAGACTTTAGCCAAAGCTATGATACAGCATAAGGACAAACAAGAAATAGAACGTTTGAAAGCGGTTATTACTCATTTAGAACAAAGACTTAAAGATTTGACATCCATTAAACATATAGCAGGTGAAAGTGGCCAAAAAGTTAAAAAATTACAGCAATCTTTACACGAGTCTAAGAAAGTTATTGACGATTTACAAAAGAAAACTAAAAAAGAGCGTAAACTTAAAGAAGCCTTAGAAAGTGAATTAAAATCTCTAAAGGAAAAAGAAAATTCCAAAGCTTTAGTGAAAATTGAGCAGCACCAACCTCTTGCAGAGGAGAAAGGTAAGCATTTAAAAGAGGTCCAAGCGCGGATTTCACATTTGGATCACGTTCTCAAAGAAAAATCTGATAACTTAGATCTCTATCGTGATGATGAGGAGCGCGAGGGCTTACGGCATGAAATACGTAATTTGCGACGTACTAGAGATCATCTTTTAGATCAAAGATGTTCGTTAGATCGCAAACTGAAAAGAGATAAAATGTTAAGCCATAAAGAGGAACGTAAATTACTGGAATGTGATGAAGCCATAGAGGCTATAGATGCTGCCATTGAATTTAAAAATGAGTTAATATGTGGCCACAAATCCATTGACACCAGCGAACGTATACAACGTGAAAAAGGAGAACAAATGCTAATGGCACGTCTTAATAAGTTGTCGACTGAAGAAATGCGCACTTTACTTTATAAATATTTTACCAAAGTTATTGACCTGAGAGACTCATCGCGTAAGCTAGAAGTTCAGCTGATGCAATTGGAACGAGAAAAAGACGCCTGGGAGTGGAGAGAACGAGTGTTATCGAATGCTGTCAGACAGGCACGCTTAGAAGGCGAACGCAATGCTGTTCTACTACAAAGGCAACATGAAATGAAATTAACCCTAATGCTAAGACATTTGGCAGATGAAACCTCTAATAGCTCAGCATCTTTTAGTGAACAATCGCTAAATGCGGCACCAACACGTTTTTTCAAACCCACCCATAACAATTTATTTTTGCAAGCAAGCAACACCACTAGTAACTGTTATACAGACTCTGAGTATGATTGGTCCCCTCCCACACCACATAACACACACGGCAATAAAATGCTGAAACCTTCCTCTAACAAACTTAATGATTTAGAAATGTGCCCTCTTAGCGATCCCTCATCCTTAACCAAATACAAACCTTTGGATAAATTTAAAGAGAAAGAAAGGGAAACGAAAAATAAATTGTTTGCTAAATTTCAAGTATTAACACGTTATGCAGCCAATAGTCATCATAATCACAATGATAATGATAGCTCTGCGCCACCACCAACGTCAACATCTGCAGCAGGTTGCAATGGCCATACATCAACACAAATCACCACCAACAGTGGTGGTGGTATGGGTGGAAAGCGTAGCAAAGACAAAGATCAAGCTTTGGCGGTAATACCTCAAGAAAATCTTAAAAAATTATCTACAAACACGCCAAATACAAAAGTGACAAGACAAAAAAATAAAATTATTATACAAGATAATTCAAGGAAGAATTAATAGGTTGAACAATAGGACAGAACAAAATTAGAACAAAATGTCTTAGGATTATTAAAAAAAGGTAATTTTTTTTATACTTACTTTTATAAGATTTTAAAATTGTATTTGAAATTAAGATAAAAAATAATGTTGACATTCTGTAATACTTTTTTTAACTTTCAACTTGAGAGAACTTTACTTCAAAAAACAAACAAACTTTTTACTTTTTACAAACTTTAATTCAAAATACTCATATAGAAACATTTGTAAATTCAAATGTTTCACTCATTCTGCTGCGAAGAGGCAAAATTTTGATTATATTTAATTTAAATGAAATGTGTTTTTAATTTCATTTAAAATTATTTTTTTATTATTTTATTATTTGCCAATGGGCTTGTTATGTGTCTTCCGTATGTTTTTCATAATATACATTTAATTATGTTATCTAAGTATTATTTTTAACAACTTCTAACAAAATTCGTTTCAATTATCTTCATCTAACCCAAAAATAATATTTGTAAGGAAAAATCGATTGTTTGCAACATTTTGTTCGAAAAATAGTACATATTTATGAAATTTATATTTATTTTATAAAAGAGGAATATTTTTTTTCAGTTTTCAATAATTATTATTTTTCGATGTTCTGACATTTAAAAGGACTTGTTATTTAAAAAGAAAAGGGAATAAACTTTTAGTTTTTATAGGAAAACAACCTTTTTATAGGAATCAAATATTTGAAAAAATCGAACGTGCTTGTTCAAATTTCCGAGTAGAAATTTAATATTCGAAATCAAATTATTTTAAAACTGCTTAATTTGGAAGCAAATTTCGTAAAATTGTTAATAGAACATATAGAGGTTCTACAAATTTCGGGATTTATAAATTCGTACCTTAAGCAAGATATCGAATTTGAATTATTACAAATATCAAGAGAATTGTTTTTACAAATTTGAAACTGCTTTAATTTATCCCACTAACTTCTATATACAACAAAATATTTACAATTGAAAATTCTATAAATTGTAGTAACTGTCGTAGAAGGAAACTATACTTTTTAATTAATTATTTTTCGACTAAAAGTAACACAAGTTAAGGAAGTCTAGTTGTATTACAAATTAATTAATTAATTTTTTTTGTTTAACTGTGTTCTGTTTTTGTTTTGATTTTTCATATTTCTAGAACTTAAATATTTTTTTCACATAATACCGAAATCCAGAATGTAAAAATATTTGATTTATTTTTATTTAAATTATATTACAAAAAACTAATATGGTGGCATGAAACATAATTCATTCAAAATTTTTACATAATGTTTGATGTTATAAGATTTAATTTTTTGTTTCATTCTAAATTTCTTTTTTCGTTCTTCTAATATATTCAGGGGTGTCTTTTGTCGATTTTGAAAACCAATATTATATTCATTTGGTGTCAAAAAACAAAGTAGGTTTTGTTATTTTCGAACTGAAACAAAACCATTGTTCGAAACAGCTGTTGTTTACATTTGTGCATTTGTTTACAATTTTTATTATAATATTTTTGATAGAATATTAAATTTTTTTATTGAAAATTGTTTTAAAAATATAAACACGCATTTCGTATGGTTTTGAACACATTAAAGAACAATTTTTCATTTACTTCAACCTGCCGCCATTTACTTTAGCCTTTAGTTGCTTGATTTATTTCCAATACCCAAAACCAATAATAAGATATTTTGTGACATCTAAAACAACCTGTTAATCTTGGATTTCAACACTAAACTAATTTTTGTGTCGTTTTCAAAACCAATTCCGACTTTGTTAAATTCTATAACACCCCTGATTTTATACATATATTTTTTCTATTGGTCAGTTAAGTAAATTAAATTGAATATTTGGAACTTTTTGCTTTCAAAAAAAATTTAACCGATTTGAAATTAACAACAGACAAAACATGTTCCAAATATCGTTACCTCAAACCCAAAACACTAACTACCGTTTCAATAATTTTATAGAAGAAAGAAAAATATGTTAAAATGAAAAAATAAAAAAAAAAAAATAATAAAATAATATTGAATTTTCAGTGCCAATTTCTTCAATACTCTAGGCAGCATAAATATGCGCACACCCTATACTTAGAGGTACATATATAAGATATACCTTAATCACCTGTTGTCCAATTTTGTTAAACACTATATGACGCCTTTTGCATACGATAACATTCATAAAAAGCCCAACATTTTTTCATAAAAGGCCAAAACTCCAAAAAATTTACAGCAAAAAAATCAGCTGAAGATCTTTTTTGTTGTTAGCGTTGTAACGTGTGGTAAGAGGTACAGTAACGGGATGTGTACAAAAAATAAACATTTTTAGAATTTGTTGTTGAAATTCTTAAATGAAAATAAGATTTAAACTTTTTTTCTGCTTTGAAAAGACTTTTTTTTACAAACTGTATGTATGTTTACACCACGAAATTTAAAAAAAAAAATATTAATTTGACGTTTTTTTAATAGTTAGTGAATTTTGCGTCTAACGTAACGTTATTTGTGTGAAAACAAAAAATTGGATTTAAAAATTGTAAGTCTTAAAAAAAATCATAAAATTTTGCTTAAATGTTTAAAATTAATGAAAATGCATTACAAAAAACTACTAGACTTGTATAAAAAAAACGGTGCAGCAATAAATAAACCTTGGAAGCGATACTATTATTTTGATAGACGCTATCAAGTTTAACAAATCCCTTCGGAAATTTAAAATCACTTAATATTCAGTTAAATTAACAGTTTATAAGTACATGAAGGTATGAAAATTCGAAAATTCCAAAAACAAATTCTAGCGGCTATCAGAAAAATAGTATCACATCCCAGTTCTCTTAACTTCTTTTTATCGCGCCGTGTCAAGAACATATGAGCCGTTTATTTTTAAAGACCCCCAAGTCCATTTTTTATTTAAACTTTAGCATTTTATTGAATTTTTAAATAAAGGTAATTATTAATAGTTATATTTTTAATATTCTGTGGTCCCAGAGAATACAAGTCCAATAGTGTTTACAGTACTGATTAAGACATAAGAGTTTTCTAATAATTAAATTGGCTTGGCTTACCTTTAAAATTAAAAGCTGTAATTTTCATCTCCCAAATAAGAAGTATTATCTATAACAACCATTATCTCAATTTTTTGCAAAAATGAACTTGCCCCCTTTCAAAATAAACTGCTCATATATTAAGGATAGTAAAAGTAATTTTTATAAAATGCTCTGTATTAGGTGATGTTGATGTAATAACATTTTTGTTAAAAATTTGACTTGTACTCTGTATGCCGACTGTAGTTTAATAAATTCAAAATAATACTCTTAAAAGTTGATATATCCTTTTCATAGTTAATACTCATTTAACATTTTCTCGAATAAGTGAATTAATTTCAATTTTTGTTTTGTTTTCTTGAATTTTTCTATTTTTTTTACTACCAAGTGACTTACATAACTATAATGTGTGTATTTTTAAGTATTTTCGAGATGTATTATTAATTTTTTTTTTTTTATAATTGAGTTTAAAATTATTTACAAGTTTTAAGTTATAAAATATACATATAAATATATATACAAACAATGACAGTGGCATTTGCATTAAAACTAAAACAGCAAATATTTTCAACTATTAAAGACTATAAAAAGGAAAAAAGAATAAGAGAAAAATTTTTATAATTTGAATTTAAACGGTATGTCAAACAAAAGTCACGGTTTCATTTGAACTCGATTCCAGATATTTTTTCAATTTTGTAAGAAAACCAAATTGTGAATAAAAGTGATTTACAAATATTTCTACAGAATAGTGATTACGCCTTGTCTCAATGTGAGCGTACCTTTAAATTATTGAAAAACTGATCGACTTTCGAATTGTTGAAATTTTATTAAGCCGCAATGGAGTTAATTTTTTTTTGATTAAAGACAGCTTAACCGTTTTTTGTACATCAAAAACAATTTGAATTATATCAAGTTTTAATTTAATAAAAAGTTCAAGATAACGTCAAATACAACTGCTTGTCTTATAGAAACAGTGAGTAAAGCATACATATCTATTATTTCTTCAGGAAAAAATCATTTTTCTTAGGTTCATCGAGTCTATATTATAATTTTATTAGTATTTTATAGCTTGTTGAAAGGTCATATTATTGGAAAACACAAAATCTTGAATTGAACTTTTCGAATAAATTTTTAGGAACTTTTTTTCACATTTAAATTGAATTTTAACATTTTCGAATTTGGCACTTTATTTGATTTTTTTTTTTGCAACTTTTATACCCTTTAGCAAAAACAATAAATTAGTTAATATTTAAAAGCAGTTTGAAAAAAAAACCAGAAAGTAATTTTAAAAATTAAGAGCACGAGAATCACGATATTAATTAAATGTTTAGTGTGTAATACCGATGAATCACAATCCACATCGTAGAATAACCCAATATTTTATGCTCTGGATCATACGATAAACCTTGTACGATAAACGTTTGACTAACAAAACTCATAAGTTTTAAAGTTAACATTAAATAAAAAATGAAAAATGCTGTTTTAAAATGTATTTTTCTGTCATTTGTTTGGCAAAAATTAAACAAAATATATTTTAAAAATATGTATTTTTATTTTATAAGTTTCTTTTTAATAAAAATAAATCGAAAATAATTAATTTTCTATTTTATAAGCTCGCGATCTCCATTACTGATTTTTAAAAAAGTACATGTTTTAGTTTTTTTTTTATATACGCATGTATATTAAATACTCATTTATTTATTTTTTGTTAATATATATTTTTCTTAATAAAACTAGTCTTAAAAAAACAGTTTTCCATTTCACCACTCGTACTGTGTTTAATTAATTTTATTCATTTGAAGTTTATTTTTTTATTTTTTGTTAAACTTATTGGAAGAAGTTTTTTTATTGTATTATTTTTAATTAAAAAATGTATTTATTGTTTTTAAATAAAAACATTAACTACCATATCTCGCATATATATATTTTTTTTCAAATATTTTGAACAAAAAATTATTCTATTTAATTAGAGATTTCCTATTTAATTAATTTTTATACAAATTTAATATTATAATAAGTATATCCTATATTTTACATAAAAAAATATTATTTACTCTTAAGTTTAAAATATTCAGAAATATTACAAATTAAAAACACAATAATAAATTCTTAGATTTAATAATTTAACAAACCGCTAAAAGAGTTTAATGTTTTTATAAACAATCTGAAAACAATTTTCTGTTTTTCTTAAATTTAATTGTTTTAATTACTCATTATTAATTAATACATATATAAATAATTACATATACATACATATATGTATATAAAACAAATTTAATAATTAATGTTATTGGTAATCAAAACAAAATATATCAAATGAATGCATACATATATAAAAATAAAATTAAATAAAGTACTTATTTAGGCAATAAAAAGATCCCATTAAACATTAACTAAAGGAGTTTTCATTTGTTCTTGAAGTAAGATAACGTTCAAGTAAAAAGCAGGTAAAATAATTAAAACCACATAGTAAAGTTATTTCAATGTATTTTTTAAAATTTCCAAATGCGAGAGTTAATCACTCCCAGACAATAATGAATGATATAAGAAATACTAGGTCTAATGAACTAAGGAGAAGAATAACATAATAGAGATAATTATGAATATGGAAAGAAAGTATAACAGTATCATCAGAGTAAAAATTGTGTTCGACAGCAATGTGAAGAAATGGAAAAACTACAGCTGGTACATGATAAATTCAATATTCACAGAAAATTAAAAATAAATTTCTTGACTCTATTGGAAAAATAAAACAAATTTGGACATTATTTTAAGATTACGTATGGCTAAATGCTACGCCTGGTCTGTTCTTTTATATGGGTGCGAAATTTGTACACTAAAAGTATTTCATATGAAAAGAATGGAAGCTTTGGAGATATGGATATATAGGAGACTTTTAAAAATCCCTTGCATAGACCACATAGCTTATGATGAAGTTTAAAATTGCTTGCGAACAGATAGAAAACTGCTTCAAACAATTAAAAAACTAAAAGCTGCTTAATTTGGTCTCATTATGAAGGGTTCTAAATATCAACTGCTGAAAGTCATTGTTGATTGAGAAACATTATCCAATTGACTAGCAAAAGAACTGATTTATCTGTCAGCAAATAGAGAGGAATATTCCAATTTAATCCAATAGTCTAAAAAAAGAGAAAGACTTGTAATTGTATTTTAAAGAAGGTATTGCAATTTTTGAAACGGAAATAAATGTATGTAATCGCTGACATCCTGTAAAGGATTGCAGCGTAAAAAGCAGAAGAAACCAAAAGTGAAATATGAAAACTAAAATATTTTTGAAACTACAATACAAAATTACCATAATCCCCAAAAAATTTTTAATATCAGTTATCATTGATAATTTTTGTAATCGCTACACATATTTCCTTACATAGTTCCTTTCGAAGAACTCAAGAGATCTAGTGTTTAACCATTAAATAAGGCTTTCCATATTCTAAACATGTAAAATGCATTAACAAATATAAGCGATGTTCCTACAAAGCTGTAAATATCCGAGGTAAAAAATGTAATAACATCAGATAGGGCCTTAGCTTTGACTTAGCTTAGTCTTGAGACTGTTTTACATTTTATGGTATGGCGGCTTTATTATCGCTTTATCTCTCGCAATATGGAAAAGCAGGTATCGTTGTCGTCAATGATCCAAGATGTTGAGCAATGTTAACCGACTTTCTGGTCTTTAATTCCAACATGATACGGTCTATGTCATTAAAGCGATTGTAAAACGTTCAAGCATACCTTAAACATGCCTCGCGATGGTGCGGCTGAACTGCTCTTGATTATTTTGTTCCAAAGCACTGCCAACAAGGCTGAGGGTACTTTTTGAATAATGTGAGTATTCCACAAATAATGGTAGTTTCAAAACAAAGCTATACAAAAGATCAAAAATAAAGTTAAGCGATTTTCGTGGTTAATTCTCATACATCTTTGGTAGTTCGCTACGCGCAAACTGTCAAGTAAAGTCGAAAGTACTCTATTTTGACAAGACCACAGCACTCACCATATGTATTGTAATATATACCAATGAGACATTAGATCCAGCCTGTAACCCTGAAATATCTCAGTATCGGACTAGGGCTGGACTTTCTGTAGCTTGAAAGGGAAGTCCAAGTCTAGCCGTATGATTAGTTATTACTACTAGAAACATAAGTTGCACACACAGTACGCTTCACATTAAAACAGGCCTACATTAACTCAGCCACCCTACAAGTGTGCAGATTACGCCATCTGTTCTCAACCTTCTGAAGAAAGATCTGAAGATACTAGCTGACTTGTTTGCCCGTTCATTAAAATCGACAATTAAATAATAGCTTAATATAGGGTGGTTAGTTATTTCGGAATTATTTTTGAGCGCCGACTTATATGACATAGAGGAATAGAATATAACAGACATCTAACGTTTTTTTTCAAGTAGTGCTTATTTCGTGAATGGTAACATTTAGCTCATGTCTGATTTGACAGATAATTAGTTTTATCTTTCCGCTGAACGAATACGCTTTGCTAACTGAGTCTGCTATCGACTTACAGAAGTTGCCGATTTTGCCAAAAAAATCATCTTTTCAGATGAAGCTCACTTTGATCTTCACGGGTATGCAAACAAGCAAAATTGTCGCATTTGGGGCACAAAAACCAGCACGCATACATTGATAAGCCGATACACCCAAGACGAGTCACTGTTTGGTGCGGATTTTGGTCCAGAAGCATAATTGGGCCATTTTTCTTCGAAAATGAGCCAGGAGGCCGTTACAGTCAATGGCGATCGTTATCGGGCCATATTGAACGAATTTTTGTTCACAGAAATTGAAGAGGAGGATATTAGCAACATTTGGTTACAACAGGACGGCGCTACGTGCCACACAGCCGAGGCTACACTCGATGTTTTGCGCCCTGTTTTTGATGATCGCATTATCAGCCACAGAGCTGATGTCGTTTGGCCACATCGGAACTGCGATTTGACACCGTTGGACTATTGTTTGTGGGGTGCCGTCAAAGATAAGTGTTACGCCAACAAGCCAGAGGACAATTGACGCTTTAAAGGACAATATTCGTGAAGCCATTGATGAAATACAGCTGCATAATGATGATGAAATACAGCTCTATAATGTGCTTAAAAATTGGACCGATCGTGTAGGCTACTGCATGGCCAGCCGAGGCAGCCATTTGAATGAAATTATTTTCCATTATTTCCGTAAGGATTGTACTTTCAAATAAAAAAAGAAATTTGAGAAAATATTCAGTAGTTTTTTTTTATAGCATTAAAAAAAAAAATTATTTGGTGGACCCTTTATATAAAAATAAGTCCTTGTTTGACAGTTAAACAACTAAACCGATTTTCTTGAAATTTTTACAACATCTCTCTGTATATCTGAAAGGAACTATAGTCTGTATAAATATCTAAAACTTCAATGGTTCAAAATGGTAACTAAGTCTCTAAATTTAGTCCAAGTAGCTTTAAAGTCAATGCAAATCATTAGTCATATTAGTAATTCCCAAAACATTCCATGAAAGAACACGTGGACTTCTCAATGAGCTGCACCCAATTCTATTTAACGCCGGCTCCCAACGGCAAATGCATTAGAGAAGTTTTCAATAGTAGTAATACTCATAACCAGTTATTAGCCAATGTTATCAGGTGGTACCGCTGTTGAAAAACTTGTTCTTTTTTAGATGGTCTGGCCTGGTATTGAACCGAGGACCTTCTGGTTGGTAGGCAGGTCTGTTACCATATCACATGGACACACTATTAGTCATATTGATTTTTATGTATCTTGAGAACTGTTAAAGTTTCTGAATTTCAGCTGAATAACTTCATATCCAATATAAATCATCAGTCAAAAAAGGGATGGAATAGGACAAGTGGACTTGGTACCTCCCATATAAACTAAATATTGATTTTTGTATAGCTTGAGAACGGTTAAAGCTAATTTGAATTTGGTGTAATTGACTTCATAGTCAATGCATATATTCAGTCAAAAAGTGGGCGGAATTGGACTAGAGAGCATGGTACCCCCTAGAAACTAAATATTAATTTTTGTATATCTTGAGAACTATTAAAGTGGAAGTTTCTGAATTTGGTCTAGATGATTTCTTAGTTAAATCATCAGTAAAAAATGGGCTAGATGGGATAAATGGGCACGGCGTCTTACATCATAAATACTAAGTATGCAATTTTTTTTTACATGTGGAGAACCACAATTAAAAATTTAATAGATTAGATAAATGGGTATTGAACAAAGTACACCAGGTAAGAGCTATCCATAGGGTATACTATATAAAAATTAATGTATGTGTAGGTGAGGACTGTATTCAGCTAAAAAGCCGATTCTTACTGTCTTTCTGGAAGGAACCATAGGCTATCTTAAATGTTTGAATTTGAACCAGAAGGGAGTAAAATGTGGAAAAAGGGTAAAAAATTGTACTTAAGATAATAAGTGAAATAAAGGTAGCGAAGCACGACGGCCTTTTTAATATAAAATGGTTAATAGGCAGAAACTCGACTTTTTGTTGAGATTGTAAACTTCTACTTAATAATTTAATTATAAAAACAAAATGGTGCTATGAAATCCAGTCATGGGGCACTTCCCCAGCGTCAAACATAGAAAAGATTCAAAAACGCTAAGATAAGCTTTTACGAATGATTACAGCTGCTAACTTGTATAAGAAAAAAATTCAAATTATACAAAAACCTCAATGTGCCCTTCATAAAAACTGAAATTGATAAACATGTTGAATCATATTTGACCAAACTTGAGCGGTGTCCACATGTCCTTTAGCTCGTTACATTTAAATAATAGATGCCACATCCGTTTAGGAAGTCGTGATACTACAGACCTGAGTCACAAACAATAAGGAAGAAAGTCGAATTCAAGCTATAACAATGGAAAGAAATTTGTCGTCCAACTATGGTTGGACTCAATAAAAAGCATTTAAGTAGAGCTTAGATTTTTGTTTTTAAATACAAATATAGACACAATAACTAAATAAATTATGATAAAAGGCCAACTATCAGCATAAACTTAAATCTTATTATTCAATAGTCGATTAAACATTAGTCAAATATCTGCATTTTTAATAACAAAAACTTTAAAGTCTCCCTTGCATTTTCTCCATCACAAGAATTGTCCCTTAATTTAACTCGCCCGCCATTAGCTCTTTTAAAAGTGCTCTAAAGAATATACCATTTTAGAATGCAGCTTGTTTATATTTTTAGCTTTCACGCTTTGACTTCACCGAACACCTGTGCCTTTCGCAAATTACAAGTATCTTAACATTATGGGTTAAAGTATCTGCTATAAAAGGATTGTAAGTTAACTTCGGTTTTATGGAATATTCCAATTGTTACCGATATTTAATTGGTTTTAGCTGATGTCTATATGACATTCGGCCATCGCTGAATAAGATGGCGAGATAAATAATTGGTAATATGTTTGTATTATCTGAATCCGACATTGATAAACTTTTTAGAGCTACACTCACGCTTAAGGTTAACTGAGTAAATAATAATTATCCTCATAGTTTTGTCTTTTTACTGTAGCCTCAGGATCTAGAGGTACTCTGTCTAGCTTTATTTTGGCTGGCCAAATAAGTGCTGATTGATATCAGACTGCTCTACAGACTAGCAAGGGCGACAAATTAATGTAAACAAGATGTCCTTTTACATGACATGTTATTGCCTTATACAGGCATCACAGTCGAAAATTACTTTGAAATAAAATTAGGGAATTTTTGGCATAGGCAGTATTTTAAGCCATTGTCATATATGCTGAGATCCACTTGTACAGTGGGCTCAAAATACCATTAATATTTTCTCTGACATTCGTATGACGTCTTAAGTAGTCAAATGGTCTTACGACATGTTGCAAAGACTTGTGCTTAGAAAGACTGGCCCAATTGGTTTGCTTACCTGGACACTGTAGAATAAGTGGCAATGTGGCATCGACTAGAAAAGCACACGTGACACTATCTTGGTCCGGAGCCATACTACTGTACTGGAAAATTGGCAGACGCTTGGAATGTTACAAGCCTGAAAAAAGACTTACTTAGGCTTGGTTTGTAATCAGTTCACAATTTGGGTGCAGCTATAATGTTCTCAAGTATAGCAGACCGGATCTGAAACTATTCACGGAATTTCTTACGAGTCATTGTGAATTAAGAGTGCATCTGATGGCATTACAAACGGTGGAAAACATTTTATGCGAATGTGGAACTCTTCATAGACTTAGATAGAAGTGTGTAGGGAGACACCTTGTTCCAATATGGAATAAATCCAGCACTAAGGTCTTAGATCTGCTGACGTTCATTAGAAAAGCTGCATACATAGGGATCAGCTAAGTGAACTGTGTAACTGATTTATAATTTTTTTTCAAAATTTCCCCATAAATTATCAGCTAAGTGATCTGTGTAACTGATGTATATTTTTTTTTTTAATTTCCCCATAAATTATATGCATATAGTGTAGGGTCTCACCAACCGGCCATAATTGAAGGCAAAATTTTTATTTTCATTTGGTTTTAGAAAAGCAATAAGAATTAGAACAAATACCAGAGACTAAAAATTTTTTTATTTAAAATTTTTAAATAAAACAACTTCAGCATTTTTTGATAAAAATTTCCTTTTAATTTAATTCTTAAAATTCTCCATCTTTTTACTAATTTTCTAAAGCAACAGGTGTTTTTTTACAATCCCTTCTAACGAAACTCACACAAGAATAAAACCTGTTTCTTAACAAACGACCATAAACAAAACAAAAGCAACGATAATTTAAAAGAATCAAAATAAAATCCATAATAATAACTAAAAAATCCCAAATTACCCCTTAAGGGGTAATAACAACGACACATCGGGTTATTGTAGGTCTACTAAAGATTTAATTAAACGCTAGTAAGCAGTCATCGTTTAGACGTCGTACTGTACGTTTGCTTTTTATAGAGAGCTGGGTCACGTCGCTAGTGTAAGCGTTAAGCAAAAGTGTGTAAAACACCATTTCAGCCATAGTTTAGCCAAAGAAAACCGGTCGGTTTTAAACGTGGGTGCTTTTAAAAAATCAAGTGTTTAAATACTAAAGCTCTGCTGACTAAAATTAAAGTAGACTTTAGTAAGCAAATTAAAAAAAATCTCAAATTAAGTGTTAGAAATCAAAAAATAAAAAGAAATTTTGCAAAAAAATAAAATTTAAAGCAAAAACCAGCCACCCCCCTGGATTAGTGGCAGTTTTTCTTTAATTTACTTTTTGCAAAAAAAAAGAAAAGAAGTGCAAGTGTTTTGCATTTTTTATACGTTTAATGTGATAAAAGTGTAAAAATAATATAAGTTTTCTTTGTTTTTACAAAGAAACATATTCATTTTGAAATTATTTTAAAATTTTCCAGAAAATCTATAGAGAAAAGCAAGAAAAAAGGTAAGACCCTCATTTCAGCCAGACAGTTTAAAATTCATCATCTTTTCTTTAGTTGCTGTTGTTGTAATTTTGTTGAATTTTATTTTTTCACTCCCTTCTTTTTCCTTTCGTCGACTCGCTCCTCGTCTTTCAGTGAACATCTCTTTTTTTTTCAATTCAATTCACTTCGCTCTGGTCTTCTTGTTCTTCTTTGTGTAACTCAAAACTCATTTAAGGGTGGCAGAGATGAAATATTGCGGATTAAATATACATTCTTATGCGAAAGTACTATATTAAGGGAAACATGGGAGTTTTAAAGTACCACAAGTAAGAAAACGAAAAGACAAAAGTGTATTTTCTAGAGTAATATATAAAATACGTCATGTAGTCCAGCTAAGTTTCGCTTAGGGGATATAGGCATCTAAAGTTCAATATTTAATCTGTTTGTGTCAGAGTTTTTAATCCTCAGGCAAGATCAAAGGCTTGCAATATGAAAATGAATTATGCTATGCTATGAAGCGATTTTGTTTCGCAAATCCGTTGTAGAAACAACCAAAAAATATTTTAATGAAACATTATTAGTCTAAGGTAACAAATTGATTCTGAATCCATGTTGAGGCCACTTTTATGCCTTTTATATAAAGAAGCATGTTATTCAGTCGCCCCACTAAGCTTTATTGGTGGCAGTGCGGTAGATCAAATATATCTGGAGTTCTGCCAAACTGTTTGGTTTCTTTGCATGAACCATGAACTTAATGTAGCCTTAAAGAAGAGAATTAAGAGGTGTGAAGTGGTAGCGGCAACCTATACGACTACTATTTACTTTTCTGTATGCGTTGATAACACAAAGCCTTATACGTCATTAAACGGCGATGCTTTATGGATGAATAATTGCTCAATTGAATAAATTTGCATTGTGTTAGCTCCACTAACAAAAAACCTCTCCAAATATTTTTGACAATTATAAGTAATTAAAAACATTAGGACTAATTTTAAAATAACGTGTTTTCAAATAGGGACTTCCGAACTTTGACAGTTGATAGCGATCATAATGTAAAAGCGTTGTTCTGTGCTCAAAGCTATATCTGTCGCATTGGCTGTTATACTACTATTGATACAAATATGAGTAAGACTTTATTTATAACTTTTGAAATCTTTATTTATTCTTCTAAATCTAATTATCCCCCTCAAAATAATCTCTCCGGATGCAGTGCAACTATGCCAACGATTTTTCCAATTTTCAAAACATTTTTTATATTCATCCTCCGGAATGGCCATTAAAACCGTGTCCTCGAAATGTTTTTTTAAGTTTGCTGAACAGCCAGAAGTCACACGGTGCTAAATAAGACGAATACGGTGGTTGCAGAACAATATTGGTTGATTTTTGATAAAATAGTCTCGAACAAATTGAGTGTTTTTGACACCAATCGAAATTTGACTTTCTTCAGGCACAAAACGTCTTTTAAAATGCTGTTGACTGATCCATTTGAAATTCCAACAATATCGGCATGCTCTCTAGTACTCAATCGACGGTTTTTGCAGCACCAATTCTTTGAATTTGTTGACATGTAGCAGAAGTTGTAGACGTTGGCCAGGCCATCACTGTCAACGGCGAGCGATGTAGGTCGATGATTACCAACATCCTTTCGCCTGAATATCAACACCAACCACACTTGGTTTCAACAGTAAGACGCTACGTGCGAAATACATAACTCCCGCCACATTGAACTTTCTGCACGACCGATTTGAGCTCTTGGTCATCGTGTGATTTAATTCCGTAAGATTTTTTCTCGTGTGGTTTTCTTAAGATGCAGGTCTATGCAATTAAGCAATAAAACACACCGCCAGAGCCATGAAAAATTTGACATTTTAGAAATGTACTATATGCTATACATAATGGCATCATTAGATCTTTTCAAATTAATGACAAATTTCGATAATATCTTACACACACTTTGTGTAATTTGAATTTAAAAGATGAGTGAAAATTTAACGTTTTCGGAAGTGATGGAATATGTAAAATGTGGAGAACTCTCAGTTCTGCTTTAGCTACAAAAAAGGTCTTAGATCTACTGTCAAACACGTTGTGGTATAGTGATGTATATCGGCAAACGGTGTTGATAGATTAAAGTTCATAGACAAAATAATGAATGCGCCGCCCAAATGCTGGATAGTAGGATTGCCAGTTTTATTTTCAAAAAAGCGTGTCAAACTTCAAAAACGGCAAGAATCGTGGAGTTAATGTAATCATTTATTGACATTTAATATGAGCTTGTCATTGAAAATCCATCAGTAGATGAGGTACATAGTTCTTTTGCGATCATATCGCTCATTTACTACAATAGTGTCATAACTCAAAAAACATGAGTTTTAAGTTAAGTACTCGAAAATTATTGCAGTCTATGATATAAATTTTAAATTTAAAACAGCTTTCCTATTGATGCATAAATTAACTAGAACTGTTGTGTCTAACGTACATTTACTGCTTCATAAAAGGCAAGTTGTCGACATTTTAATAAGTGCAGTCGTCGCTAGGACAACTTAAATATTTTTGTTATATTAGTTGCTGGCAATTATTTCCTTCAATACATTAACTTTTAAACATAAAATACAGGAAATCAAAAATTTTAAGTTTTAAAAATAATTTCGTAAAATTTTAAAAAACGGGAATCTGAATTCCTGCGCGGTATTTCATAATAAAAATCTGTAAGCGGTATTTCACTTCCACTTCTGACAACGCTACTGGATAGCAACATACCTTTACGCAGGACAATGACTTCAAGCATAATCTCTGTTGGTGAGAGTGTCTGTTTTACAACGCCAAGCAATAGTTAGAGTATCCACTTCAATCTCCTTAACTTAAGCACTTCGACCCCAAAGTTGCTTAAACAAAAAGAGTCAGCTTATAGATTTACGCAGTAAATAAGTTAATTGTAGCTCCTAAAATAGGAGAGCAACAAAAAATGACAGTTATGAGGCTATTGATGTAATTTAGATATTTTATTGAGAGTGAAGTCAAACGAATCTAGCCCACTAAAAAAATTAAATAAAAATATTTAAAAATCATGTATCTCAACACAAAATACATAATCTTATTTTTAAAGGGTTAAGTTTAAATATATTAAAAAACTGTATAGTATCCACTATAAGGGCCCAAAGTTGTTTATAAATAACCTTCAATAAATATCTATCTGACAAGCCCAGTAATATGAAATCTTTTAAAATTCTCAATTTATATCTAAACATGACAGGTTTCACTAAAAAAATATGTTTAAACAGTTGGTAAAAATGTGGGGCAGAAAGGGTTAACTTTTTTGGGCACCTGTGGATATATTTAAGAACACAGAACCAAAATAAATAAGTCAATTCTAACGAAAGAATGGTTTAAGTTTTCCCCATAATTGATCAAATAACTGGCGCATTAGATTCAAAAATTGGTCGGTACACTTGAGGCATTTCACTGCTCTATGTGAAGGATTGGTTCCAAACATTTTTTATGATCTGAGCTTAAAAGTTCTTATTTTTAATGTTTGAAACAAAAGAAGTTTTGATTTTTTTTTTGTTTTGTCATAAAAACTGTAATACTTGTTAAAGATGTATTTTATTATTATCATTCTGACCAAGCAATCTTGCAGATCCAGCAGATTTGAAACCCTAATGGTGGATATGGCTCTCAGTGAAACCCTATATCTCCTAAAACACCTCCATCTAAACCTATCAAGAACTTCACATTCACACAATATGTGTTGTGCCGTCTCTGATGCCTGTGCCATCCTTTTCAGATGTACTCTCAGTCCGCAATGGCCTGTAGGAAATTCCGTCAGATGCTTCAAGTCCTGCCTGCCATACTTGATAAACTCAGAGCCAGGCAAAAATTGTGTCAGATCGCCGCCCTTGAGTGGCGAAGTACCCTTTAAGCATCTGGCTATTTTCCTGATCAATATAGGGTGTCTCGGAACCTTTCCTAGCCAATGTATCCGCAGTTTTGTTACCATCTATCCCACAGTGTCCAGGTACCCAAAACAATTGGACTTTATTCCTAAGCGAAAGCCTTTGCAATGTATTGTAGCAATATTTGACCAGTCTTGATGTCATACAATTCCCCTAAGGCAGCTTGGCTGACAGAGAATCTATTAATAGGCTTAGCGTTGAGCCCACTGTCCAGTTTAATCTCCACACTTATGTGGCAATGCCCATGATCAACCAGTGGGATCATGAACACCAGAACTGACGCAGCCATTCAAAGATCTATTTTAAAAATCAATGCTTTTCCGATTTTACAATCAAAGCAGTATATTTATTTATTTGGTTTAATTTTTTTTAAAAATATTTCTTTTACAATTTTCTTAACAGAATTATATAAAGTTTATATGATGCACTTCCTTTTTATTCAGCACTAAAAATTCAAAATTTTCTCTTTAGTACTTTTAGAAAAGGTACAATTTTTACTACTTTTTAAAATTTACGCTGAAATACACACAATTTCATACAAGATTTGTGCATAAAACTTTCATTGAAACAATGGCAACAATCGTTACATTTCTAGGGTGGTGTTCTTCTGTAAACTTTGTATATATGCATGTATGTGTGAGAGTATTATTCTTCTCTTTATAAGTTGTTGTTGCTTTTCTTGTTATACTATATTTCTTCACTATCCTTAATTTGCAATTTTCGCTTGCATTATGAACTAAAATTCTAAATTATTTTCATTTGTTTTTGTTATAAATTTGAAAGAAGCATTTAAAGTTTTATTAAAACTGAATGAAATGAAATTAAAATTTTATTCTAAATTTGTTTTGCAGATTTCTATCTATTTTATTGATTTTTCCTTACATTTTTTCATTTATTTCATTCATACTTTACTTCTTTTTTTCTACTTGTTCTCTTTTAATTGTTGTTTTTGCATTTTTGCTATGCTTCGCTAAATAAATTTGTGTTTGTGTTTACTTAGGAGTACGTTTAACATTGCATATGTGTGCGTGTGTGTGTGTATGTAGATATATCCACCACCCCTATACAAAAGGGTGTGTACTGGGTGAAGTTGTTATTTTTCTTTGGGTTACTGTCGTTTCTTTTTAGTATTTGTTGTTTATGCGAGAGAGTTAACCATATCCACACTACCATTATTACATTTTTATACACCTCTATTGTTGTTATTATTTGTGCTTAGTTTTTGTTGACTTTGTTGTTGTTTCTATAGCATTCATATGCATTATTTGTTTTTGTTTTATTCAAACAAGGAAACTGTAAAATTCGTTTGTTATATGATTCATATCCATCCATGTGGCTGTTTCACCAACTGAGAGAGACTGTTGGGCTATTAGCAAGAGTGTATTGCACTCTACACTTTACTTGGTTAACATTGTTTGAATTATTATTTAGCACTGTTTACATACATACATACATACATACATACATATAAACATACAATGTTTTACATATTTAAAAATGCACGTGCTGTAGAAAATAAAAAATATTCATAAACAAATTAATAAAAATAATATCATTTGATGGCAGCTATTGTTGTAGAAGTATGTAGGTATGTGTGTAAATTTAAGTCCAAAATTTGAGTTGATCATTGAAAAAACCTAGATTTAGCGGCTCGAGATTTATGCTTGTTTCGCTGAAATTTATATTTATACCTACTCACTGGATTATGAATTCGAAACAGATTAAATCTACATATTGCACTCCACTCTACTAGTTTTAAAAAATTCTTTTCTTTCTTTTTTGTGACGAAGTGACGAAACACAGACACAGTGGATATTCTTCTTTAACACATTCTGCCATGCGACTCTACATATACGTTATGTATCTTTCGGATCATATGAGGTATCTGAGCGTGTTTTTCTACTCGCAATTAATATGGAGGTTTGAGAACTGAACATCAAATTGTCGTAAAATTTTCGGTAGTAATTGGGATCTTAGACTCAGAATCTGGTTGTACACGTCTATAATAAAGCTGATACATACGGTGAGTGGGTATGGCGGCCGATAACGCAAAAACTCACAACCTTAGACTACTGGCTAGGATCCAAGAATCAGTTTGCATTGGTGTCACTGGTCAATCGCACCTGCTTCTCTGACGCCCTCAATAAGAGTTGTTATCTACTTCAAATCGACACATTTAATCTTGCTAACGCTGCTTCTAAAGCAGTGAGACTATTATCTTTGGGATTACACTCCCTCTCTGTCTACTGGACTCCCGAGTTTGACTTTGATAGACATTATAGATAGATAGACAAGATAGACAAGATAGACAAGATTAATTTGTTTGGTTCTAATGCAAAATCGTAAGTACGAACATATTTTAGTTAGAATTCATACTTTATTTGAGTTAAATAAATAGAATATTAAGAAGAAACTGTTAAACGGTGTCCCTATGTAGCTATAAAAGTTTACAAGTTTTGCAAATGTGTCTCCGTATTTACTCTTAGAATTTAACGATAGTATCGATAGTGGAAGAAAAGTATCGATGGTCAGCCAAAAGCAAAACTATCGATACTATCGATAGTACTATCGATTATTTTGCAGCTCTACACCGGAGGCGATTAAGCCGGGTGTGGTGGCACTGAATGTTCATTAGTCCGTGTTTGGATTGATATGAAGACAGGGTCATTATATCTACTATGGAATCAATCACCGTCTTCTATAGGGTGTCTTAAAGGCGGAGATCTCGGCGATAAAAAGGGCAGCGGACTGGCTATATATTCAGGGGTAATATTCAGGGTAATAATGAACCATACACGGTTTATACGGAGGGATTCAGGATGTTGATGTGTTGGATCTTATGTTTTTTCTGTCAAGGGTTATCCGAATCACCACTACAGCCTTCTCTCCAGCTCTAGCGCATTTCGGGCGGAGATCTTCGTTGTTAAGAAAGCCTGCTAACTACTATCTTCTTTGAACGTCCAAGGACAGATACATCATTATTTGTGTTGGCATCCAGCAAGCCTCCTTGACCTTAAATCGAACATTACTAGTGATGGAGTAGTACATGAGTAAATTAAACTCCCTAAGTCTTTTGTCAAAGAAGGCCTCTGCTTGGATTCTGCATCATCGGAATTGCGATGGAAATAAACTAACGTATGAACTGGCTCGTAAGGGATCTGCCTTAATTGGACCTCATCCTCTCTGTAAGCATACTCCGATGTGGTCTATTACTAGCGGCATTCTCGTCTATTACTTTGGGAAGGTAAATTCCAGGTGGAAAGCTACGAATTCCTAAAGGATCTCTAAACAGACATAGCCGACTATAATATCAGGCGCACTAGATCGCTTCAGGTTAGTAACTGTTCTAAAAAAGGTAACAAGCACTGTCGTACGTAGTGCCATGTGGACGGAGAGCCGACACTCGAACTCTTTCTGTGCGGTTGCCCAGTCATTCTTAAAATCCACATCCAAAGTCAAATCTTGGATCCAAAAACTTTGTTCTTATGTGTATTAATGTAGCCCCAAATTCAGTTCACAGTTTTGTTTTTTTCCAGTAATATGCCCACCTGTTATGTTACCCCGTTTTGATAAAACAATTTTATCACTTGCACGTGCTGTTGTTGCTGATTGAACGACGGCCAATTCGACAGATGTAGCTTCAACAATTTCAATTTAGCCGCTATCAATTGCCAAAGTTCGGAAGTTAGTATTGAAAGACCCATTATAATCATTACCTCTAATTATCTATCTTGTTTAGAGTAAATTTTAACTATTTTTTTCTATAAAATGCCTTTCTAGTACAACTTTAAAATTTGGGCAGCATTATCGTTCATCGACGACCATAACGGGTTTGAAGTCAGTTCTTATTTATTTTAAAAGAAGTAAACTAGTGATTTCTCCAATCATGCTGCCTCTTAACAGAACAGGAAACAAAATGTTCAGATGATTGATATTTTTTCAAGTTGAAAAGGATTAATAAAGGGTCCGCCAAACAATTTTTTTTTTTTTTTGAAAATGCTATAGAAAAAAAACTATTGAATATTTTCTCAATTATTTTTTTTATTTGAAAGTACAATCCTTCCGGTTAATAATTCATTCAAATTGCTGCCTTGGCTGGCCATACAGTAGCCTACACGATCGGTCCAATTTTTTAAGCTCATTATCGATTGTGTGAGCTGTATTTCACCAATGGCTTCACGAATATTGTCCTTTAAAGCGTCAATTGTCTCTGGATTGTTGGCATAACACTTATCTTTGAGGGCACCCCAAAAATAATAGTTCAACGGTGTCAAATCACAGCTCCGAGGTGGCCAAACGACATCAGCTCTGCGGTTGATAATGCGATATTCAAAAACAGGGCGCAAAAGATCGAGTGTAGCTTCGGATGTGTGGCACGTAGCGCCGTCCTGTTGAAACAAAATGTTGCTAATATCCTCCTCTTAAAAATTTGTGAACAAAAATTCGTTCAACATGGCCCGATAACGATCGCCATTGACTGTAACGGCCACTCCTTGCTCATTTACGCTTTTAAATGTCTGGAGCTGACGGTGCTTCTCTTTTTCCAAAATCCGTACGCAATTTTCGCACACATTCTGCAACATTACCATGATTTTCAAAGTAATGTCGCAATATTTCCCAGCGTTGTTCAAGCGTATACACAACCATATTCATTCAGCGGAAGTATAAAACTAATTATCTGTCAAATCAGACATGAGCTAAGTGTTACCATTCACGAAATAAGCACTAGTTGATGTTAGATGGCGGACCTGATATATGCAACATGACTTTCATCTTCGTAGGCAGATTAAGATGAATAATAGAGTATTGCAATTTTTTGCCTTTACGCATTTTGTGATCAGATGGGTTCCACAAAGCATCTCCATTGTACACCGCTGTGGTTTTGCTTCTTCCCATGTTAGATTGTTCTCTCTTAGCTTTTTGATAATTATGCGTCTCTGATGTCTATTGGTCGATCACGATTGCTTGAGTCTTGCGGATTCCACTCAAGTGACATATTGGTGATATTATCGGTACTTTTTCGGACGGTGTGACCGATCCACCCCCATTTTCTTTCCCTTATATGCTTTAGTATGTGTTCCTTATTAGTTATGTTCCACAATTCTGTGATACTTATGGTGTAAGGCCAGATTATTCTTAACCATTTGTTGATTAATACCTAAAGCTGATGTTAACTAGGTTTCACTATGAGTTGCTTAGTTTTTCTTGATATATGTAATTGTAGTCATCTGAATGGCTCTCTCATCTATTTTTGCGCGGTCTGCTTGTACTTCCTTGGTAAGAGAAGCTATCTACATATTGACTGGTTAACCTTGTCTCATGGCCTTGGTTTTTCTGACATTTATCCCAAGTGCATATTGTGAGTCAAACTTTCTAACCTTTCAGTTTTGAATGCATATTGGATTTCTTATGTGAGAGTAGACATATGTCATCCGCAATATTCAAGTTGGCGTGAGAGACTATTCTTTTTGTCTTTGAACAGACTTTGCCTATTACAATGCCATCCAGCACAATGGTGAATAGCTGATGCGATAGTGAACTTCCTTGATTTACTCCATTGTAAAGAACTATAAGTTCTAAACTCTCAATGTTTTAGTGAAATCGACGAAAAGTAGATACAGGGGGTACGCCATTCTGAAGATTGTTTTATGATTATGTGTAGAGTCTTGTGCTGAAACGTGCCTGTTCGCCTCACAATATGTTGTATATTTGAAGCCTTGCCTGCATTATTACTGCGAGTATATAGTGTTAGGCAGAGTAATTTATCTCCAGTTGTTGCAGTCGTTCGAGTCGCCACATTTTGGTAACTTAACAATGATGCCTTCCTTGCAGGCCGTCATTTTTCTCTCATATTGATGTGAAGCCGTAGAAGTTCAGCCATGTCTTAGATGTCAACCCATAGAATTTTCTGGACAGCTGTTCTGAACTATTTCGCTGTCCTCTGTAGCGCTTATGACGCATCATTGAAAAAGACGGCAATCACGGAAGTGGATGTTTGTAGACTGTGTGTTCAGGCATCGGTTACGGCGGTGTGAATGTAGAGTTCGTGATATGCTTAGATGGAAATGTGTGGGGAGACAGAGGGTCTCACTGGCAAATATATCCACTATTAGGGTTTCAGATCTGCTGGTGTTCATTAGGAGGGAAACAGATCTACTATTCAAACTGTAGACCGGAAAAGGCACAATAGCTTCTAAGGGTTGCAGTGTCCTGCAAGAGTGCCTGATCATAATAATTTCATTGAAATATTCCATCCATCTCTGCGTCTGTGCATCATTGTTCGCTATTAAAGTAAATACCATTAAGATCAGCAACTGCTTGGTTCCTGATTTGTGAAGCAGTCAGTCGTTTGATGTACCTTTTTTATATAATGTTTACTTTGTTTACTTATTTTGCCAATTCAGGTATTGCTGTCTCATAGTATTGCTGTTATTCAGCTGCAGTTTCAGCTCCCGTCTTTAGGAATTTAGGTTTCAACTGTCATCTATTGCCAGTAAAGTTTATGCCGAAATAGTTAAATTTTGATTAGAAGAATCATCTTATGGACACAGGTTAGGAACTATTGTAAGAGGATGTAACTTATAAGAATCGAACAGAGAATTTGTTAAGGATATTGTTCCTTCTTTTAAATGGTATTACTGTATCAGGTGTTCCAAACACAAAATTCCGCTGTTAAATAAAGAACAATATGTGGGTTGATCTACAGCAAAACATACCACCTGCTTATTTTTCAGTGTAAGAAACAAAGCCAAATCTAAGCCATCACATACTATATATATGGCTTTGTGCGACTTTGTTCTTTTCCCAAAATTAAAAAGACTCACCTATTAAATGAATAGAGGTTTGCAACAATTGAGAAAATTAGGTGTGTTTAGCTAAAAGATCCTTAAATAGCAAAAAACATTCATCCGTAGCTTTCATACTATTTAAGTGGATAACTACATAGAATAGAACAAATGGAAATTGAGGAAAAAAATGATTTTCAATTAAATTTCCTAACATAGCTTATAACGTATTTGCAGATATGGATTTTTTTAAATTTTATAATTTTTATTTGCAAAAAACTAAATGAATAACTATTGCCGATTTATAAAGTGTAGCTCTTTAAAAACCACTATACAATTGCTGTAAGTAGTGGTCATTGATCTTTTGAACTGTTAAAGAGGATTTTTGTTGCTTTCCAAAGTGTATAACATTTTTCTAAAACTTTAATAACTTATTTTAAACTTTAATTGAATTTAATTAAATGAGAAATTAAACTTTTCTTTGATATATACGCGAGTACATTAAAGGAATTTATTTTTTATTACATTTTATTACAACTCTGTCAAAACTGTTATTTTGTTTTTGTTTCTATATAATGGTTCTCGTTATTTACACTCACTTATACTCGTACATTCAACATACTTTACCATTATTTATTATTGTTTTTCGTACTTATGCTCAAATGTATCAATTATCAATTGCGCATGTCTCACTTTCTCTCCCCTATCTCTCTATAATTAAACTGTCAAGTGTTATTGTATCAATTGTCAAATTGAAAATAGAGAATGATAAAAAAAAACTAAAAGCACTAAGATGATATGGTAATACTTGTTGTTGTTTTCTTATATACTTTGTATGTGTATGCTTATCCTTTTTTTAATTTCAACATTAACTTATAAACCTTATAAGCTTATTTTACTTATACTAACACTATGGCAACACTTTCAAGCAAACGAATATGTACAAAAAATTACTCTTAAAATTTTACAAGCATCCTAAGAAATGTTGGATTTTTTCTCTCTATTGGATATTTAAGTGGCTGTCTGCCTTATTTATGGGTCTTCTTGTATTTGCCATAAATAGATTATATTTAAAAACAATTCCTGGAAAATTGTTAATGTGTGGGTCGTTTCATGTGTTTAAAACATGTGCCAGGATATTAAATTGTTGGTGTTGTTGCTGTCGTTGTGTCTTTTACTTCCTTTTTTCTATGTATTTTGTCTTTCGCATCAAACAGCATTCAGTTGTATCCCTTTAGGGGTGTTTTTTCCTAAACATCATTTCGAATATGTACTTTGTTTTTGTTATTTTGTTTTTTTACTTGCTTCAACATGTTCGTTTGTAGTTGTTGTTGTTTACATATTTTTTTGTTTTTACTAACACTTGCTTGCTAGAGTTTATTAAAGTCTTGCATTAGCGTGCGTCTGTTGTGTATGTAGTTGTTGTTGTTGTTGTCCTTAATATTATTTCTTTTTTTTGTTGAAGGGGGGGGGGGGGGGGGGGGGGGGAAATTTAAAAAGGAAGAAAAAAAATTTTATAAAATATGTATAATATGTGTGTATGTCTCTCTCTTATTTTGTTGCTCATCAGTGTTTTTATGTAGGATATTAACCTCTCGCTATTTTAAAGTACATATACATTATTTGGTTGTTGTTGTGATTTTAGTTTTTTATGTAGTGTTGTTGTTAGTTTCTATTTTTACATACACACAATATGAAAGGTTGTCCTCATTGTTTATTGTGTATATTTTATTATGATGATGCTGTTCATGTGTTGCTGTTAAATTTTGTTGTTGTTTGTGCAAGCAGACAACAAACATTTTGAGGTTAGAATTAAAAGAAAAATTTTTTTTCGAAGCCTCACACAATTTGCTAAAACATAATTTTAAATTACTAAAGATATATATTTTTCTTCATTATTTTTTTATTATGTTAATATATTCTTTTAATTTATTGTGAAACCATTAAATTATTAATAAACTGCCTATGTCTGACCAATATATAGCCAACAAAAAAAAAAAAAAAAAAAAAAATGTTACGGTAACAGTTCCGCATTTTAAATTCCGATAGGTACACTATGCCACAAAACTCTACGAACGACAATAAAAACTGAATTTTTTAATATATGTATGTATGATCAAAACAATCTATATTTTTATTTCTTTTTATTATAATATTTAATAATGAACTTAACAAAAACAATTTTTTCACAATAAGTTACCGAATTTAAATAAGTTAAATATAGAGTGGGCAGTTTAAAAGTTTAATTTTGAACCAGCGTTTATTTCGAATCGCAGTATGATGAATCGAAATGAATCGATTTATGCTTGAGAAACGTTGGGATTATGGGAAATTTATCATCATTTAAAATCGTCTTTTCGTATGAAGCTCATTTTCATCTTGGTGGGTACGTTAATAAGCAAAATTGCCGTATTTGGGCTTCAAAAAACCCAAACGTGGTATTACAGAAGCCATTGAACCCATTACGAATGACTGCTTGGTGCGGCTTGTAAAACGGAGGCATTATTGGCCCATATTTCTTTGAAAATGGGAATGGCACAACCATTACGGTCAATGCCTACTGCATTGTGATTTTGATGTGAATATGAACTATGTTTGGTTTCAACAGAATGGTGCAACTTGCCACATATCTTAGGCCACAATCGGTTTATTGCGTCCAACGTTTAATGGCCGTTTAATTAGCCGATATGGTGATGTCAGTCGGGCGCCAAGAAGCTGCGATTTTCTTTGTGGCGCCGTTAAAGACAAATGTTATGCTGAGACCATTGAGCATTTGAAGGCCAACATTCGTGATCCCATTGTCGTGATCCCCATACACTCGAAAAAGTTCTTGTAAATTGGTCCGATCGACTAGGGTACTGTGAGCACAGCCGCGGCAGCCGTATGAATGATATAATATTTCATTTCTAACCGGAACATTTGTACTTTTTCATAACAAAAAAAATAAATAAATAAATAAATAAATAAATAAATAAATAAAAAATTGGCATAATTTCAAACCGTTTCTGTTTTATTGCATTTTCAAATTTAAACTTTTTAATTGCCTACCATATACTTTTAATTCCTTAGCTCACAAAAGTCTGCGAACGGCTGTATTAAACAATGCTTTATAAATTTTTTAAAAACTTAAATAACCTAATTTAGTCTATTTGACATCGAGTAAACTTATTTTTTGATTAGTTCTGGTGAAAACTTTTTCCATTCTTCCGTTAAAATTGACTTAAAGTGTAGAACAGATGATGACATCGTTTCTTGTGCTTGTATCCTTTATATACCCACAGCTGTACAGTAAATTTAGGTTTGCTAGATTGAAGTGGCTACTCTAACTACGATTTGACGTTATGTGGCAACCATAACCTCACCAGCATAGAATAATACTTGTGATTCATGTTATGCTTATGGGTATATCCACTATTCTGATGCAACTTTTCGGCGCGTGGAAGAAATTTACCCTTTAAAATGTAGAGGTACATATGCGGATTCATTATTCCAGGTATGAACTGCAACCTAACGACACCATATGTCGATATGCACTCTATACATTGAGTTATCCGCCAAGATGTTAAACAGATCTTAGGTTTTTTATAGCTAAAGGAAAACTTAGTTTTATCCATACTTTATATATTCGCAATATTTATAAATATTATACCGAAAAAAACTGGCCGAATAGTAACTGTTCGATCGCCCTAGTGTTTACGTTCTAGGTTAAGGAGATATAGTTGCAATAACTTCTAGGTAAAGGAAAGATATGTGCAATAACTCCTTGTAGTCTTCTCTTGAATAATTTCCCTCTTTTGGGACATCCTGAATATACATAGTTTACCATTCATAGTTCTTTTTGTTATATAGTGAATTCCACAAGCTTTAGAATTAAAAAAAAAATATAAAGTTTGGACCTTGCCATGCCATCTTGCATTCATCCAAAACTACTTTCAATATTAGTTCATGGATGAGATGACGGAAAATTAACAACAGCAATTTTCGACCGAATTCCGTTTTATTTCAAGCACATGGCCCTTGGAACACTTCTGTTTTAGATATGTTAGTATCCGAGAGAATAATACTAGGAGTTAATAGTTTTACTAATAAAACTGAGAAATACTGAAAAAATCGTATTTCTGCAAATCTGGTCAAACTGTGCATACTCTAAATGTTATCCAATCTTCTCAGTAATCTATATAACTTTTATGTCACTGAGATTCGGGGAGTAAGCAAAGTCGTATAAAAAACACAACTTTGGAAAAACCCTAGTTAGTTAGTTACGACGGGTAGCCAGACACGTCCAGCCCACTTGGGTTCAATATTGGTCCCACTGTGATACTCATCAGTAATTCAGAAAATGAACTACATATATGTGGTCGTCCCGGTCTGATCCAAACCAACCAGATGTACAAAAGAAGAGATACTGCCGATATTCACACCGGATAGATCCTACAAGGCAGCCAGAGACGGACTACCAAGGAACGCAGTCCTAATATCCGAAAGACCCGGGCACTGGCATAGGAAGTGCTCGACAGTCTCCTCTTCCTCCTCATCCTGACAACCACTATAGTAGTGATTGAACGGCAGATCTAATCTCCTAACGTGCGCACCAGCCACCCAGTGCCCAGTAATCACAGCCACAAGAGTTCGCAGCCTAAGTCGCGGCATCCCTATAATAGACTCCGAGCGAGCCTGATCATATAGGGGCCAGATTTGCTTCGATACAGAGCACGTGGGTTCATCATCCCACCGTAGCTGTGCCCTGCCCAACATGTACCGCTTGACTATAAGCCTGCAAGAGTGGTCAGTCTCCTCATTTCTGAGGAGAGAGCCAGCCCTCTCAAGTCCGTCTGCCACACAGTTCCCACGGGTGTCAGATTGACCCTTACACAGATAATCTCAAGATCTGAATGTCTTGCCATCTCGTTGAGAAATGCCCACCATTAACTTACCAGTCGCGATGTCGAGTAGACACCGGAGAGCGCCATGAACCAGCAGGATATCACTGTCTTATACCCCGTAGTACATCAACCAGTCCGCTGCCCTATTTATCGCCGAGACCTCCGCCTGTAAGACATGTTGGAACACAACACAATTTTTGTTAGCCATTTGCGGGTGCTGTTTTTTGTTTGCTTCTTTCAAACGACAGAGTTGTGAGCAGTAAAAATAATTGGTTGTTCCGCTAGGCTGTAACAGCTCTTAATGGAACATTTTTTTTTTCAATCTTACCAAACATTTAACGGAATCGAGAAAACCGCTCCTAAGTTAGGCTTTCATTCTTTATAGTAAAAATTCATAAAATGGAGCATTTTCAAGTTAATATGGCTTAACTTCTTAGGCGGCCGACGAAATAAAGAACTGTCTACCGAAATATAGTCATCCACACCAAATAGTAACAGAAAATAACTTGTTTTTTTTATATGACTTTGTTTAAAAAACTTTACTCTGATGCTTAAGAACATCTTAAGATTATATGCACTTTAGTTTGTATATCAAGGAGTCGGTTTGACTGACAACAAATTTTCTTTCTCGGTTTCTTTTTTATTGTACTACACAAACTTTATTCATTGAATCAGTATTTCTTACAACGTTATTGACATTCTTGACATTTCCAAATGCAAGTAAATTTTTTTGTAAAAATTTTTGTTGCCAAGTGCATGAATGTTATTATGAAGGATATAAAGAAAAGAAAAATAAAAATCAATACCTACAAAATTAAATGAACATCAGCTTCTCCTTTTTATTAAAAAGTATTTGTGAAGATTCGTTAGACCATTAACTTGAAACGCCTGTAATGTTTGTAAGTTTGATGTTGAAAAAAGCAAAATTAACTACAAAATTAAAAATAGAGGGGAAATAATAAAAAAAATTAATTTAATTAATATGTAAGTATGTATGTATATGTATATATCGGGTGATTTTTCAGCAACTTTTCTTTTGGCAATACTGTTTTTGGCAGCTCAGCTATTTTCGTGTAACATATTACTGTCAAATCTGTTCAGTTTGGTTTATAATGTAACCATGAATCGAATGCATTGCAAGAACTGCCAATGCATACTGAAAAGTGCACTGTTTGGTGTGGACTATTTACCGTTCTTTTTCAAAGACGACGAAGGCAGACATGTTATTGTGTATGGCGAGCGCTACCGTGTGATGATTATAATTTTTTTTTTTTTTTTTGCCCAAAATAGAAGAGCTGGACTTGTGGTTTCAACAAGAAAATGCCACATGCTACACAACATGCGAAACAATGGCCCAATTAGAGAGGCGAGATCGGTGAACAGTTTATGTCACGTTTGGGAACGCTGAATTGGCCTCCTAGATCGTGCGATGTAATGCCTTTAGTGTATATATTGAAGAATTTATTCATGAGATACCGGCCGATATGTTGGAGAGAGTATGCCAAAATTAGACCCAGCGTACGAACCATTTGAGGCGTAACCATGGTCAACATTTGCATGAAATCATCTTTGAACATTGGATTATATGGATCGGTCTATCGACTCAAATAAATATTTCATACATTTCGCTAACTTGTATGTGTTTTTTTAATCAAGTCCGAAAGCTCATAAAAATCAGCCGATATTACAAAAATGAAATTTGTGTATTAACACTGCAAAAAGAAATCTTGGTTCGTAACACCATTATTTCATATTATTCGATACAATTCTTATGTTGTCGGTTACATTTTTATACTAAACCCAGCAAACACTGACTTCTTTTTATTCTAAAAATGATTTCCCACTGAGCCTTCAATTAAATTTATAACCATACGAGTACGTACTCGTATTAAAACAGTTTGTTTTATATAAATTCCCCCTTAAAAATCCAAAAAAATGCAGCCATTTTTTTAACAGTCAATCAATCATCACTTATTTCAGTCGCTTTCTGTCTGCTCTGGATATTATGCCACAAAACAAGAAGGGGAGAATATCTTAAAATATCTTTAAGAATAAAATTAAAAAATGCCTTTTAATGCCATCAAGCCATAATAAATTATATGAAAAAAAAAAAAAATTGTGTGAGAAAAACATTTTCACAAAAGAAAATAAGAATTTGAAATTATTCATTTAAACGAATTTTGGATATTGATGTTATCGGTTGTTTATAAAGTTCAGACGTATTTAAAGACAAGGGTTTTGCGAGGGCATTTTTTGTTTACACTGAATAGCGTAATAATTATGACTATTTGATAGCATACACCATATAACAACTGCGATATACTTCCATGTTTCCGTCTTCCCACATCAAGTCTTCAAAGCGTAATTTTTGGTAAATTTTTTATGAGAGGTATGCCTAAGGACAGGGTGATCTTAGCAAACTTTGTCTGATTGTTATTAAGTTCGATTAATTTGTACTTTAGAATTGTATTATCAGTCCTAGTGTTTTGAGTGGTTCAAATATACTGTAGACCAATCTTAAGCAAATTTGATGCTGATCGAAGATAAATCATCGGATAGTGCACAACTAATTCCCACTCGGCAATAGCATAAAGAATAATTTTAGGGGTTATATAGCAGAGGGTTTGATATATTAACAGATATTAAGAAAACTCGATGCTCTATATGTACTTTCTAATGTCGAATTTCGATCTCAGTGAAAACAATGAATTCTTCAAAACTTGATTAATGGGTGCAAAAAATGATAGAATTACATACAGAATTTTAGCTTTTAGCGCACTACCACCCGCCAGAAGAATAGAAATAACTTTTTTTTTTTGATGGCTGGTTTAAATAAAAACCAGTTGTAGATTAATTGACGTGGTTCAGCTGGCAGTATTTGATTATCATAAGGGGTGTTTTTTATAGAGGTAAAGAGTTTTAAGTTGGCATTACTTTTCAAGATGGCGGCCGATTTAACAGCTGTCAAGTGATTTATTCTTAGTTTGGTTTGGTAATTCATCATGAATAGACTCACGCCCGGCGTAGATTCGTCGAATGGGCTCAAAACGAGATTACCGTTGTTCCCGATTTTCATAAGCGAATTTTGTTTAGCGATGAAGCGCACTTCTGGTTGAATGGCTACGTCAACAAACAAAACTGCCGCATTTGGAGTGAAGGTAATCCTCAAGTGTAAAAAACATGCTTTACTTATGTATTCGCACAAATTAATTACATATTTATTTAAAGCCATAATTCAAGAGTTTGTTGTTCATATTTGGAGTAGATTTCAAATCAAAAATAAAAAGTCTGCATTAGGAACATAGGACGTCTACTAGATGCCTCTATCTAATGCGAATTGCTGCGAGAGCTTTAATTTGGTTCCAGGAAAGTTTTGCGTGTCGACACTCGTTCCGAATATGGACGACCTGGTTTTCTATGACTTGGGGTGGTCGTAAAATATGCCCAATCCAAGTATATTTTATGCGCATAATTTGGTTTTTGACCGAGGTCGAATTTGACAGCTAGAGTAGTTGATCATTTGTCACCCAATTTGGCTAAAAAGTGTACAGCCCTTGTCTTAGGCATCAATTGACAAAGGTTTGTATATTACGGTTTTGTAATTTCGTTGTTCCACATGTGCTACAACCATATAAAGGGTGAGCAAATTTGAGTAGAAAGTAAATTGACTTAAAAACACATTTTTTTTGACAAATTTAGTTTTATTCATGCCAATATAAAATAGGAACGTTGGAATTAATACTGGAATATGATGTTGGGCAAATGTCCACCTCTAACACGTCGGTAGACGTCCGCTCTTTTCACAATTCGCCGAATTTCATCTTTCAGAGTGTCAGTTGTTTGTGGTTTGTTCACGTAAACCCGGTCTTTCAAATGGCCTCAGAGAAAATAATGCAGCGGCGTTAAATCACAAGAACGAGGCGGCAAATAGCCATCGCCAAATCGAAAAATTACGGGACCGGGAAATTACTCATGCAATAACTGAATTGTTTGGCTGGCTGTGTGGCTGAAACCAAAGGTCACTGATGTCAACATCCACCCATTGTAGCCACAAAAAATTGGTTATCATGGTTTGGTAGCGTAGAGAGTTGATGTTTAAGGCTCATTATCAACACTTTGCTGTACAGCGGTTATATTTGCATCTCTACGGCCACTACGAACTTTTATGATGAAACGCACCACACGGTTACTTTTTTGGATGTAATGGTTTTTCGAGGACTGTTTGTGGATTTTGTAAGCCCCATATGCGACAATTTTGTTTGTTTACATAACCGCCTAATTGATAATGGGCCTCATCACTAAAGATGATTTTGTTGAAAAATGCATTGTTTTCGTTCAGTTTTTCAAACAGTCAATTCATAAACGTTCGACGCAAAGAATGGCCGGCTGGCTTTAATTCTCGAACGAGTTGAACTTTATAAGCGTAAGATCAAGCAAAATGTTGCACAAAGTTCCTCTGGTGATGCCCAATTGTTGCGAATATCGACCAGTTGATGTTCCAGGCTCATTCTCAACACTTTGCTGTACAGCGGTTATGTTTGCACCACTACAGCATGTTGTTTTAATCTATTGTCAGCAACAGTACCGTGAGCCTCGAATTTAGCGAAAAATTACGCACAGCGGTCTCAGAAGGAGCCTGATTACGAGGAAAAGCTTCTCTAATTTTACGAAGTGATACAGTAAAATTTTCACAATTTCGATAGTAAATTTTCACAATTAAAATTCTTTGTTCAGGTGTGTAGGTTCCATAGTTAAAATTTCCCAATTTTTTACTAAATAAGTGTCAAAGATTGACAGCTCAATTCTCAACATTTTATCATTTGACAGCCAATTTATTTCCTAACATCAAATTTGCCCACCCTGTAGTAATACCGACATTAAGCTGATGTTAGTTTTGTTGTGCGTGGGATGCTGCAAGATTGTCACTTCTAAATTATAGCTTGAAAGGCTGTTCTCGCCTTGATAATCCGCATATTTATGTGTTCCTGAGTGCCACCACTTTTGTATAACATACTCCCCAAGTAACAAAGTTTCTCCACATCTTCGATAAGTTCATCATCTAGGAACATAGGCGTACTTATCGATGAGTTTATGAGTATTATTTTTATTTTGTGGATGTTGATGTTAAGGCCAAATGCATTAGCGTTTATTGAAAGTCTTTCCAGCTTCAGTTTTATATCGGAGAAGTTTTACGCTAATAGATACACATCATCGGTTCTGCGGTGGATATGTGTCTGTTCGGATTCCTTAACATTGGTACTAATTCGGATGAGTTTCCGTGCGGCACTAAACTGATTTCAAAGAAAAATTTCCTCTATCTCGATAGCTGATCCTCAGAAGAATGCAATTTAAGACTAGAATGATGAATATTGGTTTCTTGTTTGTCTAAAGTAATTACTTCTGACTAAACACTACATACTAAACTTAATGAAAACAATCAAGAGCCTTTAATTCGCTATTCGTGAAATGTGTGGTTTCTTCGTCATTTCGAAATAAAAAATGATTAATGATGCTGCAATGTAGGCATATTTCTGCAATTTCAAATTATAATCGATAGCAAAACTGCGATCCGAATAATTTATTCAACTTAAGCCACGATTCACATACGTCAAGTTAGACTAGTCAAGTCTTGACTTTTTGTCTGAAGGGGGAAAAGAGAATGGAATGTTAATGAGCGTACCGGCAATTTTTATATTATCTTTGCTTTTCTTATCCGCAATACATTAAAACACAAATAAAATTTATGTTCGTCTATGAACGCGAAAGCAAGTTCAAAAGAAATTCTAAAAAAAATACGAGTGTGAATTTTGACTAAACGGTATAACTGTCATATGTAGATATAAGACAAAACCGATTATAATGAATGCGTGCTACTCCAATGAATGAATTTTTTGCGAAGGAAAAACTAGCTTTAGCTCAATGTGTGAAGTATCCAACTGTTTCTTAGCTAGAGACATGTCGATAACACTAACCCTCATATTCTTACAATTTAAAAAAAGTTTTAAATGTATTTTATTTCAAATTTGTCATACAAAATTTTTCTTTAAATAAATTTCAAAAAGTTTTTTTTTTTTTTTAAATATGGGGAAAGAAATTTATTTCATTTAGAATTTGGTTTATTTTAAATAACAACTTGCTTATAAATAATTTTTAAAACAACTTTCATACAAATTATGTTTTATAGCCTATTTGCACCTGAATGAAGCCTAGTACTTACGAGATTTCGATCAAAAACTAGTAGCAACTCTGTTTTTGTACTAAAAGATACATCTCTGTTCAAGAAAAAAATTACATTTAAAATAAAGATAAAAAAATATTTTTTTAATTACAATTTTTTGTTTGTTAAGCTATGGTTTTTCGGCATAATAACTTAAAAATATTCCTACAACAGGTAAGTGTCAAAAGCAATTTTATTTCAGTCACGTGAAAAAGATATCTCGCTAAAAGTCAAATTTAATTGACGAGATTTCGTTTAGGTGTAAATACTTAATTATAAACCTTTTAATAAGCAAACATATGTTAATAGGGCACTTACGTCTGAACGAAATCTTGTACAAAATCTAATGCGTTTACATTAGACTTTTTTGACATTTAACGAGATTTCTTATTCACATGACTGAAATACGAGGGCGGATTGACATTGAAGCTACCTAGCGTTAGATGGCAGCACAAACACAAAAACTTTTTCTTTCTTAGAAATTACGATCTGTCAAACGTCAGCTGTTAATTTTAGCCAAATTCATCGATTAGTTTATTTGTTGTAGTCGTTTGAAGTAAGCAACTTTTGTGTTTCTTGGAAAATGGGAAAAAGTGAATTTCGTGTAGTGATTAAACACTATTATTTGAAAAGCAAAACGGCGAAAGAGACAAAAGAAAAACTTGATAAACATTACGGCGAATCTGCTCCGTCAGATTATATGGTAAAATATTGTATTGCTGAATTTAAACGGGGCCGAACAAGCACTGCAACAATACCATCAACAGGAAGGCCAAAAGAGGTGGTTACTGAAGAAAATATCAAGAAAATATTCGGTATCGTTATGAATGATCGCCGGGTCAAAATACGTGAGATTGTTGAAATAGTAAACATATCATATGAACGTATGTTCAACATTTTGCATGAACATTTGCATATCGGCAAGATGGGTGCCGCGTTTGCTCTGTGTTGAACAAAAACGAGTTCGACAGATCACTTCACAGCGGTGTTTGGACATGATAACAACTGTTGATGAAACGTGGGTCCACCACTACACACCTGAAACCAAAAATCAATCCAAGCAATGGGTGGAAGCTGGTGGAAGTGCTCCAAAGAAGGCGAAGACAGCGAAATCGGCTGGCAAGGTTATGGCCACTGTATTTTGGGATGCACACGGAATATTGCTCATCGATTAACTTGAAAAGGGATCCGCAATCACAGGAGAGTATTACCGTGCATTATTGGATCAATTGTTTGATGCAATCAAGGAAAAACGACCACATTTAAACAAGAAAAAAGTGCTCTTTCTTCAAGACAACGCACCTGTTCACACCATATTAGATACGATGCTAAAACTATGAGAAATCCACTTTGAATTGGTTGATATTCCATCTTATAGTCCAGATTTAGCCCCTAGTGACTTTTTCCTGTTTCCAAACTTGAAAAAATGGCTCGCATGAAAAAGGATTCATCTCAAACGAAAACTAATGCGTATTTTGAGGAGTTCCCAAGATCGTATTATTCAGATGGTATAAAAAAGTTGGAATATCGTCTTACTAAGTGTACTGAGCTAAAGGGAGACTATATTGAGAAATGAAAGGAATTACATTTTCTGATTGCCTTTGGTCCTACGAGTTGTATGAATAATATTCGTAAATTGTTAAAAAAAAAAATCATATTTTCTTCAATAAATTTTGTAATTAAAAAAATACCTTTTTTTATTTTGAATTATTTATTTTATTATTATTTATTTTTTTATTATTTGTTTTATTTTTCTTGAACAGAGTTGTATTTTTTAGTATTTTAGTACAAAAAACAGAGTTGCATCAATAAATTTACCAGATTTCGACTAAATCTCGTGACGAAGTAGATTTTATTTTGTATGGGAAATATTGTTGAAATCTACTAGATCGTGATCGAAGTCACGTAAGTAGTAGATTTCGTTCAGGTGTAAATAGGCTATAACAAATGTGGGAGTTAAAGTATAAAATGAAGGTTTATGGATTGATTGCCGCTTTATGTCTCACTTTAAATTCAACTTTTCAACATAACAACTTAACTTCAAGTCTGTCTGAATCCGTCTATATTACATTATCCACTAGTAACTCGTTCGTTTATCGAATGTTCCAGGTCCTGTTCTCAACAGTAATGATATATAGATACATGAAATTCGTAAATATAAAATTGGACAAACAAGTTGCAACACATCACATCGTTTTCATCTACAAATTTCTTTAAATAGAGGACAGACTTTAAATAAACTAATTCTTCTTCTTCTTCATTTTCTGTCAGATAAAACATTGAGTTTGCTTACATAACGGCTAGGACCTATTCACAGCCTCTCGAGAATTCAAATGTAGAATATTGGTATTATCGTTGATAGCCTGGTGAGCGTTTAATGCGTTAAATATGTTTGCAATAAAAACAAAGTTGTCTGACCTTAACTGCTTAAATCAGTGGAACAAGTATTAAGTAAATTAAATAGAAGATATAATTAAACAAAAAAATTGTAAAGATTCTGACAGATTTATGGAAATGAAAAAATGTATAATGAATACAACTAGTGTAAGCATCTACTATCACTATTTGTTAGGACTTGAGTTCCTTATGATCTGCACACTATAGTAAGAGAATTAAGTTTTTACCTAAACTCAGCAAGGGTATAATGGCATTAACTATTATAGTTATTGCCGGATTGCAGTAATTACTTAAGGGAAGTAATCTTAAAGAGGTCATCGATTATTCAGTTCATAATGAACTTATAATGCAGAATCCATTCCATTCATCCCATCATTATGAACTTTAAAATTTAGTGGCTTCTTCAGTAGTGCTAACTAGTTCCATAGTGAATATAGGCAATGCATGTAAAAAACAAATGGGACTGTACTATTTTTCAAAAAATCTAAATGATGGTCACTAAGGGAATCTGCCTACAGTGAGCTATCCATTTAGCCAAACCCTAATCAACTTTCCTGTCAAGCATTACTTAGAAAATGTTAGTTTTAAATGACAACTGAAAAATTATCAGTAATACCAACCACCGCAATCATCAACTTCGGTCACGTGAACGAATATCTGAGTATCAACGACCCTCAGAAAAAATTTAATTTTTTAATGTGAAAAATTAAAAAGCCATTCGAAGAACAAAGAAAAAAAAACTAAAAATTAAAATATAAAGAAGAGGGGGTTGTTTAAAGACAAAATTTTTTGAATATGACGAATGATTTGATGCGTTCGCCTTCTCAGATGTTTATTAACAAATGAAATTGAAATGTTTGAAGAAATATTTTCTATTTTTTTGTATTTTACAATTTGTTTTTAATGGAAGTCCAAATCTATTGAAATTTTAAATTATTTTAATTGAGAATTTTAATTTAATGTTTCTAAAATGCCATGATGACATAAAAAACATGCTACAGGCATAATTAGGGGAGGAGTACATTTTGTGCGTGTGTGTCATTTACGAAGTGCCATAATTTTATGGCTGCGTTTTAAAATTAGAAAGATTTTAAAAATTTAAGAAATATTGAAAAAAAAAAAATAGAATAAATAGAAGAACCCAAGTTATGCTGAAAATATCTTATAATCAGGGCAGGGCTACATTTACGTTAATGTTTTTAATGAACTGTGCTAATTAGCTATACTTCTCCTAATACTATTAATAGGTAAGTATGTTCTAAATGTTTCCAATATTTCTCTTCTTCAATAAATACCTTTAAATAAGTACCTTTAAATAAGTAAAACTATTTCTTTTAATACCCATTTAAGTTTCAAATGCTTTCGTATTATATTTCTTTCCTTCCCACTCTCTTATCCACCCCCCATCATTCTGCCTTTTTGAAGACATTGTTCATTTTTTAAATGTTTTTAAAATGTTCTTAATTTTCCACTTTATTAGAGTTTTAAAAATCCTTACAGTCATCATGAAGAGCGTCAGTCATTATTTGTCTTTTGTCAGACATAAGTTTTATTTATTATTTTCTATACGAACCCCATGTAAATGTCATTTCATCGTTTTTTTTGTTCGCTTTTTAACCACTTGACAGTCAAAACAAATCCTTTTACTTTCTTTTCAAGGAAGCCATTGTTTTATTATTTTTAACAGCCAACCATTCCCTTAAGGTATAAGGAAATTATTAAACAGGAGTTTTTGTTCGATTTGTGGTTTAAAAATGAAAAAAAAACACATTTTTTGTTAAGATTAATTTAATTAATTTTTGTTGTTGTTGTTGTTGTTGTAAATTCCCTTTTTGCCTGGTGATAACCACTGGGAATAAAAGATTCAAAAAGTGGGCAATATTTCAATGTCGGCAAATGTCATAAATTGATATGAAATGGTTGTATATCGAAAATCTAATTGAAATGCACTCTTATTATTTTAAGCACATTTTCTCTAAATTAATACAAAAAAGAGAATAATAATAAAATACTCATGCAGCGCATTGTTGTTTACATATAACGCAATACCGAAAAATCATCCTTTATTTTTGTCCGAAGGACCATTTTTTAAGATTTTTTTTACATTTTAATAAAGAGAAGTTTTGTGATTTCTAGTACAGAAATATAATATCAAATTTGTTATTATTGATGTTGTCCGCAGTGCGCCAACAAATATTGATTTTTGTATACCTTTGGAACGGTAATAGTGGAGGGTTCTGAATTTGGTCTAAATAACTTAGTAGTTAATACACATTATCTATCGAAATATGGGCGAAATTAAATAAGTGGGTGTGACATCTACTATACAAATTAAATATTGATTTTTGTATATCTTGAGAATGGTAAGAGTTAAACTTTCTAAATTTGGTTTAAATAACTTGGCGGTCAATACAAACCATCACTAATAAAAAAATAATAATATTTATCTACATCAGCCAAAAGGCAGGTACAAGACAAAGGCTCCCAGCAACACCACTTTCGTTAGCTGTTAGACTGAACTGTGTTAGACTGAATATTAGGTAAATTCTATGCAATTATATCAGATGATCGAAGTGGCTAAGGCTGTATATATACACTAGTGATCAGCTATTTAAGGACAACAAGTGTTTGTGTACTGACTTCACTCCAAGTTTATTATTTTTTTTGTTCGGATGGTAAAGAGTGTGTTAAACGTTCACCAAAACAAGAACTTTACCCTCGCTGTACTATCAAAAACTTTTACCGAGGATTTTTTAATGCCATTGTCATGTCAGTTTGTCTTGTTGTTCCTAAATAGCAACCAAATCATATAAATATTTTATATGATGAAGCTATCTGCGTGATGGTTACCATGATTCTCTTAAATTTTTGCGTTGCTTTATAAATATAAACGCTTACGTACCCAAGATCAAAGAAGAAATAAAGCGGTGGGTTTCTTTAGGTCAGTGTGTATCAAAGAAGGCTAAGGTGCTGGGTCTGCCTGTCATAGCTCTACTGAATGCACTTGGTGCCATTATGTGCGGGAGCACACTTGCCTAGTTACTAAGCCAAAAAACTATGAATTGGCCAGCGAGAAAAATTTCTTTAACTAATGCATCTGCCTTTCGAAGTCGGCATTAAACTGTAGGTCCCTTTCAGTGAGTCTAAAAAAAATCGGGTACAGCTTATTGATTGAGTGAAGAACCCCTCGTGTACATATACGAGTATATGTATGTGTATTAGTAAATAAATAAACCTTTTTTTTGCCGGATAAATAATTTTGTTAACAAAAAAGTTTCGAAATTATCAAACTGCGTTAAATATGTATGTCTGCATGGTGTGTAATGTTGTAAAAAATTAAAAATTACTATGGGTTGGTTGTATGGTTTCCGTGGTAGTTCGCTACGCACAAACAGTAAAGAAGGGTCTAAAGAACTCCGTTTTGACAAGACCGCACCGCTCGCCACATGTACTGAAATGTATGACAATATGGTATTATATGTAGCCTGTAACCGTGAGATATCTCAGTAGGTCCCTGAGTCTATGCCCTTGCAGCTCACCGAAACACTTGTTACTGCAACTACAAAAATAGTCCAAGTTTAGCCACATGCTCACCTAGCACCCAATGTCCCATCAATACTGCAAGCAACCTTGATATATATTGCCTTTTTGTGGACCATAAGTTACATAGAGTGTCTCCTATCAAACTTAGTTAGTCGCCCTACAGGTATCTATCTGCTCTTAGCCTTCTAAAGTACAAGTCTACAGATACATATGTACTACTTTTGACAAACACCAACGGAATTATATTGCAAACATCCTAAGTAGTTCCCGTCCTAGCTAACTCGTCATCGTTCGTTCATTACCATAGCGCATTATATGCACAGGTATTCAGACTAAGGTAATGTGCGACGGACGATCCAGCTTACGATCATTTTACTTATTCTTATAAATTAAGGGTTTACTGTCAGTCAATACCTAAAGAATAATTTTACATAAATTAATGAAATGAAATTAGTAAAATGGAGGAAAGTGGAAATACAAATATTTCCACTTCTTTTGCATAGAAAGAAGTCTTACAAAATACAAATAAATTCACTTTTTTATTGTTATTACGGTTTTCTTAATACAAATTAATACAAATTAATTAATTAAATTACAAATTAATAACAAAATATTTTTCTTTTTACTTTCAGCTTCTTCCCTATACATCGCGTTAACGGGTGCTGCGCGAATTTTGCTTTAACGCCTTTCTTTTCTTCTTTTCATTTTCAGGTGGTTTTATTAGTAAAACCGAAACTACGTAACAGAATCATATCGTTCATTCGATATTTATTAAGTGTATGTGTGTGTATTAAATATTCGTTTATAAATTAACGTTCGTGTTGTGTATTCGTGAGTGTAATACTACTGTTACTTTTTAAATTCCTTCTTGTTACCGAGCGTATTTAACAACGAAAACAACAAAACCAAAAAGCGTAAACATTAAATCAAAAATGGGACTATTTACTGATATAATAAAATGGCTAACATTGTTAGCTGTGGTAACAGCTAATTGTAAGTATATTAACACATTTTAAAACTATTTTCTACCTCTTCGTTCTTTCTAAAAAAATAAATACGATTATTACGTAGTAAATACATAATTACAAATCTTCTGTTAGAAAAGTAAATTTTATTTGATAATTAGCACATTAACGAGGTCTGCTAATTGGCATTGATTTTGTTTTTGGATTGTGAATATTCAACTTAAATTCTCAAGGTCACATTGTTACTGTTTAATTGTAAAAACTAAAAAAGGTGGATTAAATGAAAAGGGTGGTCAATAAATGTAAAAGGCATTTATATGAAATAAAATTGAATTGACATATGTATGTTTAAATATATATGCATATACGAGTAGGTACATACACATATATTATTATGTTTAAAGCCATAATTATGTTTAAAGCCTGGTTATGCATACAAAGGATAATCCAACCACAACGCACGATGTTAATGGTAAATAAAACAAAAAGTGTTTAAAGAATTGTCTTAATAGTTTTGATTATGATATAGGGTCCGCCATCTAACGTTTTTTTTCAACTAGTGCTTATTTCGTGAATGGTAACACTTAGCTCATGTCTGATTTGACAGATAATTAGTTTTATCCTTCCGCTGAACGAATATGGTTGTGTATATGCTTGAACAACGCTGCGAATCTGGGCCTGCGATCAACTTACAGAAGATGCCGATTTTACCAAAAGAACCATCTTTTCAGATGAAGCTAATTCTGATCTTGGCGGGTATGTAAAAAAGCAAAATTGTCGCATTTGAAGCATAATTGGGCCATTTTTCTTCGAAAATGAGCATGGAGTGGCCGTTACAGTCAATGGCGATCGTTATCGGGCCATGTTGAACGAATTTTTGTTCACCGAAATTGAAGAGGGGGATATTAGCAACATTTGGTTTCAACAGGACGGCGCTACGTGCCACACAGCCGAAGCTATACTAGATGTTTTGCGCCCTGTTTTTGAAGATCGCATTATCAGCCGCAGAGCTGATGTCGTTTGGCCGCCTCGGAGCAGCGATTTGACACCGTTGGACTATTATTTGTGGGTTGCCGTCAAAGATAAGTGTTACGCCAACAAGCCAGAGGCAATTGACGCTTTAAGGGACAATATTCTTGAAGCCATTGGTGAAATACAGCTGCACATAATCGATAATGTGCTTAAAATTTAGACCGATCATGTAGGCTACTGCATGGCCAGCCGAGGCAGCCATTTGAACGAAATTATTTTCTATTATTAACCGGAAGGATTGTACTTTCAAATAAAAAAAGAAATTTGAGAAAATATTCAGTAGTTCCTCTTTTTATAGCATTTTCAAAAAAAATTTTATTTGGCAGACCCTTTACAAGGATTTATTACATTATGTGAGAAATAATATCTCGACCAACTGCTTGCCATGTTTTCGGTGGCATACTTTAATCCGTCGGTCCATATTTTGCATAACTCTGAGTCATAATTGATATTCAATATCGTTAATGTGCCAAATTATCTTATCCTTTAGCTCTTAAATTTTTTGTCTGACTAAATGTCCCACATGATCGTGGCGGCCAATTAACATCGCCATGACATGAAATAACACGGCTATTAAATTTCTCGCTAAAAGTTGTTTCGTTGGCTGTGTGGCAAGTGTAACCATTCTGTTGGAACCACATATTGTCCAGGTCCATATACTCAATTTCTGTCCACAAGAACTCCGTTATCAACTCGCGATAGCGAACTCCATTCACGGTAACTGCTTGGTCGACCTCATTTTCGAAGAAGTACGGCCCGATGACGCTTCAGTCTGTTTAACCAATGATACCAATCATTGTGGACACATTTGGTTGAATTTGTCAAACATTGAAACAAAGAAATGTCAAATTATGTTGGGCAAAAAACTTGACGTTAAGGTATGACTCAGAATTAACATCGTGTATTATAGTTGGGCCACCCTTTATATATGTGTTTACAAGTACAATATATGTTTTTGATGCCTTACTTTACATTACACAATTTTTTTGTATATGCAGTAAATATTTGTGCACCCTACTGGAAATATTTTAAATTTAAAAAAATGTGTGTGATATCATCCATAAAGGCATAGATAGGCTATGTGTGGAATAGAATATTGTGCGGATGTCCACCGCAGCTTTCCTGTGTGAATCGCATATGAAATATCAACTTTCGTATGCATGACTATTAAGCATAAATCAGACTGAATTTTACCGATGGCATATGTTATGTTGGCTTCAAGAACCGCTTCGTTCTATGACTTGTTTGCATAGTCCTGCCAATTAAGAAAGCTCCACAAAAAAATTTTAACGGGGTCAAATCGCACAATCTTAATTATAAACAAAGAATGTAAAGTTTACATGTAGAAAAAAATAACTCGATCATAACGCCATAAATGTCTTAACAACGAACCATTTAAACTTCTGAGGATAATGTTTTATAAGACACAATTCTTTTTAGAATAAAATTAAGAACCGAGTGGCTCGGGAATGGTGCGGGAATAGGTACTATAATTCAGTTTCCATATTGCGCCATATTGGTAAACGTTCCATTAATAAAAGGGGTTATTTATGGGAAGTGCACTCTACAGCTGACACTTACTGACACTTCATGCTTTATTAAGAGAGTATTCCGGTGCAACTTCTTATATTTCTCTAATAGTGTGTCATACTTTATTTGTATGTCTTGCATAGAATAGTTTCTGGTTGAGTGCTCCGCTTATTTTTAAAATCTATAACTTATTTTTATTGTGCGCCGCTGTGGTGTAGTTAAGACCCGCTTACCATCCAAGAGGTGCTGAATTCAACCGCAGGCCAGACCATTTGAAAATTGTCAACAGCCTATAAATTCATAATATTAGCTAGTGGCTGGTATTACGTAATTAATTAAACCGACTTAACAACCTGTCGTTGTCTTCTACTTGTTCTGTTCACCGGAGTCTCAGTCTTCCGTGTCTCCGCTTTCCGTGATAGTTGAGATCTTGCGCCTTTCTTGCTGGAACATTAGTTTCCAGCGCAGTCGCCGTATTTTGATGCGCTTAAACACTTATGTCGGGATACAGCTCGAACAGCTTACGGTTTGTTTGACGTCTATACTCTTCGTTCATTCTGATGGGTTCATAAATTTTACGATGACAATTTCTCTCGAATACACCGAACACTTCTTCATCTGCTTTCGCAAGTACTCATGTTTCGGCACCATATAGAAGCACAGGTAATAAACCCGTTTTGTCCAACGTGATTTGAGCCTTTCAAGAGGGGGCTTAATTCTTCAGGTCTTAAAGGAGCCCAAAGTAGCATCTATTTGCCAAAACGATGCTTCTCTTTATCTCAGTGCTGCCATCGTTCATTGGGTTAATGGCGGATCCGTGACAAATGAACTCGTCTACTAGCTCGACGTTGCCACTGCCAGCATTATCTTCGTCTTGTTTCCATTCACCACCAGACTCATATTCCGGACAATGTCCATATCGTTCGCATACGTGAGGGGGATGTGTCTCTTTATGTTACTTGTGCCCGTTTTAATAACCTTTGTATTTTATCAAATTTTTTCCATCAAGATATTGAAAAAATTGCACGATAAGCTGTCGCCCTTCATGTCACTCAATCTTCTCTCTTAACGGGAATATAGGAAGCAGTCTAGTAATCGATGAAATGGTAGCATGTATCGTTTAGCTTCCCATGGGTGCTCTTCAGGATTTGTCGACCACCAGTAGATTACAAAATTGTTTCTTCCAAATTCTTAGCACACTCGGTGTATCTATCACCAGACTTCCACTCTCATCTCGACACGAAGTTATGTCAGTTGTCAAATCATTTGTCCGGCATTTCACACGTTTGAAGAATTTTGTGGCATCGTTCTTATTACCATATATCTCTATCTCCTCACATTCTCGCCTTTCTAAATATCTTTTTTTCCTGCGGATTAAGCGTCCGAAATCGCGATAGCACAACTCGTGTCGATATAGGGGCCAGTGTTGCCTTGTATGCCATGTTCTTTGCTTCGGTGGCGACTCTACACTCCTATGTTATAAGTATTACGTTAAGAAAAACCATTTCTAACTAATGCATCTGCCGTGCGTAGACGGCATTGAACTGTAGGTACCTTTCAATGAGTCTAAAAATTGAAACGGATGCATTTCTTGTTCCAGTTGGGATGTTGTAGGAATTATTGTATTGTAATTTATTTGAAAAAATAGTGTTACGAAAATAAACATTGCCCTAAGGAAAAGATACACTAAGTTAGTAGTATAGTAGTAGTATTAGCTATAAACTTTATTATGGCATTTATTTTATTGGTTTGTGTCAAGGCTCTCAATGTATCTGTCACTATCATAATTGTCTGTGTTATTACAGTGTTACGACTTGCCTGTTTAACGGTGTTGCCAGTACGATTTCTTTATGTATATTACGACCTTACATTATTTGAATTTAAGGTATAGAAATATTGGTAGAAATATAAATTTGTAGTAACTACGAGAACATTCGAAATTGATGATAATATGCTATAAAAGGTAGCACAGTCAGTTGCGCCTAGTCAGTTATAAAGCCAAATAATTTTTTTTTTTTTTTTTTTTGAAAAACTACTGAATAGTTTCTCAAATTTCTTTTTTTATTTGAAAGTACAATAAATAAATAATTTCATTCAAATGGCTGCCTCGGCTGGCCTGCAGTAGTCTACACGATCGGTCCAATTTTTAAGAACATTATCGGTTGTGTGCAGCTGTATTTCACCAATAGCTTCACGAATATTGTCCTTTAAAGCGTCAATTGTCTCTGGCTTTGTTGGCGTAACACTTATCTTTGACGGCACCCCACAAATAATAGTTCAACGGTGCCAAATCGCAGCTCCGAGGTGGCCAAACGACATCAGCTGTGCGATGATAATGCGATCTTCAAAAACAGGGCGCAAACAGCACAGCTTCAGCTGTGTGGCACGTAGCGCCGTTCTGTTGAAACCAAATGTTGCTAATATCCTCCTCTTCAATTTTTGTGAACAAAAATTCGTTCAGCATGACCCGATAGCCATAGCCATTGACTGTAACGTCCACTCCATGCTCATTTTCGAAGAAAAATCCGCACCAAACAGTGACTCGTCTTGGGAGTATCGGCTTTTCAATGTATGCGTGCGGGTTTTCTGTACCCCAAATGCGACAGTTTTGCTTGTTTACATACCCGTCAAGATCAAAATGAGCTTCATCTGAAAAGATACTTTTTTTTTTTTGGCAAAATTGGCATTTTCTGTAAGTCGATCGCAGGCCCACTTAGCGAAGCGAAAACGCATTGGATGGTCAGTTGACTTCAACTCCTGAACCAATTGGACTTTGTATGACGTCATACCATACGTCATATGGCGTCGTCTCAATGATGTCTCCGAAATGTTCAATTGTTGAGAACGACGGTGAATTGAAGTTGATGGCGCTTCATGCACACTTGCAATATTCTCGGTTGTACGCACTGCTTTTGGCTTTTCACGCTTTGGTTTATCTATGAGGATTCCAGTTTCTTTCACTTTTTCCACAAGATAACGAACATACGGTGCTGACGGTGCTTCTCTTCTTCCAAAATCCGTACGCAATTTTCGCACACATTCTGCAACATTACCATGATTTTCAAAGTAATGTCGCAATATTTCCCAGCGTTGTTCAAGCGTATACACAACCATATTCGTTGAGCGGAAGGATAAAACTAATTATCTGTCAAATCAGACATGAGCTAAGTGTTACCATTCACGAAATAAACACTAGTTGAAAAAAAAAACGTTAGATGGCGGACCCTATAGTTTGGAAATCATAAAGTAAAGTCGTGTTAAGGCGTTCCTAAAAGTGTTGAGTAATTGGGTATTAAGCGGATATTAAGTGGAAGATAAATTAGTTGGATACTGTAAAGTTATAATTGTATAAGTGGAAGTTAAATAAATAAATACATAAAGTAAAACGACAACTACGTGTTGTTAATTTAAAAGAATTCAAACATTAAAAAAAGTAAAAACGTAACAATAGGTATTAGCGAGAAATATAGTCTTAACAGAATCTCAGATATTGAACAGTATTCTATTAAAATTTGTAAATATTTGAAGTGATTTCTCATATATTCTCTCATGACGAGGAAAGTCTGTTGCATGTCCACATTTATTCAATAGAAAAAGGTTCTACTTTTTCTATTTAAATATTAATTTCTAAAAGTGTAAATAGTTATCATGTTGAATGTGTTTTTGTCCCTTTATGACCTACTAATTGAAATATTTGAATTTAAATTGTATTTTATTACAAAGTAACGCCTTTTAAATTTTCACCTTATTGTTGGTATTTTTGAAATAAAATACAAAGTTTTAGAACTTAAAACGAAAATATTTTCACACATTTTGTAACGTATAATTTGGACGAATAGTTGGTGGTTAAAGAGATGGCGTTGGGTGGTGCAAGGTTGGAAAAGTATGCCATGGAAAAACTAACGAAAACTAAAAGTATCTGTTGATGTTAAAATTGTATGGCATTAAAGTATTTTTTTTTTATTTATTTCTTTTATTTAAAAAGTCATGTGAAAGGTTGAGAAAGATTAAAGAAAATTTACTCGTAAACTCCTTGTTTTAGTGGCAGAAACGTGCTAAAAAAGCAAAAATATTTTGTTTTTTCTAATTTACTTTTAAAAACGTTTTACTTGCATATGTTCTACATAATTGTTATACTTTCAGTTTGTAAATTAAAGGAAAATAAAAATGAATATATTTTTAGTATACTATAGTATGTAAGTAAAAACAGTCCGTAAAAACATTATGGTCATTGTCAATTTAATTTACAAACGTCGTGTCTGTTGTTGGGTCATCAAAACATTTAAATTTTTTCTTTTTTTTTGATTTGTACTTCTATAATTGATCACTGGTCACCAGTATGTATGCATATCATAATAATTTAATATTTCAGTTATAATACGAGGGCTCTTATATCATTAAGGAAATAATAATATAATAAATAATCTTTTTTAAGACAATTTTAAGACAGATTTTAAAAAGTTAAGTTTTTTCAGCATTGCAGTCTTTATTTCTCTAATCGTTGTGAATCTTTGTTATTTCACGGAACAACAAAGTGGCGAAATGGGCCAAAACTGATGAGTAGGATGACTGGGAATATGGTTTTGGCAAAAACATCACAAGCAGCGATATGTAAAATGAAATATTTTCCACAATTTTTTGCGTTGTTTATTGCTTCCTCTATACCTCGAAATTATACTTATCGAGACTAGAACAGCCTTTTGTTAGGAAATTCTAATGCTCTACTCCACAGTAATTGAAAAAAGTGAACAAAATCTTGTTATTCGATCGTATAATTTTCTTACTCACGTTTTACTACGAATGCAACTTAGAACCACTTCTCGTCTTAGTGACTTTGGTCCACCTTAAGAAAAAACAGTACGAAAGACCACTGCTTGTAATTTAGAGGATAATTAAATGCAATTTAGTAAATTCGCTTTATATCTTTCGGTTAGAACAAGTTTTTCTTTTGAAGTCTCTCCTATCAGATATACACTCAGAAGAGTTTTCAACGTCATTATAGAAAAAACCTGTTTCGTTCAAATACAGGGCTTAATCATCCTAAATTTCCGTTTAAAAAAGGGAAATCTTTTACCTTTTTTTCGTTACTTTCTAAGTATCTTTCAAATAGGATAAGTGTTGGTCCTTAGCAGCTCTCAAAATTTTTAAAAACAAACGAAACAATCTTCGACAGAAAGCTTAAATAAGTCAAAAAAAGCTTAATAAGCCTAAATGATGACATAAGTATTTCGGAATTGTCGACCACTGTAGTAAATATGATAAAAATTGGTTTATAATTGACTAAATCACCGCACTAAATCGTATATTATTGAAATAAACCCTTTCTAAGTTTGTTTTATAAACTTTTAATGTTGGTGCATTAACGATCTCGGCTGCCACATTTTCACATTCGCACATTTTCAAGCAATAATTTTCAATAATTTTTTTTAAATTAGCTTTACCCACATATTTTGCTACAGCTTTAGCAAGTGAAGTCTTTACCCCAAAATAGATTAATTCTATAAATTCTTAAATATAATTGAATATGCCATTTCGAAAAGGGCACAACACGCTCATTTTGGCAAATGCGTTTTTGCGTATCATTGAGTCTTAAATGCTTCCCTGCACCTACTACGCTTGACAAGCTAACATCCCTAGCATTTGTTCTACTTTAGACGTCATGGCAGATACAGAAATAATTTCGAAAAGGTCACAACTCTCAGATATATGTACCTTTTTCTAAATTATTGTTTAAACAAAGAGTGCAAGAAATGCAACGCTGCACCGGTTTTATTTGTTTAACGCCAAAGGCCGTTATTTTTTTTTTATCTTCTTCCTTTTATTGTCCTTTAGTTATTCCGTTTTTTGTGTTAATAAACAAGTGTCGTTGCGACTAAATAATGAGTTCTAATGATTCTGGAAATTTTATATTCGGTTCGTTGTCATAAAAATCGCTAAAGTAATGCGTTTTTCTCATTTAGACAATGATATCTCTAAGGAAATCTTTGTGCTTAATAAAGTAAAGGATACTTGCAGTGACTTACCAACCCAAGCTGATCGGGCTAAGGGACTAAGTACCTATTAATTATCTTAAAATTGCAGATATTGTAAAACTCAAACAATATATTCCGGCAGAATTCACAGAGTTTTATGACGAAATATTGCAATAGTTAACTATAAATGCAAAAGTGCTTCCTGAAGAAGATTTTGATAAAAGTGTATTATTTATTTTTAGCAGAAGTATTGCCTTTAATTTTTCGATATCTAAAATAAAATTATCCGCAAATTCGAAAAGGACACAACTCATTAATTTTAAATATATAAACAAACATATACAACAAAATAATATCGAAATATTTCTGTAAATTTCGGTTACAAATTAGCCACAAAATATAATCCGTATAAAATTTGTTGAGCTATTATACTTCGTTAAAAAATAATTCGTTTTTTTCGTTTCTTCTAAATTTTAAATTTACGAAATTGCTCATTCAATTAGAATGATGGGTAATTATCGGTATATAATCGGTTCATATCTTAACCTGTCTGCCTTAGTTATTATTCTTAAGCAGTTTACGGTGACCACGACCTAAGCTTAACGAAATCAAAAATCTACCAGAGTATCAACGGTGCAAAATAAAGTTGAAGGAATTGAATTATATAGCTGCACGACGTATCAGATGAATGCATCATATTGTTAGTCTATGTCCACATAGAGGTAGCTTGGATACCAACACCACGCAAGGCGTTTTTATTAATATGATTACTTACACTCATAGAAAATACATCTTCATTCATATTGATAATATCCTAACATCAGAATTGTGACATCAATTTACTACAGATGGCAACAATGAAACAAGAAATGTCATTAATCAGAATTGTGACATCAATGTTACTACAGATGGCAACAATGAAACAAGAAATGTCATTAATCTAATGACAATTGTCATCATAAAATTTTGCCATATTTTATGCGTCATCTATGCTATGATTATAGTAACATCAATTAGATGTCACATTTTGTTCAACAAGCAAAACTACCTTGGATATCTTTTTGATGCGCTATGGTCGCCTAATTTCAAAAATCATCAGCATTTCACATTCTATGGATGACTTTTTTTAGAATTTTTTTTTTCTAAAACGTGAGATTTTTGAAGAGGCTGCTTCATACATCATATGATAACTTTCAAATGACTTATTCGATTTCGTCCATCTAAAGTCATTTTTTAATATACAAAATATTTCTGAATATATTGAGAAACAAATTATAATTTTTTTTTTTTAAATTATAACATTTTTGATTTCTAAAAATTCACAAAAAATAGAAAACAGCAAATATTTATCAGTTCCACCATTTATTTATAAAGCTGCATATACATAAAAATAAAATAAACCATAATTTATAAAAATCTTACCAATCGATACATATTTTATTCCCAATAAGGTAAAAGTAAGTGATATTTTTTTTCAAAATTCATAAATACGAGGGCGGATTGTTATTGAAGCTACCTAAGTAGGGAAAACACTTTTTTTTTCAAAAACCATTCATTTCTCAACATAGTCTCCTTTTAGCTCAATGCACTTAGTAAGACGATTTACCAACTTTTTTATACCATCTGAATAACACGATTTTGGGAACTCCTCAAAATACGCATTAGTTTCGGTAATCGCTTCTTCGTTTGAGATGAATCTTTTTCCTGCGAGCCATTTTTTCAAGTTTGGAAACAGCAAAATGTCACTAGGGGCTAAATCTGGACTATAAGGGTAATGATCAACCAATTCGAAGTGAATTCTCGTAGTTTTAGTATCGTATCTAATGCTGTGTGAACCGGTGCGTTGTCTTGAAGAAAGAGCACTTTTTTCTTGTTTAAATGTGGTCATTTTTCCTTGATTGCATCAACCAATTGATCCAATAATGCACGATAATACTCTCCTGTGATTGTGGATCCCTTTTCAAGATAATCGATGAGCAATATTCCGTGTGCATCCCAAAATACAGTGGCCATAACCTTGCCATCCAATTTCGCTGTCTTCGCCTTCTTCGGAGCACTTCCACCAGCTTCCACCCATTGCTTCGATTGATTTTTGGTTTCAGGTGTGTAGTGGTGGACCCACGTTTCATCAACAGTTTTTAATCTACGCCAAAAATCAGCAGGATTATGCTTTATCATGTCCAAACACCGCTGTGAAGTGATCTGTCGAACTCGTTTTTGTTCAACAATGAGCAAACGCGGCGCCTATCTTGCCGATAGCTTTTTCATATGCAAATATTCATGCAAAATGTTGAACACACGTTCATATGATATGTTTACCATTTCAGCAATCTCACGGATTTTGACCCGGCGATCATTCATAACGATATCGAGGATTTTCTTGATATTTTCTTCAGTAACCACCTCTTTTGGCCTTCCTGTTGATGGTATTGTTGCAGTGCTTGTTCGGCCCCGTTAAAATTCAGCAATCCAATATTTTACCATATAATCTGACGGAGCAGATTCGCCGTAATGTTTATCAAGCTTTTCTTTTGTCTCTCTCGCCGTTTTGCCTTTCAAATAATAGTGTTTAATCACTACACGAAATTCACTTTTTTCCATTTTCCAAGAAACACAAAAGTTGCTTACTTCAAACGACTACAACAAATAAACTAATCGATGAATTTGGTTAAAATTTTAACAGCTGACGTTTGACAGTAATTTCTAAGAAAGAAAAAGTTTTTGTGTTTGTGCTGCCATCTAGCGCTAGGTAGCTTCAATATCAATCAGCTTTTGTATCACCATACTCTCAGTGGATTTTTCTGCAATTACAGGATATTTTTTTTTTTCTTTCAAAACCATAAAGTAAAAGTACTTAGTTTTGAAAAAAAAACTTTTTTGCTGTTATTGCAGAGAAATCCACTGAGAGTATGGTGATATTTATGAATTTTGAAAAAAAATATCTCTTACACGACACCCATTACATGCAATTACAACAAAAGTTAACATAAGATGTATGAAGCAGCCTCTTCAAAAATCTCATATTTTAGAAAAAAAAAAAAAGATAAAAAAGACTTATCCATAGAGTATTAAAAAAATGTTGTTTTTCATTGTAATTATGATATTTTCATCGATGCATCATCGTCGCAATATCAGTATCAAGTCGAAATTTGTATGAAATTATTGTAAATGGAAAATTTCATTGATGAATTTTCGTAAGAATGACACAAACGTAGGGAGTTATGTATGACAATTTCATTGTCATGTCAGCATACTAAAGAAACTTGAATTTTAACGACATTGTCTGTTATGAGTCGGCCACATATTGAACGGAACAGGTTTTTGTTAGGACTCACTAATAAACGGACGCCTGCAAGACAAAGTCAACTTCTGTCATCTATGAAAATGTTTACAATTACCTTAAAAAGTCATGTATGACACCAAATAAAATTCGGCATCAGTAAGCAACGATTTACCATTGACGATGAATCACTATGACATTCGCAACAGGGATATTGATGATAATTCATAGTCAAATTAAGAAAAACTTTATACAACATATAGATATCATATTGATGACATTTAATTACCTGATTTGGCATCACCATCAAAAAGTATGAAATAACAAAAAATGTAAACAACGCATGCAAATAAAAATAATCCTACATTGATATTCGTTTGTCATTATTACAGTTAGAAAATAAATTTTTTTTTCCAAGAAGATGTCAATTCGCTTGCTGATTGATGACACTTTGACATCATATGTAGCAAAGGATTTCTGACAAAAAGGAAATGAGTTTTACTTGTTCTCATTCAGTTGTGTTTTGAAGCTCATTAAGTTATGCAGTGTTATTAACTACATAATATAATAATTTTATGAAAGTTTTCAAGCAATTGAACAATGCTGCGAAGTGCCGCAATGCTAATTTAAAACAGGTGATGGATTCCATCAATATACACAATCTTGGTAATAGTAAAAGTTGAATTGAAAAAGACAATAAAGAGACAAATCTTAATATTATAAAAGCGGAAATCACTATTCATTGTAAATTTGAAATATGCTCTGAATTTCAGCAACAAAAAGTGAGTTTCATTTATATAACCTTCGGCAGATTGAAAATATTAAAACAAAATAATAAATATTTTTTGAAATTTTTGTCAAAAAAAAAAAAAAAAACTTAAAAATTTACAGCCTTGCCCACTATATCGAACGTTATCGCTGCAAACAATAAAGAGCTGATTTGCGGCGCATTAATACTTTCTAGTCGCAAGAAAATGAATACGAGCAATAACGTAAGCATTTCAATACAAAATTACGGCCCACTATAACGGTTTTCCTACTTGTTTTTTATTGTCGTTTGCATTATGAAATGCCCACTGGAGTGCTCTGAAATGCTTATTCTTGTACCCGGCGTCATTGTTAAATATTTGGTCCCTGTAAAGGCTTCATCACCATCGCATAAGCAAAGTAAAAATTATTTTTAGAAAATTTATTTATTTTTGTTAATTTCATTATTGATTTGTTTACAGTGTGAAAAGTCCATATTCGTACACCTTTTCAAAAACTATTTTTTAATAAAATAATTAATTAAAAATATTAATTTATACGATTAAAAAAAAACAGGAGGCATTATTCCTTAAAATAAATAAAAGGAAGTTTAATTTGTATATATTTTTTGGAGTATGCCTCGGTTGTCTGGAATCCTTATTATCAGGTTCGTAATGATTCAATTAAGTCCGTGAAGAGGCAGTTTTTATTATTTTGTTTACGTGGCTTAGGGTGGAATTATGTTGATGGCGCTGGATTGGGCCTGATAAGACTTCATACATTAGAGCGTAGGAAACAGTTTTGGGTATTTGTTTTGCTTGCAACCTTGTTGCGGGTGGTATTCATTCTGAGTTTTTACTTCTGAACCTGAATTTTAACATCCCCGTTAGATTTTCTCGGCACTATCGTCCTCTGGCATTAGAATTCTTCAGGACAATTTATGCGAGTTCGTTTCCTTTTCGTAGATTGCGTAATGATTACAATTTGATTTTTTGATTTTAACTTTGACATCAGTAGTATTAAACGTAGTTTGCTTTCTGACATTAATTTGTAATTTTTATTATATTTGTTTTCATAATTTATTTATGTCTACTTCTGTTAGCTCTATGTATGGTATGAATATTAATTGTATTTACGTTCAGCTTGTGGTTAAGGTCTGTAGCTGATTCATGTTCTCGTTGCCATAACTTATATGTTTGTATCTGCTATAGTTCGGACTATACTGTGCACATGTCTCTACGCTATGGAGACGAGCCCTCCGTGGTCGGGTGAGGGTGGGTGAGTGGTGGGATAGTTCGTAAAAAATTTAAATAATAACAAATTCAAGTCAAAAAATTTCTAAGGTTGATACGGTATTTTAATTTGTTTAAATTTTTTACCGTCAAGTTCCAGTGTTATCGCAATTACATTTTTCATTGTAAAATTTCTATATTTAAGCGCTTTTTTATATTGGCGATTTATTCGTGGAATTATTATGTGACTTTCCAGTTATTTATTTGGATTACGTTTGAAACGCAAAGACAAGCGAACGATAAATCGTAAGATAGTACGCCGCTGTTACGAATGAAAGTGAGTGACTGCCTTTCTTTGGAATACATTTTCTTTCGACATCGTCGACCAGGTTGTTGGTATTGTTTGGAATGTCACTACCGTGTAAAGACAGTGTTAGGTGTTTTTGATATATAAAAAAATAAAAAACATGGCTGTTTAAGTATAGCAAACTTGTAATGATTTTTTGTGTAGCAAATACTATATGTATGTATAAGTATAGCAAATGTTACTTCAATGTAATTTGTTGTTGTGACGTAGCGAGATATGCTAGGTTTGCTACGTCTGCAAGACTTGCAACGTCTGATGACAGTTTGTCATTAAATTGAGCCTTATGAGTCTTTAATACGTTGTTTCTGAGTCATCTCACTGATGACATTTTTTATTACACTTCTGTAATGCCGATGTGTTATCCGATAGATGACATAATTTAAATTTTTGACCCTGCTAACAAAACAATGAATAAACGTGTCATGGAGTCATGAAAGATCTCAAAATACATCAGTGTTATGACGGATTTTCTATCAGTGTTTTCACTTCTTCTTCTGTTTGGTCTTTTCACCGGAGTTGTGGTCCACTACTTTCCTTGTTGGAATTTTTTTCGTTTATAGGCATTACACTACTTTTTGTCTTGATGCGCCTAACAACATTAATATATATATATCCATTCAACTCGTGATTCATTCGATTAAGATACTTCCCGTTGGCCCAGACAGGCCAATACATTTACGAAGTATTTTTCGCTCAAACATTCAAAGAACAGTTTCGTCTTCTGGCGTAAATACACATACTTCATATAAAAGCACGGGTAGTATAAGCGTTTTACATATTGCAGTTTTCGTCCGCCGAGAGAGGTATGCTCCTTGTGGGTCCGGTTTTCGGTTACGCTATTAAAAAAATTTATCAAATTATGTTGGAGTTTGGTTTAAATTGTCCAACTGCCTTATGCCTTTAAATGAATACTATTATTTTCAAACTGCCCTCGTAAACAATACCGCTATGGTACTAAAGGAATTTTACAATTTTTTTTTAAGTAAATCATACCACAGCTCTAAACAAAGTATTGTGGCAAATTGTGTACTCGTTGATGCAAAAGATACAAAAATTCTTCTCTAATCGTGTACAATATTTAATTTATTTTTATTTTTGTATTCGTACGTTTTAAATCATTTATTCATTTAATCAATTTTAATTGAATGATGACCCCACTCAATAAATGATTGTAGAAATAGAAACGTTACAACTAAAAATAAAGAAAAATGGCAACAATGAGAATAATAATAAATATGATCAATTATTTAAAAACAATACATAATATGCTAAAAATACCGACGAATTAAATTAAAAGACACAAAAAAATATTGAAAAAAGAAATTAAAATCGAAAGCTTATACTCGTAAATGTTAAGTTACACTTTTGTATTAATAAGCAAGCTTATACCCATTATTATATTAGTCAACAAAAATAGGCGTACATAGATACATATGTACATATATACGTAGTTTGCCTATTTCTTATATTATACGAAACCACTTCCCATAAAGGTCCTACATTCAGTACCATTTTAGAATCAAAGTCGGATGAAAAATTCTGCACCGTCTTCTATTCTATTCTTCTTCAACTTGACATCATCTAGAGAAGTCATTACATCGAAGTTTCGTTTGCCTGAAACTCTGCAGACATTAATTTTATCTGACAATTTAGTTCGGTTATTTCATGTACTCAAGGCGTCCAAAATCGGTAATAAATTTCCAAATTACTCGGTATTCGTATTGATATTAATCAACTGAAATAAGATTCTGTTCTTATAGTAAAAGAGTTCGTTCAATGCCTTGATGTCAGGTTATTAAATATTTGTTTTCAGGTTGTTAAATAACTAAATGAATGAGTCACTGGCTAATAGAAATTTTGTTGTTGTTTAACTTAAACATTTGTTGTCGTGTAAGTTATAAAAACAATTGTTTAAATTGCTTAAAAAGAAATCCAGATTTTCTATTGCATTTCCTTTAATCTTTTAATTTGATAGCAAGCAATAAACATACTGTTGTTCATATCCAACCATACGACACCCTACGATAAACATAATTATGTTCTGTCTAAAATTACTGCAGAGATTAAGGGTTAGATTAAGCAAATCTTTGTCGTTTTTTGAAAGTATTTAATTTCCAATCCTCAAAGCACTTTAGGAAAAGCCAAAACTCTTAGTGTTCCAATCACTTTTTCTTTTAGTGCAAAGTTCAACATTATTATCTGCTCTTTCTTCTTGACAGAGCTTGTTTTATCTGAAAATGTTTTTCTTTTTTAATCTCAGTGGACTAACAATATGCTACAAGAACTTTTCAAAAGTTTTCAAGCGCTTCATGCTTCAAAGAAAGCATATTATTACGTTTTAATCTTTTCAAAACGATTGAATTCTTTTAAATTGCGTTAAATAAAATAAATACACGAATTTGTTCTTTTATACAGTTCTTTCTATTCGTACACTTTTACTTTATACAGCATCTTCACGACCTCAGCACGACTTTACTTTATGACTGCAAAACAATAATTCAACTCATTAAGCGCAATGTGCCACCTTTTATAGCAAATTATCATCAATTTCGGATATTCTTGTATTTACTACAAATTTCTATTTATCTACGTTAATCGTTTATCTACGGAATCGAACTGGCAGTACTGTTAAACACTGCGCACAGACAATTAGGGCAGTAACAGGTACATGAAAGCCTTGACATAAGCCAACAAATGCCATAAAAAAGTTTATAGCTAAGACTACTTCTGTCTAATTTAGTGTATCTTTTCTTTAGACATTGCTTATTTTCGTTACCGTATTATAGTAATGTAAGTAAATATGTGAATTTTCATTCGGAACTAGTGTACCAAGCATTCCAGGAAAGTCAAGAAATTTTGTTACCTTTTTTCATAAATCTATGGCTTTTTAAACTTTTTTCACTTGTGAGAATAATAATAATAAAAGTCAAAAACAACTATTCTGCTTATCAAGAAATTTTGCAAATAATTTTTTACAGGCTACTTAGCATGAGGACAGATATTATCGGTGGGATGCTATGAACTCATAACTGGTTGCATATTTAATCAGTTTTTCTCCTCAAGGAATTATATTTGCATTTATTTTGGAAGCATATCACATGATCGTTTACAGTAGCGATCAGAACTGAATGAATATCAATGAAGCTTGAATTAAGAGCACAGTAAAACCCAAAAATCTTAGAAAACTATCGCGTGGGCCATCTATCGGTTTAAATTTGAACCAGAGGTTATTTCGAATCTGGCAATACTTATGTCATTCTATTCTGTCACAAAATTCAGTATATTATCTTCACTGAACGAAATTAATCGATTTACGCTTGAGCAACGTTGGGATTTATAGGAAATTTATATCCCAAACTAAGACAACCGGTCGGAAATTGCAAAAAAATAAAAAAAAATCATCTTTTTGGATGAAGCTCATTTTCAGATTGCTGGGTACGTTAATAAACAAAATTGCCGTATCAGAAAACCTAAATGTGGTCGTACAGAAGCCAATGCACCTATTACGAGTGACTGTTTTTTCGATTTGTGGACCGGAGGCATCATTGGTCCACAATGGAGATACATATCGCACCATAATAACCGATTTTTTGTGCTCGCTCTTCATGGTATTGATGTGAACGATTGTTGGTTTCAACAGGTTGGTGCAACTTGCCACACATCTCATGCCACAATCAATTTATTGCGTCAAACTTTTAATGGCTGTTCAATTAACGGAAATGGTGATGTCAGTTGGCCGATAAGAAGCTGCGACACCGTTGGTCTATTTTCTGTGGGACGCCGTTAAAGACAAGTGTTATACCGACAAACCAAAGACAATTTAGCTTTTGAAGGCCAACACTCGTGATGCTATTTCCGAGATACGACCCCATACACTCGAAAAAGTTCTCGAAAATTGGTCCAATCGAATGGGGTCATATGAATAAAATAATATTTAATTTCTAACCGGAACAATTGCACTTCACAAAGAAAAAAAAAAATAAATTTGGTAAAATTTCAAACCGCTTTTGTTTTATTGCATTTTTAAATTTAAACCTTTAAATGACCCATCCAATTGTTCAGTAGAGTAATCAGTAGAGGAATAAGAAAAGATAATAAAATGAAATTCACTAGTATTTAAACTTGGTGTTGTTGTTAAACTTGGCAGTTTTATGAAAAAAGTCAATGTATTCAGTTTTGGATATATTGGATAATAGGCTTATGGCTCTGTATAACTCCACCCTTGTATGATCCTTTGCAGGCTTAGAGGTCATGGAGATAAGCGATATATCCAAACACAGTGGTAATATTCTAGTCGCAAAACAGTATTAAATATAAAGAAAATTAATCTTTTCGTTAAACGGTTTAGCTCAATCATTGCTGATTTTATCAATACTGAGTGCCTTCTATGGGTTTAAATCGTTGATAAGACTTTCAATGTCACACATCTCAAATCTAAATAGTACGACTGCATCGAACCGTGCTACTGAAAATGGCAATTCTACATTTGTGTCTGCAGTATTCATGGTCAAAACCTGCTGCAAGTGTTTAACAAATATGTCCCACTTTTCGGTATCATCTCTTGCCAACTCTCCGTTTAACTTTCGTAAAGTTCCTAAGGTTAAAAAAGTCTTATTTGGTCCATACGTAAAAGAAATAAAAAATGTTTAATGATGTATGATTTTACGGATGGTATCCGAATTCTGCAAAAGAACATGTAGTTCATCTTGATTCATGAAAGCTCTTAACTTTAGATTGAACTATTTTTTGATTAGTGGCTTTACTAAAACAAACGATCGAAGGTGCTTACTTCGAAAGTGATTCTCAGTCTATTGGTATAGCAGACATTAGCACTAAACACTTTATACCTCCTCTACAACATACTTTAGTGAAGGGTATTTTAAACTTGAACTTAAAGTATGTACGACTTACACGTGATGTTTTGTTACCACAGTAGCAGTAACATTTTTTTAAAATTTTTCTTTGGTTTTTTTCTTTTGTATTTTTAATTTAAAATTCATTGAAACGCAGAAGACATTAATCTATTTTTGGTTTTGTAAAAAAAAAAAAAAATAGAAAAAACATTTGAAACTGAAACCAATAAAAAAAACGTGTTTAACTGGTTTCACGATTTCTCATTTAAAATTCAAAGAATGTCATCATCACTATTACGAGTATGATTAAAATGAAATATATACGTTTGTATTAGAAGTAGTAGTAGAATTAGTAGTAGAAAAGGTAATAAAAATAGTGTTAACTATACAAAATTAACAATTATTTACAATGATTTAAAAATTTTGTTTTTGAAGTTATGATAAAAATGTTTATTGCATAAATACAACGAATGTGACTTACTTTTAAGGCAGAAAGGAAATACAAATAAGAAATCTCTTATGGCATGGAAGGCCTAAAGTTATCAATTTATGGTTAATGGCATTTTAATACATACATACATAGAAAAAATATTTACAAAGTGCTAAAAACGAAAAATTTCGTAATTTCTCGATAACGACAAGATAGTATTTTCTACTGTTGCATTTTAGCAGCTGTTGAAGTTGCATATTCATTCTATTTCATCATTGATCGTTTGAAGGAAGTTATTTTGGATATTTACCTTGCCGCCATAACCATTATGAGATCAGGGTCATTAGCCATTCGTATATGAATGACAGAACATAATAAATTATATTTTACTAATTGTTTGACTGTAAAATTAAAAGATCGCTGTTTCGAATGTTTTTTCCCTTAACTTTGCTCTTTTCTTGCTTGAATTTTTTTACTTCGTGCAATCATATGTTTTTCTTTCGTCCTCTTTCCATGCAAACCTCGTAAACTCATAGAAAAATTCATCATTCATAGTAGTCTAAAACAGATTTGCGAAAAGGGCAGCTCTTCTCTTCTGTTTTCACACGTACGCTCTCACACGCATAGGCAAAAAATAAGCAAAAAATAAACAAATGGTACTAAAGAGAAAACAAATCGAAAAAGCAGTGCAAAGTGGTCTGAGTGAGAGGTCTCAAATTACTCCCACAATTATAAAATGCATTAATATTTTGCCGGACGCTGCTTTAAAATCAGCATTGTGACATCAATATTATGGCAAATGACATCAATAAGACACAAAGTGACATCAATCTAATGTAGAGTTAGACAAACTGATATTAATGCATTTTACAATTGTGGTAGTAATATGAGGGTCTCCCAATCAGGCCACTTTGCACTTGTTTTCCCTTCACTTCTCTTTGTTTATTTTTTGCCTATGGATATAAGTACTTGCGTGTGAAATCAAAAGAGAAGAGCGGCTCTTTGCCTGAGGATGATCTAATGCAGTCATGAGCTTTTCATGGGACTTTTGTGCCCGATCAACTCACTCGTATTTTTACGCTCTTGTGTTTAGTCGTCAGAGAGACAGTGACGAATGCAGATGTGTGGTAAATATGCACACATTTTTTTAAGGCACAGACAAATACGAGTAATAAAAAAGGGTCTTTCGCTTTTGCTCCTACTCGTAGTTGTCACCAGCGTTGCCACACAAGAAATTGATATCCTACCAATATTTTTCCAAAATTCTACCAAAACCGTTCACAGTTTGCCAAAAATTTAAAAATACATTTTTCCAATAAAATCGAAATTTCTAGTTTTTATTAATAAACATAAAAATATACGTAAAGTAACAACAAACATAAAAGCAAAATTTCAGAATAAAATCTATGCGAAATTCGAAGAAACTTTTCAGAAAAAATCATGTGCATAAAATCAAATCCTATCCTATGTCAATCGACCTGAATATATTCTGCTCCCATTATTCTGTACAACTGTATTAAAAAACACAATCACATCATTCCAAAATACTAAATGATCATAAAATATTATAGTTTTCTTTTGAATTTAATATTTTATGTCATACAATACAACATTAACAATACAATGCATGTAAGTAAGACTGCTAGAGATGTATTTAAAACAAATAAAACAGAAATGCTCTTAGCGAAAGGATGTTAAATCAGACTTACATTTTTTTACTCTCCATTTACGGTAGCCCGGTGCGACTCTCTATAGTCACTGCCATAACATCATCTCTATTCTTTGCTATAATTCGTTGTGAAATAGTGGTAAAAAGTTGCACACATCATTCAGTAGCAGTGGTTATTATTATTATTGAAATTTGTTGTTTAATTCAAAGTTATATTATTTTAAATTATGTACTGTTTTTCTAAGAGGACAAATGGTCCGAAAGCGGCAACGCTGGTTGTCACTCAAACAGCGACAAGTGCACAAGCGCAGCGAATATATGTTGTTTTTGTTTTAATTTTTTTAAAACATCAACTTTACTCTCTCAAAAAGAGTAATTTTCATGTTCTTACTAGCAAAACTACATTTTTGCACATCACTGATCTAATGCCAAGCGTTATCTATGCTTTGATTACAATTGAATGTTAAAACACGTGTATCTTCTCATATATAAAAATGAATAAATGAAAACATACGTATGTATGTATGTATGTTTGTTTGTTTGTGTGTGCCTTATAGACAGTTCACCGATTTTCTTGAAATTTTTATAATATCTCTCAGTGTGTCTAAAGGGAACTATTGGCTATATAAATTTAATAAATCCATTTCGGCATTGCCACGCCCTTACAAAGTAAATAATTATTTGTCGATATCTTCGAAATGCTAACAGTAAGAGTCTTAAAATTTAATTCAAATAGCTTTGTTAAGTTTCAGATAATGAAATTAGTGATTATTTATTTAGAAATTAATTATTATGAAAAAATATTTTATTTTATTGTATGTACTGTACAAGGCAAATGTACGAGATCGACGCACTATACTAACAGTATATAAGAATTATACGAGTACATATATACATTATCTTTTTGTAAAAATACATATCTTTAATAGAAGACATAGCTTCTTAATACAAATTGTCAGTCAAAAAGTGGATGGAATTAAATAAGTGGGCGTGGTACCTTCAATACAAAGTAAATGTTGTTTATGTCTGTCTTGAGAACGGTTACAGCTTAAGTTTCTGAATTTAGTCTGAATAACTGTATAGTCAATAAAAATTACCAGTCACAAAGTAGTCGAAATAGGACAAGTGGACATCGGACCTCTAATAGAGTTTTGTAAACCTATCCTTGTCCTTTTTGTCTTCGCTCCACTGGATTCAAATTGCAGTTCAAATCACACTTTACCTGTTAAAAAAAGCTATCCTCATCCATTTTATCATGGAAAATGAAACAAAAGCATCATCCAGCAATTCTCTATATATTTTTTAATTCATTGTATAGATGACATTTTACTGTTAAACGTATGTTATTTTGTCATTGCATTAATTACATTTTGTCATTGAATTTCTCTGCTGTTACTTAGTCATCGCACGGATGATAATACTTTTATTATATTAACTACGCTTAGTCACTTCTGTGATGCCGATGTGTCATCCAATTAATGATCCTGATGAAGATTTGACCAAGTTATGTTAAGTCTGACATCACAATGATCAAAAATGAAGACCCTTATCATAGTTCTGATGTCAGCGTTTTGACGATTTTTCTATCTGTGACTACATTATTTTTCGCAATTGAGATTTTCGAATTTTAACCTCATATCTCGCGTAATGTAAACTAAACCAATATTTTAAATGTTTACATGCATTCAATTATGATTTTGGAGGTTAACGAGGTTAACGTAGAAATACGACAATTTGTTCTATTTTAGTGTGTAAAATATATTTATTTTTCAGTAATGAAGCATAACTCGTATCGCGTAATAGGATCAGAAAATCAGAAACTAATGAAGTTGTTACTAATTAGAAAAGAATTCGATCTCAACTGCTAGAATTAGCTTGTGAAGCTTTCATGTCTCTGGAAATTATCTGCATAAAACTGTCGAGTACACATTGAAAGACATAAAAAAAATTCCCTTCTATTTCCTAAGTTGAAATTTCTTGAAAAATCAAAAGTATTACTTTTGTCGTTTAGTGTCACTTGGCTTAACGTTTTTAAGTCGTATTGGTCCCTTTAAAATTCTTTTTAAATGAAGAATGAAGCAGATGATTAGAAATATGGAACACACATGTTTTAAATACATATGTAGACAGTTTCATACCATTAATGGAATTATGATGACACATATTTGTCTACTAAAATTGTCACACCCATAAAATTAAAAAAAATATCATAAAACAATTTATGCAGCGGTTATGTTAAACAGGGCATGGGAAATTTAAATATAAAAAAATACGAAAATGACTGTCGGTGAGGTTCGACTACTCAATACCTTTTTATCCAATAGCAAACTTACTCTCACTTGCTCAGGAGAAATTTTTTACGATGTGGATGGATTCTCATCACATCAAAATAAAATTCGGTTAGACGGCTGCTGTGATATACAGGTTTATTATATCTGAATTACAAGCCGATCACAATAAAACCGCCATAACCAATAGATTAAATATGGTCTTGGCTCAAATGTGAACCGATCTAAGGCAAATCTGACACTATAATTGTTAAGGTATGATTTATGACGATCTCCAGTTTATCCAGTCGCGTCAGAATAAAATTATTATACAATCGGTATCATTTCAGATAAAAGATATTTCATCACCTACCGAAAACTTGGATCGACGATAAATCAGCTGTAAAATATATTTCTTTTGAACTATAATTTGATAAATATTTGAATGGGGCTACTCGAAATACGAGGGTGGATTGGCATTGAAGCTACCTAGCGCTAGATGGCAGCACAAACACAAAAACTTTTTCTTTTTTAGAAATTTAGCCAAATTCATCGATTAGTTTATTTGTTGTAGTCGTTTGAAGTAAGCAACTTTTGTGTTTCTTGGAAAATGGAAAAACGTGAATTTCGTGTAGTGATTAAACACTATAATTTGAAAGACAAAACGGCGAAAGAGACAAAAGAAAAGCTTGATAAACATTACGGCGAATCTGCTCCGTTATATTATATGGTAAAATATTGGATTGCGGAATTTAAACGGGGCCGAACAAGCATTGTAACAATACCATTAACAGGAAGGCCAAAAGAGGTGGTTACTGAAGAAAATATCAAGAAAATCCTCGATATCGTTATGAATGATCGTCGGGTCAAAATCCGTGAGATTGCTAAAATGGTAAACATATCATATGAACGTATGTTCAACATTTTGCATGAACATTTGCATATGAAAAAGCTATCGGCAAGATGGGAGAAATCCACTTCGAATTGGTTGATCATTACCCTTATAGTCCAGATTTAGCCCCTAGTGACTTTTTCCTGTTTCCAAACTTGAAAAAATGGCTCGCAGGAAAAAGATTCATCTCAAACAAAGAATTGATTACCGAAACTAATGCGTATTTTGAGGAGTTCCCAAAATCGTATTATTCAGATGGTACAAAAAAGTTGGAAAATCGTCTTACTAAGTGTATTGAGCTAAAAGGAGACTATGTTGAGAAATGAATGGTTTTTGAAAAAAAATAAATGTTTTTTCTTACTTAGGTAGCTTCAATATCAATCCGCCGTCGTATTCAACTTAAAGCTTAGGCAAAATGTTATTCGCAATCGATCAGTTTAAGTCAAAATAAATGTTGAATTTTAACTATTAAGTATGCGTAACAATTATTTGCTCAAACTCAATGTACTCTAGTGTAGAGTATTACTAGTATTCTCATAAAATTATTTTGACTAAATGCGATATTAAACGGAAATGTGTTTTTCTTCTGTTTCATTTTAATAAAATTTAAAACCTTAAATAACCAGATTAAATTTCCACAAATAAAAGAGAAAGAAAAAATAAAAACAAATGCGTTTAAAATTAAAACTTTATTTGAATTTAATTCTTCAATTATGCTTTATTTTACATCTGTTAATTCCAGTGTTCGCTATTAATAATAGTCAACATTTTTTACCATAGACTATGCTAGTCAAGAGCTGGCAACTAAAGACAGTAGTCAACTCAAAATGATTAAGATGGGCAAACAAACTTTTCGATTTATCATTATTAAATTATGTTTTTGAATATCAAAAACTTTAGTTATCATACTGTTTAAAAACCTGATTACAGTTTACTATTAAAGAAATTATCTTCCCTAATTACATATTCTTAGGCTGCTAAGTTATTGAATAGAAAAAAGTATACATAAGATCTCACAAGAAACTTAGGATTCTGACAAGTAGTCGTGGTGTATACCGCAATTGCAGTGAAAGGTTAGTGAAAGTGACCAACCCCTGTGAAAGAAAGGAGTATTGCTTCATTATAGTGTTTTTTTATTCTCCAGCAAAAACGACGATGTACTATGTATGTAGGTGTATTTCTCCAACATCCCGTTTGACCACGATATTCGATAATAAAATCACCTTCGAACATTCGAAAACGACTACCGGAAGCGAAATGAAAGAGAACTAACTTATATAGTTCACCCTTTGCTCAGTTTATGGTAGCAAATCTTTCGGTCTCGAAGGCTTGCCTGTAATATTAACAACAAACCTTTAGCGAACCTTTATCTAAAGCGAATAACTGCTCTTTTCTGTTCTTGCTTTTACTCTCTTCTGTTTTCGCCATTACTTTTGTATTTTTTTCGGCGCTTAATGCTAAAACCGAGTGCAGTTTAGATGTTTCTTTAAAAAAACAAGGAAACAAAAAGAAAATTAGAAGAATATCAGCATATGCCCTATACTCGAGTTAATTCGTCGCTGTTTCAGTGACGATTGAAAACAAGAGCATAAAAATATATGTGAATTATATTATGAAATAAATAGTAATGTTCTATGCTCTGTTAAGCATTATTGTTCGGGAAAAACAAATATTTTTGTTTCGAATATTCTCCGCTAATAGCGAATCTCAGGTCAAGCGGGATAACACAAGTTAAATGTGATATATGTGATAAGATATAATGATTTATGTATAAAAGAAATTGCATACATCTAGTAGGGTGCAAAACCAAGTGCATGTTTTGAAAATGATCAGAAAAGTTCCTATAAAAACTTAAATACTCGATCAAATAAAACAAAATTTCACACATATAATATATTTATTGTTGTGTCCTTTCAAAAAACATTAACGAAAGGTATGGTATTCAAATACTGGAAGGAAAGAAAGTCAATGATATAAAAGAGTCCGTGCGCACTTAGTTTTTACTTTTCATTTAAATGGAGAGTAACATATATTTTGAACACTCTTCTTAAAGGACCTTATTATTTTGTGGCATTTAGAAGCCCAATTATATTTTTCCAGGCGTTTCTTTAGTATTGTCCCAAACTCTCCAATAGATTGGATTAATCAAAAATGTTTGTTGCGACAGCCATTCCTTGATAATTTTAGCGGTCTTGCTTAGATGCCCATCTTACTAATTGAGTTTTACTCATTTGCAATATTTTTTTCGGTGACATCAGTTGTTCCATCTACTGAAATCCAAAAATATTGGCCTTTTATGCGTTTGCGTACGTTATTTAAGCTTGTTTGGTAAATATTTTTGGCATACAAACATATTTTGAACGTTAAAAGCTTTCTGATCTCACTTTATAGTAAAAATTGTTTAATCGGTAATAAACTTGATAGAGATTTAGATGGCGCAAAGATTTTAATTGATATAAAGGGTCCGCCATCTAACGTTTTTTTCAATTAGTGCTTATTTCGTGAATGGTAACACTTAGCTCATGTCTGATTTGACAGATAATTAGTTTTATCCTTCCGCTGAACGAATATGGTTGTGTATATCCTTGAACAACGCTGGGAAATATTACGAGATTACTTTGCCGATTTTGCCAAAAATATCATCTTTTCAGTTAAAGCTCATTTTGATCTTGGCGAGTATGTAAACAAGCAAAATTGTCGCATTTGGGGCACAGAAAACCCGTACGCATACATTGAAAGGCCGATACGCCCAAGACGAGTCAGTGTTTGGTGCGAATTTTGGTCCAGAGGAATAATTGGGCCATTTTTCTTCGAAAATGAGCAAGGAGTGGCCGTTACAGTCAATGGCGATCGTTATCGGGCCATGTTGAACGAATTTTTGTTCACAAAAATTGAAGAGGAGGATATTAGCAACATTTGGTTTCAACAGGACGGCGCTACGTGCCACACAGCCGAAGCTGTGCTGTTTGCGCCCTGTTTTTGAAGATCGCATTATCAGCCGCAGAGCTGATGCCGTTTGGCCACCTCGGAGCTGCGATTTGACACCGTTGGGCTATTATTTGTGGGGTCCAGTCAAAGATAAGTGTTACGCCAACAAGCCAGAGACAAATGACGCTTTAAAGGACAGTTTTCGTAAAGCCATTAGTGAAATACAGCTGCACACAATCAATAATGTGCTTAAAAATTGGACCGATCGTGTAGGCTACTGCATGACCACCGAGACAGCCATTTGAATGAAATTATTTTCCATTATTAACCGGAAGGATTGTACTTTCAAATAAAAAAAGAAATTTGAGAAAATATTCAGTTCACTACTGCGACAATTTCTGAATCTCGTCTCAGCAAAACTTCTCGTCTTTTTAGGCGATCCAATGAAGCCGATTTTATATTTTTTTAAAAGCGGTGCATAAAAAGATATTATATAAACGTAACAATTGTCGAAACCGCCAATAGTCAGAACGACCAATGTGCGACAAATGTGCGGCGAGTGGGACAAGATATTAAATTCCAGTGTTTCAAACAATTGTTTGGTAACTTTTGCCACGTAAAGGCATACAGAGAAAAAAATCATTGTGAAGTCAATTAAAACAAGCTTGATTTAACATTTTTTAATAATGATTTTGATTTTTTTTTAACAAAAATGTTGAAAACAAAAACAAATATACATACATACATAAGTATATGTATACAAAAAATGTACGGTATACTTCGATTAAGCAATTATTATTTCTAAAATAAAATTTTGCTTGGAAATTTCTAACGACTTAAAATTGACGGTTTTTCTTGTTGATTTTAAATTGGGTTTTTTTTCTGTGTGCAGTAGTTGTCAAGCAAGAAAATGACTATCATGTCTGTCTTTATATTCCAGTCATTTTTTTTTCGTATTGCACGGTTGAAACGAAGTAATTGAACAGTAATAGAACAGATTTCCCCTTTGATCCCTCTAAAAGAGGGTAAAATTGCAGTATAAATACTAAAACCACGTAATTGTACTAACAAATAAAAAATATTGTCTAAATGAACGAAATTAGAAAGCAGTTATAATACCCAATAAAACCCCATCGAAGAACCCGGTGGGTTGTTTTTTTTAAACCCGTGCTTTTGTCAACTCAGCTTAAAATGTTAGAAGTGTTGAAAACATGCTCTTAAAACTGAAATATGCTGTAAATGCTGTTATGAGCAAAATAGGCAAAAATATGCACTAAAAAATCGATGTCAAATTTCTTAAGAATTCACGAAACGGATAAGTATCTTACATTCGATGCATGAGAAATAACATGCAATTAAATATTTCTGATTTCTCTGCTCATTACATGGGCATTAACTGCAACGAAACCTATTTATGTAGTTTGTTTTATAGTTTTTGCAAATATTTACAATTTCGATATAATGACGAACCAAGCCCAAAAATCACCAATTTGTCTTTAAATGTCTGTCGATACGTCGACGTACAAAGGCAATATTTTTGTTCGCACTGTATTACAGAGTTCTTAACGAGTCTAACCTACAGTGATTTTCCGGTGCATTTTTTAAAAGCTAAGAATGCTCAATGGTGTATTGAAGTAAATGAATTAAATGATTCTTAAATTAGTAAACTTTATAAAGAAAAACACAACCTTCTTAAAACTAAATTCGTGTATCGCACATTATATAAATTCCCTGCAAAAAGTATTTGATAATTACATATTCACAACAAAAAATATGAGTAAACCTTAGTGCATTTATATAGGCTGGGCAAATTTGAAGTTATTGGCTGAAGTAATTTGGCTTAAAAACACATTATTTTGAAAAATGAATTTTTTTTATTTCAATATGGGAATTAACAATGGAGTATGATGTCGGGCAAATGTCCACCAACAGCACGTCGGCAGAATTTTCGCAAAATTTTGAATCACATTTTGCAACAAAGCTTCGCTTATCTCATCAATGCAGCGCCGAATTTCATCTTTCAGAGTGTCAGTTGTTTGTGGTTTGTTCATATAAGGCCGGTCTTTCAAATGGCCCCACAGAAAATAATCCAGCGGTGTTAAATCAAAAGAACGAGGCGGTCAATTGACATCGTCAAATAGACAAATTACGCGACCGAGAAATTTCTCATGCAATAACTGAATTGTATGGCTGACTGTATGGCTTGTGGCGCCGTTCTGCTGAAATCAAAGGTCACTGATGTCAACGTTAACTAATTGTGGCCACAAAAAATGGTTATCGTGGTTCGGTAGCGGCGGCAAACCGCACTATACGGTCACTTTCTTTGGATGTAATGGTTTTTCGAGGACTGTTTGTGTACTTTGTGGGCCACATATGCGACAATTTTGTTTGTTTACATAACCGCCTAATTGAAAATAGGCCTCATCACTAAAAACGATTTTGTTGAAAAATGCGTTGTTTTCCTCCAGTTTTTCACAATTAAAATTTTTTCTTCAAAAGTGTGGCGTTCCATAGTGTTAATTGACCAATTTTTTACAAAATAAGTGTCAAAGGTTGAGAGCTGAATTCTCAAAATTTCATCATTTGACAGCCAATTTACTTGCTGACCTCAAAATTTCCCAACCTGTATTATGCAAATGGGGTGAAATTATGGCATCAGAAATTGGAAATAAAATAACGAAATTCTGAGTAAAATATTCAAGCTTTAAAAACTGTAAGATCTGCACAATTTACAGAAAAACCTAGTTTTGAAACAAATAACTTCAAAACTACTCAATGCTTAGAAAAACTGCAAAATGCAGATAAATCTGCACATTTGGCAACACTGTTCGAAACTCTCTTCACTCTGAGTTTTGTACAAAATAACTGCTTATTCGCATTGATGTATTTTCTCGAACTTCTCGTAGCTTCCGACATATTCCATAAAAGACAGCAATTCGTTTTAATTTTTTTCTGTTTGGTTTTTGTAACAGCAGTTCTATTTTTCTAAACAACTTGTTTATTTCAGTTCTTTTTCTGTTGTTGTTGTAGCGGCAGTTCGATTCTTGGTAAACAATTTTGTTTATTTTATTTCATTTCTTGTTTTGTTTTTTGTAGCTTTAGGTGGGGTGGTACATTAAGCTCATCTGCTAGTCTTGCTTCCCTAAAGCTAAAAAATTTTACAGTTCGGATTCATTCACTCAAATTGATGAGCGGAATACTTACATATGTAGTCGCTATTTTTATTCATGGACGTATTTTCTCACTCATTTGAACCATCATATGAGTGTGTACATTTTGATACAACGCTGAATCTATTTATCTGTTTATTTTGTTGTAATAGTCACAAATGTTTTGTTGTTTTCATTGTTTTCGTCTTTAACACGAATTTTAAGCCAGCACACATGTCACGCACTTCGAGTGCGTGGATTCATGTGCTATAGAGGAGAGTCAAAGGAAGCATAATATATTGTTTCAAAAATCATGGGCAGTATTCATTCTATTTCTAATATTTCCGCTTTTTTATTTTTATTTTGACTCCGACAATAATTTATTTTAATGCGAGCGATCTAAATGTAGCAGCTATAAGACGAGTAGACATGAAAATGTCATTTAAAAAAAATCCTCTGCAATAAATATTCTTTTGAAATGTGAAATCTTATTAATTAGTAAGTGGAGTGCATATTGAAATTTACAAGGAATTTGAATAGATAAAATAAGGTCTTCATTAGACAATAAACAGTCGATAGAAATTTGTTGTGGAGTAAAATTTATTTTTTACATAGTTGCAACATTTGCTTTTATATGCCTCTTAAAGTGGCAGCTCTTATATCTTAATCTATGGATTGTATATAGAATATGATAAATTGTAATGTTAAAACCCCTTTTTTTGGAAAGTCACAACATATGTAAGAGATCAAAATGATGAATGGCGAAGAAAAACATGATGAAACTATGCGAGAAATAACTTGAAAGAATAAAACCAAAAATATTTCCAAAAGCTATTAATAAAAGCATAAAAACCTCAACAAATATCTGCCATATTCTTTAAACCAAATTTTCTTTCACTTAATTGTGAAAACAGTCTTCTTTTGCTCTATGAGAGTTGAATCGATTTGGTTATATTTAATAAGTAAATCTTTACCGAAAATTATAGGACAATAATATATCGGCTTTAAATGTTTGTTTCTAATCATATTCAGTGGGTTATCCATTCATTGGTTACAAAAGGCTGTCAAATGTTAAATATCTGCCATCAAAAGTGCCATTTATTTAGTGAACGGTTTGCAATATTTCTTTTTTCTTTGACTCCATCTTTGATGATCTGTTTTTCTTATTTCTTTTTATTTCTGTTTCGATCTCTGGGTGGGGTGTGTAAGCACCTAACCTAACTTATTACAAACGTGGCTACTGACTTTTGATTTTTTGAATAAAATTATCTTCTTACTCGGTGATTACGTCAAAAAGCGAGACAGTGGGGCTCGGGGAACCCACATCCAAAATGACTGTTGGGTACACATTTTGGTCTGAAGGCCAGTATTTATTCTTATTCTTCTTTTGGCCTGCAATTGAAGACTATGAACTAAACCATATATAGTTTGGAGTATTTGAATACCAAATTGCTGCCAAGATACCGACCAAAATATGCCAAAAATTGTCGAGAACTCCCTAAAAACAATTGTTTGCTGGAACCAATCCAGAGGCGGTTATTAAAATGACCAAATTTACTTAATTTATTCTAATTATTTAGATCTGATCATAAATATTTTGGCATGTGACATCAGAAACATTGATCAATCATTCAATGAAAGCGCTCAGAAGATCAATGCCCTAATTATCATTTTAAGTTTGGTTTAAAACCACGGTTTCTTATTCCTTAAACTAAAAAAACTCATAAGAGAACAGAACTTGCAAAAGGATCAGGGCTGTTAAAAACCCAGCCCACCAGGTTTTATTGGGTTTGTTGATGGGTTTTTCTGGGTTTTATAACTGCTTCCAAATTTTGTTTACTTCGACAATAGTTTTTGTTTGTTGGTATAATTATGTTGTTTTTAATATTTATAATGTAATTTTGCGTTCTTAGTAGGACTAAGGCGGTGTTGTGTACTATAATCTGCTAAAACCCGGTATTTGGAGCAGATTGCAATTACTTCCCAAACGCAGGAAGAGAGGTTTCCATATCTGGCTTGACTCCCTTTCCGATTCCATATCGAGTGTGGTGATTTCAATGTTCATAATTTGTCTTGGCTACGCCATTTAGGCCATACAACTCCAGAAGGCCATCGACCACCACCATCGACCTTTACCTCACTAAAGACCCTGAAAAGTATGTAGTTGAGGTCCTTGCACCTCACGGAAATTTGGACCATTGTACCATTTCTGCGCCTTCCCGTTCTCCACTCTTCACAACACTTCACGTATAGCTACGAAGCGCTTGGTTCAATTACGGGAAAGCTCGTTGGACTGAGCTCAACGATTTCTAAGGGCATTTTGATTGGAAACTTTGTTACCTTGTTCCAAATGTGAATGGCATGACCGAAATGGTTGTTAATATAATAAAGCTAGGGATGGATAATTTCATCCCATTCAGAAAGCTTCCGATAAAATCAAGAAATAAATCTTGGTTTAATTAGACGTGCAAACTTGCAGTTAGATCCAGAGAGGAAGCATCCAGAAATTGGCGTAATGACAAATGCGATCATACTGATTCGCTACGCAAACAGGCCAGATGTTCATGTGCCGCAGTACTAAGGCGCGAGCAGCGCCTACGTGCTATAGTTCTTACTTTTACGCGGGATGTAAGAGCTTTTGTTCATTCATTGAAAGGCTTAGGAGCAGAGTCCAGACCTTACAGAGAACGACCAAGCATTCACAAACCCGATTCAGAAGGCAAACCTTCTGGCTGAAATGTTTGCAGGTAATTCGAACTTGCGTGAGAGCGATCAACCACTGCCCTAAGTTGAAAGAGTATCAGTGACGATGCCTAGTATATTCTTTCGAGCCTGTGCAGTTAAAAGGGTTCTTACCGCCCTATTGCAGTTTGTTCGGCACTTTCCAAAGTTATGGAGAGTATGATTAATCACCACCACCTTGTTAAATATTTAGAGTCCAACAATTTGCTGAGCAATCGTAAATATGGTTACCGTAAAGGTCGCCCTACTGGTGATCTGCTGGAGTTACTCTCTGAACGGTGGAACAGGTCCATTCATGGATTTGGTGAGAATACGGTTGTGGCCCCGGATATTTCCAAGGCGTTTGGCAGAGTCTGGCAAGAGGCTCTCATATCCAAATTTATTGCCTTTGGTGTCGGTAGTCACTTCTCTCGATTCATATCAAGCTTTTTCAGAAATCGTACTATAACAGTGGTTATAGATAGGAATTCATACGACGAGTTCAGGATGAATTCAGGGGTACTGCAAAGCTCTGTTCTTTCTCCAACTCTATCTCTAATATTTCTTAACGACTTTCTTTTTCTCACTTCCAATCTTATCTACTCTTTTGCAGATGACAGCAATATTTGTCATTCATATTCTTTTGCTCATAGGCCGAGCCTTTTGGAGATTAGGGCGTAAAGGCGGAATATAAAAAAAGCAATTACAAACGACCTGTCGAAAATCTCTGAGTGGGGTCGCGCGAACAGGGTCGACTTTAATGCCCCCAAGACCCAATGTTGTTTTCTGACACACAGACGTGGTGGTGTGCTGTGATCTGTGTCCATGGGTAATGTGGATATTGAGAAATGAGATGCTTTTGATATTCTGGGCATGAGAATTCACTGTGACGTTCGTTGGAAAGAGCACATATGTCGATTGTCGAAAGATTGCCCGGATTTTTAAGACGGTGTAAGAAATACTTCACTGCATCTGAACTCCTTAGCATTTAAAAGACCTATATCCGATCCAAATTGGAATACAATTCTCATGTATGGGCCGGTGCTTCAAAGTCTATTTTGGAGCTTCTCGACCGCGTACAGGCGAAGCCGAAGGTTCTTATTAACGACGGTAGGGTAGCCAACTCTATCGATTCATTAGATCATCGTCGCAAAGTGGCGTGTGCTTCATTCGAAACTAAGGAAATAATTCCTAGTAATCATATATTTTTACGTAGTACCCGTATTTCTTGTAGAACACATCCCTTTGTAGTTTATTGTCCAGTAAATCGCACAACGCATTATGGGGAGAATTCGTTCTTTTGTCGCACTATTCGTTTGTGGAGCAATGTTCCTGCGAATGTCTTCCCTGCCACTTACGACATGAGCAAATTTAAATCGAACGTCCACAGGCACTACTCTATCTATCCTCCTTCCCACAACCTATTTGCCTAGTACCTGCATGAGTAGGAGATATGCCCTGAGTGCTGGTCTCAAGAAAAAAAAAAAAAAAAAAAAAAACTTCGGCTGAACCGTGCATTTGAGAAATACGGCCAGAATGTAAAGACAGACAGACAGACAGACATATAACGTTTTCCTTTTGCATGACAACGCTGTGTCTCTCGTGGCAAAGTTGCCAAACAATTTTTAGAAACGTAGTATCTATTGCAATAGTATGTCACCGAATCATTTCTTTTAAAGAAATATAAAATCGGCTTCAAAGTCGATCGCCTCAAAAAACGAGAACTTTTTCTAAGACGGAATTCAGACATTATCTCAGAGCTGATGGAAAGATGTAAGCCAGTGATTTGATAATTTTTTATTTTGATAAAAATGTTAATTCATTATCATTTTTGAGCTCAAAAATGGGACCGAATTAATTAGTACTGCCAATGCGTAACTTTTTAATTTTTTTGTTGTAAATAAATAACAAAAACTTTTAAATAAGAAACCCACCTGGTTTTTTAAAATATAAAACCCAATAAAACTCGGGTGGGTTTAATTGGGTTAGCCAGTGGGTTGCCAACTCTGAAAAGGATAGAAACTTCATTGCTGAAAGCAGTCATAGCTATGTAAACTAAATTGTTATCATCAGAACTGCTAAGAGAAATGATAAAAAACACAAATAAATAAATATTTTTTCAAAGAAAATGAAAACAAAAAATTAACTAGTTTTTTGAACCAACCTCGCACTGTACAGTTTATTTGTTTTTTTAATTTAATATTTCAACTTTCATCAGGCGTTCGCATCACATTTTGGTTTTTAATTTGAACTAAATGTGCAGACATATGTTGTAAATTAAACTTTCGTATCACAAATAACAACAACAGCAAAAAAAGAAACTGATGCATCATTATAAAGTTACACTAGAAATCATATGAAATTGCCGACTGACTATCTATATGTCTGTCTGTTTGTCTGTCGATTTGTGCCCCATTAAGTGAAGCAATAAAAAAGTGCTTGTTCATATGGATGTGGAGTCATGATTGTACTTGCACAAGCGAAATGCGAGTTTGCTACACTCGTTTGTGGTAAATTATTAACGATCAGAATAACCGAAACACAGAAACAGTAAGACCAATGAGCAGGCAGACAGAAAAACAGATAGACATTCGAATAAATGCATAGTGGCAAACTGTTATGAATCGTTACAGAGCTTCTGCTGCTGTTCTCAGTCTATCCGCCTGCTGTTTGACAACATTCATAACGAACGACCAAAGTGATTTGAAACTGAACAGGAAATGAACAATTTAAATGCGTGCGAATGTATAAAAAGAATTAAATAAAATACTCACATAATGAAATAATCGGAGAAAAACAAAAAAGTATTAACGAGACAACAAAAATGAGAAAGAATACATAAATATTGTGGAATAAAACCGAAATAATTTTTTGCATTTTTGGTTTTGGAAAACCGTTTGCAAATTATGACTAAACCCACTTGAAAATTTATGAAAAACAGATTTTTTTTCTTTCTAAAGAAAATTTCCAAGAAATGAAAATTATTCAGTAATACAAGTATTTATGCCAGGAAGTTCAAAATAATTTAAATAGAAATAGAAATATTAGTAATTCTACAAAAAAGTCATAACCTGTGAAATCTCATAAAGGTCATAAGACAACTCATGGGGCATCATAACACTCCTATAGATCCGGATCACGGCAGTGTCTTATAGGCGGTGGTCTCAGCGGTGAAGAGGGCAGTGGACTGGTTGATATACTACAAGGTATTCGATGTCGATATCCGGATCTGTACAGATAGTCTGGTTGCGATCATGGCGCTCTCCGATGTCTACTCGACATCGCGTCTGGTATGTGAATGCCGGATATCTCTAAACGAGATAGCGAGACATTCAAATCTAGAGATTATTCGGGTAAGCGATCACTCTGACACCCGTAGGAATTGTTTTGCGGACGGACTAGCCAGAATTGGAACTCTCCTTGGCAGTGAGGTGATTGACCACATGGTCGGGACGCCATTTTCCTCTTGTATGCTTCTGGTTCTGCGAAACTTGTTGGGCAGAGCACAGCGAAGGTGGGAGAATGAGCCCACCTGCTCTGTATAGAGACAAATTGGACCCTGTATAATCGGCCTCGATCGGAGTCTATCATGGGGACATAGACTACGAATCCTGATGGCTGTTATCACTGTGAATTGGGAGTGTGGTGCGCATGTTAGGAGACTGAGTGCCATTCAATGCCTTTTGTAGGAGTTGTCAGTATGAGGAAGAAGAGGAGACTGTCGAACATTTCCAATGTCAGTACCTTAAATTTTCAGATATTAAATCTGCTTTACTTGCCAGTCCGCTTCTGCATGCCATATCAAATCTGACCGATATACAGTCATATGTAAATAATAGGGACACTTACACCGAAGTAATTAAAAACTCAACTCTGTTTTAATATTCAAATATTTATCAAAAAGACCTTTTAAATTGTCTGCTGGACTTCGGCGTAGCTTTTTTTTTGCTTAAGCTCTTAAAGCAAAATTCAATGTATCCCTATTATTCTTCACATGACTATATGTAAATGTTAGCAGGCTGTTTTCGTTTGTGCATGTCCGTTTCTGGCCTGGGCGTTAATACGTAGGTTCACCTGGACTCTACCTTCTATGGGCATCTTACTGGGATTAGTATTGAACCCAAGTGAGCTGGACTAGTGTATGGCTACCAGTTGTTACTGATTCAGCATTCAAGTCGCTACTAAAACCAATTTAGTATAATTTTCTCAAGACTGTTAAGATTGTGGCGGCATTTTTGAAATCATAGCTTCCGAACCGTTAAACAAATTCCAGAAATCACATTTAGAATCTCGTTCTATCTGAACTTTAGGTGTTTTTGAGAGAGAAAAACATGGTTTTTCTGAAATATGTTTATTGCACTTATGACATCGCAATCGGCATAATTACATTACCGTTAAAAATTTTGCTTTATTGTAATAAAACCACAAATTCCTTAAGGCCCAACTGTAGTATACTTTTGCTTACTTAGGCTACTGTCAAAAACTCAACGAAAAGTGTGTCAAATACTTAATCAACTTTTTGGTGGCTATAATGTACTTTTTGAATAGTTGCATTAGTAAGAACATGAAAATTGCTATCTGCGAGTTGAATTGAATGGGTAATTAGCATTATTCGTATCTGAATGTTTTTTTTTTTTTAAATTAAAAATATGAAAAATTTTTGTGTAAAAATTTAAGCATTATCAGAAAAATAACACAGTTTAAACAAAAATTTAAAAAATCCGCATACACCCGATACGCATGTTCACTCGTCGCTGTGTCAGCGACGAATAAAGGCGAGAGCATCCATTACACAACGTGTTTCTTTTGTTATTGTTTTGTATATAACACACATACAGCTGTTTACGTACATACGTAAAGTGTGATTGGGTTCGCTCAAAGTGCAAGCAAATGAATCTGAACGAAACTTGACGAAAAGTTTGTTAAGTACCGTACGGTTATACAAATTTGATTGCGTGTATTCGCACAGTCGTTTACGCTAGGCGACACATATTATAGTTGAGCCTTTAAGCTTATTTTGAGTCTAAAGGGTTTGGGATTTATTAATGAAAAGTAAAAGTGTTGTTGTTTCAGGTGCATTTGAATTTGAAGGCGCTTTTGAATTTAACTTTGTAGGTTTGTGGTTGATAAACAGCTGAACTAATATTAATTTCCTGGCTTACCGTATGAGATGTCAAATTCATTCTTCATTATTTTGAATTTACACTTATGTATGGAAGGGTAGATTAGGGGCTTCACTCAAACTCATATATTCATTGGCGTCGGTTGTTTAATTCCTGACCTGAGATGCTACAGTTGCCACGTTTTTCAACTATGATTTTAAGTATTTCTTTTAAGGCTTGTAGCGTCGTCCTGTTCGAAACGTAGTTGTGTATGTTGATATTGTTAAACTTAGACTACAAAAAGTCGCCCCTCATACCCGCCTCTGTGGGTGCAAGGTTTGAGAATATGGCAGTTGTTTTGGGACCTCCCATTCAAGCTCTCCTTTGGGTGGAGACTAGATGTTTGACTTCGTCATATCTACTGGGGAGCTGTCCACTCCTTTCGGTGTCAAAAGCGCTTTTTATGAGCTATTTGCTCGATAGAAGGCGAGATGTTAAGAAGCTTGAGGCGATTGTTTTTTTGCTGTTTTCTGGATTGATAACCGTTTTATGATTAGAGTTAAGCTTATTCTTCGAGCAATTTACGTCTTGCTTGGCAACCGTAGTTCTTCAATGCATTTTTAGCATCTAATTTATTGAAATCAAGGCGTTGTATTTGTTCTTCAACCGATCGTGCGCAGTCGACTTACAGTGGTCGACAATGAGTTAGTACATTTCAATTCAAATTTTTCATTTCACTTCAAATTTTGATATTCTTGCTGAACTGGTGTAGTGGTTAGAGCGCACGCATAACAACACAAACGACCCGTGCTCTAGACTTCAACTTCCCTCCAGACAATTCCATCTACAAAAAAAAGTTAAAGTGAAGATTACCAACAATTAGCAAGTTTCTTCACCACTACGCAAAATCATATGGGGGAAGCTACAGTGAATTAAAAAGCTACTTAGCTTGAAAGATCAAAATTGATTAAAGAAACTAAAACAAAACAGTGGTTATTCTGTGGAAAGACGATATGGCGGAGTGACGAAGAAAAAAAAAGCTCGTAGGAGAAACTATCGTTTGTGACATTGCTTTCCCATTAAACTGCTACAAAAAGATGGTGTACAACGTATTAGTTCATATTCAAGCCCATGGGACAAGTAACAGTATTACACAGTGCAGTAGACCTAGAGAAAAACTCGTAAAAAGGACTTCTTTATTTATATAGCCTCAGTTGCAGGCCGTTTTAAATCCTCAACTTAAACTTAAGAGGTGTTTTCGACAAAATTTAGTATTAATCATCAACAATTAGATGAAGGAAAACTAACTAAAATTGTTTGGATGCATTGTACAACATAAGGCACACGTATCAAGAAAGAACTTTATGTACCGAATTTTATTTTTCCTATTTCGCTCCTTTCCTATTCCCGCTCTATGGAAAAATATTTTCTGGAGTGACGTGTCCAAATCTTTCCTATTTGGATCTGATGGCAAATGTTATATATGGCGTTCTTCAATATGCAACATAACCCCAAGTACATATCAATGACAGTAAAGCGTTGTCTCGGAAGTATAATGTTTGGTTCGCATTTTCTGGGCACGGATCTGGATCAGTACGCACAACACAATGACTCCATTTGCAGAGGAAAAAATGCCACTTAGATGGTATTTTATGCATGATATTTATCCAAAACACATTTCACGTACGGTGAGGTGTTGCTTAGAACTAAATGGAAACGACATTTTTAATTGGCCAACTCAATCACTACATTTCATTCATGTAGTGAACCCATGAAATGATGTATAAAAGCATATTATTGTTATTAAACCTAAAAATTTCAGTGATTTATGAACAGAAATCTGCGAGAAATAGTAAGTAATACTAAAGGAACATTGCGTGGGACTTATAGACAGTGTGCCTAGGAGATGTGAAGATGTTATTAAAAAAAGGATAACCTCACCAATTACTTACGTGGTTTTAAATAAAATAATGAAGTATTTTTGTTTTTCTCTTGCTGAAAATATTTGTTTTAAATTTGTGCTAAATTAGTGCCCGCCCAACCATCATTTTGGGTTTTGCACAAAATAAATGAATTGAAACGAACAAAACCTAGGGTAAACAAATGCTATGTATTCTTTGGACCACGAGTGATACATTAGGATATAGAAATGATTTATATAATAAACACTTAAAAAAAATTTGATTCCAAAAAGTACACATAGGTAATGTGCTAACCCAATGTCCACCACTGTATGTGACAAGTTTTTGATATAAATTTTTACGAATGTATCTACAGTACTCTTCAAAAAAAAAAATAAAATAAATAAATAAATAAAATAAATGAATAAATAAATGAATTGTTTCACCTCCAAAACTGTATATAAATTGGCCTATGCATAGTGGAGAAATATATTATGGTCAGACGAAACTTAAGTTAATTTGTTTAACTCCGACAGTAGTAGTTTGACTGTAAGAAGACCGCCGAATACTGAACTCTTTCAGCAATATACCCCAAAAACTATACCCCAAAAACAAACATGGTGGAAGAACTATATATAGGTATGGGGATGTTTTTCCTACCATAGCACAGGGCCTATATTTAGAATAGAAGGAATAATGGATGCCATTTATTAACCAATATACTAAACGACGTCATGATGCCTTATGCCGAATTGAAAATGCCGCTTCGATGTGTGTTTCGAGAAGTTGTCTTGTTGAAACAACAACTGAAGCGAGCAAAAGATGGGTTTCAGAATAATGACGTCGAGGTTTTGACCTGGCCGGCACATTCGCCGGACTTAAATCCTATCGAAAATCTATGGAAAATTGTCAAAGCAGTTCTCCGTAGAGAAACCCTTTAAATAAGGAAGAGTTGTAGGAGTTAGTGAAAGAAGAGTGGAATAAATATTCCAACAGAAACATGTCAGAGACTTGTTGACTCTATGCCAAAACGGTGTTGAGCACTCATTAAAAATAAGGGTTATTCAACCAAGTACTGCGATAAATAAACTGTTACTAAAAAGAATTATTTAGTTTAATTACTAAAAATATTTTTCTTAGAACACCAAATTTAGTGAAACAATTTTTTTTGAACAGGAAATAATTGCTAATTTGATCAATATTGATGAATACACGATTATTGTAGTTTCGGTGTTTTGATGTTATACTTTTTTATGCTATTTTTGTAATAATTTTGCCAAAATAAAAATTATTAATTACGTTTTTCTAATGTTTTATGGGTCTCAAAGTTGTTACATTAGATCTTGGTGAATCTGTTTTTTTTGAACAGCACTGTAAGTTGAATTTTATTTCTAGTTGCAGGATTTTAAGCGATTTTTAGCTTTTATGTAGTTCGACGAATTGTCGAGGATGATGATGAGGATCGATATTTACAGCCAGCCTAAGTAATTAATTATTATATATTATTATTTATTTATTTATAATTTAAATTCAGTACAACAAGAATACAAATCTTATTTAATAGTACTGGGTAGGTAATGGCAGATAATAAAAATAAATATCTACGTATGTATATATTAACAAGAATACGAGTTTCCAAAAAAAAAAAATAATAATAATAATAATAATAAAACAATATATATATTAATAAAATAATAATCATTAACAATTTTAAAATAATAATAAAAAAGTGTAAACACTAATAAATTAAACAACAAGTAATTAAAACTATAAAAACTTAAAAGAAGAGGATAAAATAAATAAAACTTAGGTTCAATTGCGCCTATTGAATTGCCAAATATCATCCATTAGAAAAGTGTGCCATTATTGCGGTCCTAAATTGCATTGCAATGCTTTTCAACTGAATATCCGATGGAAGTTGGTTCCATAGACGAATAGCGTTACTATAAAAATGTCTTTCAGATATCTGCCTATTATATCTTATAGTGTTTATCCTATAACCCCTCTTAGATCTTGAAAATTGCAACCTATTATACAAATAACTAGGTTGTTTCCCATAAATAATCTTATGTAAAAAGATAAGAGTACGATGTTTCAAAAAATTTTCAATGACATATTGAAACTTTGCTTTGAGTAAAGTGAAATAGTGCTATTCCTATTGCGTCCATTTATATCTGCCAATATTATTAAACGTAATATTGAGTTTATGCCTGCTGATCGCGTATATTTAAAGGAGTATAAAACTGAGTTCTCCATAAGTTCCTCAACATAGCATAAGTTCTACCGCAACTAACATTGATATGGTCAGTCCATTTGAGCTGGCTGTTAAACACTATACCAAAATTCTTGGCAATCTGAACCATCGGTATAGAGGAGTTTCCAAGAAGAAGTAATGGCGGCGAGTCTGACATGCAGTCAAACTTCCCAATTACGATAGCCTTCGATTTTCTCGCATTCAAACTGAGGCGATTAGCTGAAGTCCAACTAAAATATACCATCAAGATCGTAGTTCAGATTGCGAATACAACTGTTGACGTCATTCCTAAAATAACTTACATAGAGCTGAACATCATCAGCATACATTTGAGTCCTACAGTAAGTAATATGAGAGGGTAGGTCGTTAAAATATATTGTGTATTATAATGGACCAAGAATAAAACCCTGCGGTACAACGCTCCTCAACAAGCAACGAGCTGATCTTTTATTACCTTTATATGCTGATTGACTTATATTACATAGATACATATAAATTAATTTCACAGCGGATGAAGAAAAGTTAAATTTTTTCTTTAACTTGTGACATAGTATATTATGATCCACGTTATCGGAAGCTTTAGAATGGTCAACAAGTACCAGAAATGATATCATGTTCTGATCTACCTTCAATCTTAAATCCTCAGCAACATCCACTAACGCTGTAATACAGCCATGTCCCGATCTAAAGCCTGATTGTCTGCTGGTAGGTAGAGAGTTCGCGTTCAAATATTTGCTAATCTGTGGGTGGACTATGCGTTCAAATGCCTTAGATAAATAGGGCAGTATTGCTATGGGTCTAAAACTTTTATCAGGCTTAGGAACTGGAATTACCTTTGCGTGCTTCCACATTAAAGGGAATTCTGAAGTAGTAAGAATTGTGTTAAACAAATGCGATGTATATCCAATAATATGGTTTAAAATGATTTTAAGAAATTTTGGATGTAGTTCATCACATCCAATTGAATTAGATTTAATGTAAAGTAGTGATCTTTCTACTTCCCCAGGAGTGACATTCGCAAACTGGAAGCCAACATTAACCAGATCCAAAGTCTCACCAGTAATCGAAAGGTCATAATAGTTGATATTAGACCTGGGCATTGGTATATTGGCAGATTCAAAATTTAATTGGTCAACATCTAAATAATAATCAACTAAAATGCCCTGGTTTAAGACACCCATGTTAAGAATTTCCCTCAATTTACGTCTAGATGGTAAAGCAGTAGAAAGTTTGTCCTAATGGAATTTACGTTTAGCAGTCTTTATTTTATAGTTAACCTCACTTACCACTTACCCACAAATATTCCAAAAGCAGGGTGTCTATTTAATTGTATACAAAAAGAATAAACTGTGTACTTTGCTTTATTTTCTAATAATAAGTGACACCTCTTTGTAAATGTAAATATTTAAGTAATTGTTGTCGTAATAAAACTCATCTTACCACCACAAATTTAATTTTAATTTTTTTTTTTTTTTGAGTTAACATATAGAATTTGGGATACCCTCCTCCCATAATATATGTGAAAGTATGTATGTACTCGTTACACGTTACGTCCACCGTTACTTTTTATTTCATTTTTCTCTGGATTAAATACCTACTCTTTATATATATATCTCTCTCACTTCCTAAGAGCTGTCAGTGTATTTAGAACGTTTGTTTGTTTATGAGGTTTTTGTGGGTTCTTTCTGTTTCTCATTCCCTAAAATGTTTGTCAACTCGAAGATTGTTTCTTTAACACTCGCACACATTTATGTATACAAACATGTGAATATACCGTTATATTGTATATGTGTAGCATGTTTGTATAAGTTTTTGTCTTTGATGACAGTCATGTTGTCAGTTTAGCTATATTTCTCTGCTGTCTTCTTCGTTAATTTAGCCTGTCAGTCAGTCATTCAGCCAGCCAGTGTGGCTGATATTTGTTGTCATATTTTATTAAAAATGAATTTAAATTGAAGGTGCCCAGAAATGAGAAAAAACAAGGAAGAGATAGAGAGAGTAACTACAACAGAGAATGTAAAAATATTTTTATTTTTTATGCCAATGATTTATAGGAAAACCCATAATGAAAAATTCTTGGAAATTTAAACTGATTCGAACAAATATTTTCTATTTTAGAATTTTAGAATTTATAAAGAAGAATCGAAAAATATTTTTATTAGAAATTTAATGATGAAGTCTATAAATTATCATCCTCTTCCATGGTTTTCCTTCACATTAACATTTTTAAAGTTTTCAAAGTACTTTTATAAAAACTGTGCGTTCTACATATACATTCATATGTAAAATAATAATATACATATACACCGATTTTGAAGATCCTTATTCATCCAACAGTCACATCCGTCTCTTAGAAACCTAATAGTAATATAATAGTAATTCACAATTTAATTTAGTATTACACTCCATTGGCAATAGTTGCAATATTGAATTCATAGTTCCTATCTGGTCTAAGCCACAATCAATATATTTACTTACTTGGGGGCTGTCTTACAGTGCCCATAGTAGCAGATTTGATCAGTCTGATCTGAAGGGTTTTTTCTCCCTGTTCATGACTTACACTATCCAATCTATCTAAGCCACTGAGGACTAGATCTCCAGATCTAGGATTTTTTTAATTTAAAGGGAGCTAATCATTTGTATTCAAATTTTAAAAACTATAATAATACTATTAATAGGTAATTAAGTCTAACCATTGCAGGACAAAATATCATTGGTTGATGTTATTATTTTGATATTGTTCTCATCCTTCTTCGTATCAGGTCGGCTGTGTCTCTTCTTCTCAATCGGATGGGACCAGTAATTTCAAGATTGCGCGGGTTAGTGGGTTCTAATACGTCTTAGCATATCCCGATATTTCCTCTCAAACCATAGTCACGTCTTCACTCAGTACTGTATGTTTATTTAGAGCGTTCTTAAACAGTTTGTATATTAGACAACAGCCTTATTTTCCTGTATGACTCTACCTTTATGTGGCTTCTCCAGGTTTCGGAATCATGGAGAAAAGCGAATATTTTAGATGCAAACGGCATTGAATATGAAGAGAATTAACCTTTTTGTCAAATGAGGCATCTGCGTGATAATTTTTTGCTGATTTTATCGACTCCGAGCATCTTCTTGAGGTTTAAATCGCTAATAACGCTTTCAATGTCACGCAATTCAAATCTCAGGGATGAGGCTATACTAAACCCATGACTATACTTCTGTTACTTCGTTAAGTATCCGGTGTAAAAACTTATTTACGTTCCCCTTTTCAAAATCATCTCTCGTCCAGTTACGTTTGACTTTCACAATGGTCACATCCAGATTTTTAAGCTAATTTTTGAAGAAGCAGTCTTTCTCGATTCCAGCAGATTTTTAAGTTTTTTTTTTTACACTCCTTTAATTCGTTGTTAAGTCTGGGAAATCGATGCTGCTCTACATCTGCAGAGTGCATTCTAATCTGACAGGGAGACAAAGCAGCGTGCTGGGCTTCCATCTTGATATTTTCTCCGAGCTTTTCTATAGATTGATCAACATATATCGGAGTTTTAGGTAAAAGGTTTTCGACCCAGTGCATGCTAAGGTATTTTCTAAGCTTTAGCCAATTTATCTGGGTGCTTTTCTGTGCAGACCATCCAACTCTTAACATAATTTGGTGGGAGCTCTATACGTTGACAATAGTGGTCTGATGACAAATCTAATGCAGTTTCAGCTTGAATCGCTTCTTCAGAAACGTCCTTTATATATAGATATGTATGAAAGCAGTCTATCCTCCATTCATTTAAAAAATAAATTTACCTTTGAATGGAATACAAATAAATAACCAAGCAGAGTAAAACCAGCTTAAGAAACAGCGCTAGGTCGGTTCCTGTCCTTATAAAGAATGACCAAACATTAGTGAACCCGGTAGAAAAGGCAAACCTTTTGGCTGAAATGTTTGCAAGTAGTTCTCACTTACCGGAGAGTGTTTAACCATTGCCCGAACTTGAGTATGAGTGACTATACCTAGTATATTCAATCGAGCCCATGCTGTAGAAAAGGTATGAAAGAGTGCTCTTTGACGTTCGTGCGTTCATTAGCTATTGAGTGCTAGAAGGTTGATAATGTAACGCCAATCCCCAAAAAGGGTAAAACTAGCAATTTTAAAAATTACCGCCTTATAGCAGTTTTTTCCGCACTCTTCAAAGTTATGGAGAGTATGATTACACATACACGACTTCTTTACACCCTATAATATAATATGTATACTTTTTGCAATTATACTATTCTTATTCTATAGCTAATGAATATTCAAGGACTTGAAGCTCTTATCTCATTTATTGAACTTTACCGATTTTAATGATCGTTACCACTATAATAAAATGTTGCTGTAAACTGAGTTTAATCTCAATTCATTTTGAATTTATTGCCGACTTTAAAAAATTACTGAATTTTTTTTTTAAGTTAAAAATATTTATCTCTGTCACTTTTCATCTTAATTCGTCTTACCCTTTTGGCAACTTGGAAAAATTGATTGAAAATTATTTTTAATATTAACGAAACCGGCTTTGTTAGAAATATTCATGTTTAAATATGATATCAGCCATGTGGCCACCACAGCTGTCGTGTACAAGGCGCAATCTGGAAGACCAATTTTCACAAGCTTTTCATAGCATAGCTTGTAAAATATTTAGAGTCCAAGGATTTGCTAAGCTATTGTCAGTATGGTTTCTTCAGGGGCCGTTTTATTGGCAACCTGCTGGCATTGCTCTCGGAGAGGTCGAACAGTTACATTTATGGTTTTGGAAAGAGTAAGGTTGTGGCGCTGGTATTTCCAAGGCGTTTGATAGAATTTGGCACGAGGCTCTTATTTCGAAACTTATTAATTTATATCGAGCTTTCTTAGAGGAGAGCGGTTATAGATGCGATCTCATACGACGAGTTTTGGATAAACTCAGGGGTACAGCATGGCTCTGTTCTTTCTCCCACTCTATTTGTTAATATTTCTTAACGACTTTCTACTTCTCATTTCGAATCCTATCTACTCTTTCGCAGACGACAGCAACGTTTGCCACTCATATTCTCTTGAGCCTCTTAAAGTTTGTGGCGAAAAGGATGTCTATGAACAACACACTCACAAGCAACCTGGCAACAATCTCTGAGTGGGGTCATGCGAACAGGGTGGATTTTAACGACCGGTAGTGGTGTGGTGTCATCTGTGTCTATGGGTTATATAGAAATTGAGGTATCAGATGTTCTTTATGTTCTGGGATGCGAATGCGTCGTGACGTTCGTTGGAACGATCACATACTTTGAGTGATCAGAAGCATTCAAATGCCTTGGTTGTTTAAGAAATACTTTTTTCCATCTGATCTCCTTAAAATTTACAAGACCTGTATTCGGCCTAAGCTGGAGTATATCTGTTGTGTATGTTTGTTATGTCTGTGCTTCAAAGTATATTTTGGAGCTTCTCGACCGTGTATAGGAAATGGCGAAGGTACTCTATCGATTAATTAGAGCATCGTCGCAATGTGGCGTGTGTTATTGTTATATCGGTACTATAACAAAATGTGTTCTGACGAAATTAATTAATAAATGCCTAATAATCATATATTCTTAGGTAGTACTCGCCACTTACGACATGGGTAAATTTAAATAGAACGTTCATAAACACTACTCTCTCTCTAATCTCCTTCACACACCTCCACCTCTTTTTCCTAGTACCAGCACAATGCACTACATGAGTAGGGGTTATCTGCTGGGTGCTGGGGAAATACTTATTTATATACGTAAGAAACAACTTTTTTCATTGAAATATCTGAAGTCAAAATTCGTTGTTTTAAGATAAATAATGGAATAGAATTTTATAAAAAGACAGTGCCTTTTCCATATAGCGTAAAATGCAGTTAAATGTTGATTCAACATCTTGAACAAATATAACAAAATTAAGAGTATAACTAGTCGATTATATCCTTGACTATTACACAAGCTGCTTGTGTAGTTTGTGTTAGCGTTATTACTTAAATAAATGGTCCTTCGAACCATTACATGATAAAATTTAATAACAACTAAGCAATATTTACGGGAATAGTCCGTGGAAAACTGCATACAAACATTGCTTTTAAAGCTGTTGTTGAAATCGGTCTAAATTTTTAAATAAATAGACTATGGGAAGTAAGTAATGTTTTAGATCCATGCGCTATTTTTCCTTTATTTTTACTCCACATCGAAATCACAATTTTAATTTTGTAAACAAACTTATTCTAAAAAAATTGTTCTTATCTATGATTTAATTGTAAAATTTAGTTTTTACAACCTTGAATATTTATTTATATTTACTAAAAATATATATTTTATTTATCGATTTAAATGTAATAAAATCCTAACAACAAACAATAGTAACCTTGTAAATAAAGGATGCAAAATAAATAAAAGCAACGATTTCTTTCAGTGTATTTGCATAAGCAATCTAAGTCTGAAAAGAATTAGAGGTTATGCCCATTTATGTAACATAAAGAGAGAGCGAGAAAAAGTGTTTCATTTACTTGTTTTTTAATTGTTAAGGGTAACAAAAAAAAAAAAAAAGCATAAAACAACAACAATTTATTATAAATTTAAAGGCGGAATAAAACAAAAAACACTTACATATACAGTTTCGGTCAAAACTAACTGAACGAATCTTACTTACCACTTGACAAAACAAACTGAGCAAAACTGTTTAATGGCAAAATAAAGTGGAACATTACTGGTGGGGAAATTTGGGCTTCATTCGTAGACGCCATAGCTCCAACTACGAAACAAAAAAGCCATGTGATAATTCTCTACCTTTTTTTTAAATTTTTTTTATTTGGCTGAGTTCAGGGGTTAATCAACTGAAATTTTTGTTGCTACAACAACGCCGTCTTATAGGACTATGTCTACTTCTTTGGGTAAGGACTTAAATGTATACAGAATTACCGCAATATCTCAACCGGAACGAGTTGAAATTCTCTCAATCAAAGAGTTAGGTTAGGTTAAATCCGGCAGCCGGCTCAGCCACAGGCTCATTGTAATGCTGTACATTATAATGACCGCGGAAAAAGAAAATCTGGCCTACATGACAATCGAGTCGAAGCCGGTTTCGATAACGAAATAAAGATACAATACACCGGTACTCGAAGCAGCAATTCGGGATCCTAAAGCACTCAGACTCGATAGCGCCGGATACTGCAGGAGCAAGTGCCTCGAGGTTACCACCTCTTCACATCCATGGCCCTTGAGCATACCTATCACAGCTGAAATCCTCCGTTTTGGAAGGTTAGTCAATTAGTCGCACCTGATTCTACTTTTACACTCATTGAAATAGACATACAGTTTAACTCCAGCTCGGAACGGTGAATGCATAAGTTAGAGATGTTTTTGTATCATAATATTTATAAACAATCGCTAGCTAATGTTATGAGGAGCTAACGCTATTGAAAAATGTTAGGCGGGAGTCTTACCCACAACACTAAGCGGTTCAGGACTTATTTAGATGAATCTTGGCAAATTGTTCTGTAAAATATTTAAATAGTCTTTTTCCATAATACCGCTAATTTTAACGAGTAGGTCTGTTCGTCACTTAGAAAAGCATCTCCACGTAATCAAATCAAGCAACAAATTGTCTTCCAAATGGTTCTTTTGACAGTAACCAGTTCTGTTCAGTTTGCTTTGTCAGATGTAACGTAAGGTTTGTTTACTTAGTTTTGACTGATACTGTACATATGAAAAGTGTACACAAATAAAAATGTTTTAGCAACAATAAGAAGGGATATTTCTCGGTGTCTGTATTTCAAAGTATAAAAGTAGAGGATTAAGATGGGGGAAAAAATTCAATACTTTTTAGAAAACTACATACATACATACATACAAGGAAAAGCAGGTAAGAATGAGAGTGCGTTAGATGGAAAGATAGTGAGAGAGGCAGAGTAAGTAATGTAATGAATAACAGGTCAGGGTGTTTGTATGTTTGTGTGTGTGTGTTTTATGCAGTAGAAAAGGGAAATTTAAAAGAGGGTTTCTTTATTCTTTCTCGAAATAGAAAAGATTTTCTTTTATTTTTCCTCGTCTCTTTCTTTTTCTTTTCTTTGCATTCTAAATCAGGTTACTTTTGGTGTTTGCTGTGCGAGGAAAAGCAACTGTGCGTGTTTATTTGTGTTTTTGCGAGGTTTTCTCTAAACCACAATGTAAAGTTAACACAACGCATTAGGAAAACTGAGAAAAAAACACTGTTGTCACATTTCAAAAACCAAGTTTCATATTTCAAATTAATTTTGAAAAACATAAAATATGAAATAAAATTAAGATTTTCTTATGATTATTAAACAATTTATGAGATTTAAATATGAATACACTAAATCAAGGTGTCTCTTAATTAAGATTTCTTATCAAACAAAAAAGCTTTTGTGTGACTCACTCACATTTGACACAAATTTAAAAAAAAAAGAAAAATATTTTTTCTTAATATGGCACATACACCCTTTTCTGAAGAGGAAAAAAATAAAATTTTTCTTGAGAAATATTAAAAAATATTTAATAAAGAATTCTTTTGTTTAAAAAGAAAAAAATATAAACAAAATATTTGAAAAAAAGGTTCAGAAGGCTTTAAAGAATTTTATGGGAACACCAAAAATGAATGAGGAATCTTTACTTTTAGGTTTTTTTTTTCAAACTTAATTAAATAAAACAAACACGCACGACCATTTACATAAATTTAAAGTTTTGTTTTTTTACAAATTTAAAATCTAAGATATGCTTAAAAGGAATATCATTTTTATTATTTAAGAAAAAAAACTTTCAAAGTCTTATAAGACAGGAAAACCATGAAAACAAAATTATGAAATTAATATAAAAGGCGTCACATTATTGCCTCTGCTCTAACTAAAAAAGAAACGAAAATAATTGACGGTTTTTGAAAGACTAAATAGTAGATTTAACATTACCACTCGATTACATAGGAACTTGGCACGAATATGGATTGATTTTTACACAATTGCGATTCGATTTATATACATATTATCGAATTTTAGTTATGTTAGGGTGATTTCAGTGTAAAAAAGTATTCCTGACATGTGACAATAGCAAAAATGCTCAGTAAAGTTTGCCAATGCACCGTGAATAGACTAACAGACAAACAAAACTAGTAAACAATTGAATTTTATCATCGAAAATCGAACTGTGTGAGAAATGTGTTTCTATAGAAAAATAATCGCCAGCGACGGAGCTCATTTTTGGCTCAATAGGAACGCCTACATATAGAATTGCCGAATTTCGAGTTGGCAATACAAGAAATATGAAAGATGATATGATGAATATGAAAGAGCATATTTTGGTACGATTTGTGTTTCGTCAAAAACGATCGGCAATGTTTGCCGATTTTTTTTGCTCAAGATGGAAGAATTGGTTGAAATGTGGTTTCAAAAAGACAGTACCACATGCCACATGGCACGCGATACCATAAACCTGTTGAAAAACGAGCTTGGCAAGCAATCAATTTCGCGATTTCGAACGGTCAATTCGACTATTTGTCTGCCAGGCACTACTTCGGTCCTGTAAGACAACATTACAGCTGTCAAAATTTGAGCTCATGGATAGACAACATACAACGTAGCCGCAGACAACATTTACATTAAAAAATCTTCAAAAAAGTAAATGGCAGGCAGTTAAATTTTGAAAATGTTCTGTTTCAATTTTCAAAACTCAAACGGTTAAAAAATCACCCTTTATAATCTATGTCTAGATGTATTGTTATTATAGTATAGTATGAAGGTGTTCAAATTATCTTTTTTCAATCATCACAACTTTACGTCTTACGAGGGCGGATTGATATTGAAGCTACCTAAGTAGGAAAAAAACATTTTTTTTTTCAAAAACCATTCATTTCTCAACATAGTCTCCCTTTAGCTCAATAAACTTAGTAAGACGATTTTCCAACTTTTTTATACCATCTGAACAATACGATTTTGGTAACTCCTCGAAATTTAATTTCGGTAATCACTTCTTCGTTTGAGATGAATCTTTTTCCTGCGAGCCATTTTTTCAAGTTTGGAAACAGAAAAAAGTCACTAGGGGCTAAATCTGGACTATAAAGGTGATGATCAACCAATTCGAAGTGGATTTCTCGTAGTTTTAGCATCGTATCTAATGCTGTGTGAACCGGTGCGTTGTCTTGAAGAAAGAGCACTTTTTTCTTGTTTAAATGTGGTAATTTTTCCTTGATTGCATCAACCAATTGATCCAATAATGCACGATAATACTCTCCTGTGATTGTGGATCCCTTTTCAAGATAATCGATGAGCAATATTCCGTGTGCATCCCAAAATACAGTGGCCATAACCTTGCCAGCCAATTTCGCTGTCTTCGCCTTCTTCGGAGCACTTCCACCAGCTTCCACCCATTGCTACGATTGATTTTTGGTTTGAGGTGTGTAGTGGTGGACCCACGTTTCATCAACAGTTATTAATCTACGCCAAAAATCAGCAGGATTATGCTCTATCATGTCCAAACACCGCTTTTTGTTCAACACTGAGCAAACACGGCACCCATCTTGCCGATAGCTTTCTCATATGCAAATGTTCATGCAAAATGTTGAACACACGTTCATATGATATGTTTACCATTTCAGCAATCTCACGTATTTTCAGCAATCTCACGTATTTTGACCCGGCGATCATTCATAACGATATCGAGGATTTTCTTGATATTTTCTTCAGTAATCACCTCTTTTGGCCTTCCTGTTGATGGTATTGTTACAGTGCTTGTTCAGCCCCGTTTAAATTCTCTCTTTCTCTCTTTCGCCGTTTTGCCTTTCAAATAATAGTGTTTAATCACTACACGAAATTCACCTTTTTCCATTTTCCAAGAAACACAAAAGTTGCTTACTTCAAACGACTACAACAAATAAACTAATCGCTGAATTTGGCTAAAATTTTTAGCAGCTGACGTTTGACAGATCGTTATTTCTAAGAAAGAAAAAGTTTTTCTGTTTGTGCTGCCATCTAGCGCTAGGTAGCTTCAATGTTAATTCGCCCTCGTAACTGGGTCATATGGTGCTATTTTTGATTGAACTTAATCTAGCTCTTAACACTTATGTGAGTGCTAGGGTACTCGGGTGCCCAATTAAGAGTAACTTTTTAACTGATGGTTTGTACTATCAAAGAAGTCATTTGGATCAAATACCGAACCTTCCATTCTAGATATACAAAAATCAATATTCAATTTGTATGGGAGGTGCCACACCTACTTATTCAATTTTGCTCATATTTCTACTGATAATGTGTATTAGCTGCAAAGTTATTCAGATCAATATCAATCAATCAATCAATATTTACTTTGTATGGGCGGTGCTACTTCCACTTAACCAATTCGGCCCAATTTTTGACCGATGATTTGTATTGGCCACAAAGTTATTTGGGCCTAATTTAGAGACTCTTAATTATATAGATATATAAATAACAATTTTATAGTGAAACTACATATCAAAAGAAAGCTGTCTACGTACTCACACAAAGTTGAAATGCTGTGACTAAGTTCGTTTTCAAGTAAAACGTATACAATAAGAAAGGGTTCACTCTACAAAAACCGCATATACATAAAAACGTTGGTATTGGTTTCACCTTTCGTTTAAGGGCTTACAAAATAAATTCAGTTGGCGCTTTTCAGGAAACATCAATTACAACGGATATTATAGTCCACTTTTATGTATATAGTTTAGTTACAGAAGTTATTGGTCTAGAAAGCCAAATCTTGAGAACTCCTATAAACCCATTGTTTTCTAAATAAAATTAAGTTTGCTCTTTAAGTTTTTTAGAAGAGGCACAATTAAATAATTTTATTTCACACTCTTAACGGAGTGACAGGGTACTCGGACCCCAAAAAAATATTTTGCAGTTTACATAAAAGTGAAAGTCATACTAAGCCCTTTGTTTTTTATTACGAATAAAGTATCTTTAGATAAATACATACAAAAATCAATAGATATTGTTGCAACGAAAGGAAAAAGGCTATTATTCTACTATGGGGAACCAATAAAACTTATGGGTACCCGGGTACCCCTGGCACTCTGTTGAAGGTGTTTTTTATCACTTACGTAAGGGTTAAAAAGTATAAGTTGGTCTGTTAGTTCAATGTAAATGTATTGTCTAAATATCTATCCATTACCATAATGGGTACAATATAAACATAAAAGCTTTCGGGTCAAACTTTAATAGTGATCAACAGCGGCTTATAGCAGCCTAAAGATAACATTTTTTATTAGAGCTAGGAGCATAAACCGTAGGGAGATCGGACGGTTATTATTGGACTAAATTGTCAGATCTTGTTTTATATTTGTGATAACGTTTAGATCGTATAATATATATATATATATATATATATATATATATATATATATATATATATATATATATATATATATCAGACCATTAGAACAGCATTTATTGTACCGTATAATAAACTACTGGCATTCAATTGACAATCCGTTGATAATTGTTTGGAAGGTTTTTCTCTGTTGAAATCACACCGCTGGAAAATTACAAGTTGGCTATAAGTTTAAAATATTTTTAAACGAGAATTATTTAACGCTTGTGAATTAAATTCTTTTTAAAAATAGCGAAAATAGAACTGAATTTTCTTTGCAAGCGTCCGACCTATGCATTAATGTATCCATTGAAATTGATTTTGAAGTGTAGTTACATTACCACGTATTTTCTTTGGTATGAATCGTTCTTAACTAACTTTCTGCAGCCAGAGCTTGAATTTATTGATATGTTTGAGTTTGTCTTCAACATTATGATGTGTTATGCAATGAAAGCAATACAATTGTTCACCGTGTAACTTCGGACAAAACTCGTGATTCTATTGGAAAAGAATGTCCGACATATTGCACAAAATCTAACTGTGCGCTTGAAGGATTGTACAGTATTAAATGCATGTAGTAACACCAATGATGTTATATTTGGCATATATGTAATGATGTTAAAATGTTTTCAAAATAAAGTAAAAATCAGTATATTTAACAACGCTTTTATTTTTCATTTAAAAATGGTTCTTCGAACTGATTCCATATATTTTGTTTATTATGATTTGGAATCTAACGCATACCGATTTGCAAGAGACGCTATTCTCTATATGTATGTAGGTATTTGGTATTAAAAGTGGCCTTTCGGACCTCTCTCAACCAAGATGACTTAGAATCTTAATAGATGTGCACACACAGTCTCTAGTTGATTGTGATCTGTAAAATTTAATAAATAATGTTATCTTTAAATGGTCCTTCGAACCAAAGCCATACATACTCGTATTTCATTGCCATGTTTGTCGACAAGTAGGTCTTTGGTATTGCACAGTATAAACAAAATACGATTTCAGTAATTTGTGCATGCATATAAGAACTAAGCCAAGGATTCTTTTCTGCACATTTCTTTTTAATTTTTAGTACATTTTGAAATCTTTAATTATTTCGTTAAAGCTTTAGTAATCGAATGCTGACATGTGTATGTTTACTTTGTTTAAAATTTCAAAATTCTTTAAAACAACCCCGTTATTTAATTGTATATTATTTCATTAATGACCATTGGTAGCCAGCCAACACCTTTATAGCCACTCACCTCCCTTTAGACATACATGCGACAAATTACTCATTCAGCCATATCAAAACATTTCCAATAAATTGAACACCTTTTGTAAGCCCTATACTAAACCAATTTGTTTACAAGAAAAGCAACAACAATTATAATGTAATAATTTTCTAAATATTTCAAAGTATTTTCTAATCTGACAAGACAAACAGAAAATTAAATAACTTCATAGTCAGGCAAAAAAATATTGGTTCTTCAAATAAAGGGGAGAACGAACAGACATTTGCGTGTTTAAATTTTATTATCGCGCTAGTACACTACAAGTGATGATTGGCGTCGTTTGAAAGACACGTAATTCCAGGAACAAGAAAACTGAAAATATTGGTTATTGGAAACCAAATAAAAATTACTTACTTCGGCTTTTTAACGCCTTCTTTTTTGTTTGTGTTGCTCGTAATTTTTAAGCACGATTTTTATGGTTGCTTCTGTTTAAGGGCGTTAGAGCGGAAAATATTAAAGAAAGACATTAAATTTAAGCTTGAGAATATTGCTTTTGAATTAACGCTTTAGGTGATGTATAAAAAAGTAACAAAAAGAGATTGTTGAAGTCAGTAAAGCCTCACTATGTAAGTCCATACACCACCAGATGCTTGTATCTCACAATCTGGCTTAATTTTAAGCCATATTAATTCCTATAACATTCCATGAAAGAACATGGGGACTTCTCTCAGTCAATGAACTGCACACGATTCTGTTTTTAAACTCATTGAAAAGGACCTACAGCTTAACGCCGGCTCCGAACTGCAAATGCATTTAGAAAAGTTTTCAATAGTATTTATACTCATAACCAGTTACTAGCTAATGTTATGAGGTGAACCGCTGTCGAAAAACGTTTTCTTTTTTTTAAGATGGTCTGGCCTGGTATTGAACCGACGACCTTCTGGTTAGTAGGCGGGTGTCTTACCTACCATACCACAGCGGCACATAATTTTAAGTCATAAACAGGTAATTTGACGAATTTTTCATTAAGGGATTTACAAAACGTACTTTTGCAGAGCCTAATGTTTATATGGAAAGTATAATGGACTTACTTTCTTGAAAACACAAATTGATTGTGTGACGATTGGTCAAAGATCGCTCAGTTAGGCAAGAGATCTTCTTCATTCCCTTCTCGAAAAGTTCGCTTGTATAAAAAGTACTCGAAGTCAGGAATTAAAATCTTATAACAGCAATAGCCTATAAAGAGTCAACTTCTGGAATCAAATACAGCAGCCATCTATTCGTATTTTATGCCTTACTTTCTAAAATGTCTATCAGGCTATCTTTCAACGCCGCATGGGTAACTTCGGAGACGAGCAAGATAGTGCAGCAAATCTGGCTAAAGCCAGATCTCAAGCGCAAAAAGTTCTGCGTAGTCAGTGTCATTACTGGGCATTGTATAATACTCATGCCAGACGGCTTTGACTGCATCACCTGACCGATGATTTCTGCGGAAGCTGCAGGTATGAAGAGAAGGAGGAAACAAATCTTTACCTACTGTGCACATGTTCGGCTTCATGCGGCAGAAGAAAGATGCACCTGGGTTTCTACTATGCGATTGTGCTTACGGAGCTATCGAGTACAGGCATTGGAAAACTTAGCAGTTTTATTATGAGTTCCGGGTATAGGTGACCGACGATCCTTTGTAGTATCACAATTTAGGCCTACATGTTTTTTTTGGGGGGGGGCAGCCACTTTTACCTACCTACCTATCAGGCTTTCTTAAGTGTTTTTCACAGCACATTCGGGGTTTTGAATAGCTTTCTAGAAGGTTTATTTTGAACCTTCTTAAAGCTAAACAGTTGCAGCAAAAAAAAAACAAATTCAAAATAATAATAAGCTTTTCTTTTCCATCTGAATAGTTTCTACGCAAGTTACTACATAGAAAGCAAATGTCTACTATTCGTCCCCTCGTTCTTGCCTAGTAATGACACAAGATGTGTCAGATTATGATTGTCAAGCGCTGACTAGAACGATTTTAAGACTTTGCAAGCTGTTATAATACGTAGTCGTTGCTCTGTCCTCCTTAGAGTTAACCCTTCAATCTCACCTGAAAGTCTTAACTGAGGAATAATATTCCTCATACATGAGTGCCCTAGAAACATCTAAGGTCGATTTGACTTTGACACATTCATTACAGTAATCATACTAACCTCACACTGTACCCGACATTTGAGCTTAAGAGAAAAATGTATTAAAACTGAGAAACGGTACAAAATCCTTTGTCAAATAACGGTTATTTACGTCGTCGAAATTCAATCAGACGAATTATAAGATTGGTTTGATAAATGTTTGAATATAAAACCAGAGTTGGGATTTTAACTCCCTATTAAATTTCGAAGAATCCTTATTGTCAAAGAATTTAGAAATCTCTGATAGATTTTGATGTTTGGCTTCGATAATTCTATCCCACGTTAAAAACATTATATTAAAAATCATATAATCCCTGGTCATATCGAAATTTAACTTATCCAAGTTTCTTAAAACAGTGGCGATAGATAGATAGATAGTGATGGGATACTGTCAATAGTGATCACAATCGAGATATTCTGATAATATACGACCAACCATCGAAAATATCGATGTTACTATCGTTTGGATACGAATTTTTAACAGAAAAATAGAACAAATTTTTTAACTCATTCGTATTCACAAATTCCTCAAATCCAGTGGTTTCAACTTCACTGAAAGGTAGAAAATCTTTTCGTACCACCTTGATCAAAAAGTTTCCGGAATAACCCCCGTGTTGCGGTCCCAGCGTTCCGTTGTTTTTTATTTTTTTGTTAAGTTAGTACATCTGTTGTTGATATACCCGCTAAATCTTAGCGTCGTAGCTTGACATCTGCAAAAGCTATGTAGCCAAGAATATATCTATCTCTGTGCGTTGGCGATTTTTTACAATTTTTGAACGAACTTGTATTAAATATTGCTTAAAAAAGGGATTTAATGGTGTGCAAACGTTGGAAATGTTCGGCGACGATTCACGACGGTCATTTACCTGTGGCACGAGCGGTTCAAAAGTGGTCGTGAATCAATCGAAGATGATGAACGCAGTGTTAGACCATCGTCATCAAAAACCAACGAAAACATTGATAAAGTAAAAGAAATGTTGGTCAATAACCGCAAATTAACCATCAGAGAGATAGCGGAAGACTTGAACATTGCCTATGGATTCGTCCAAGACATTTTGGTTAATGATTTGGGTGTCCGTCGTGTAGCAGCAAAGTTGGTGCCAAAAGATCTCAATTTCATGCAAAAAAGAGACCGTGTTGAGGGCGCAAAAGACATGATTTGCGAGGCTTAAACCGATCCTCCCACATTCATCAAAAGAATCATTATTGGAGGCGAGACGTGGTTTTATGAGTACCACACGCAATCTCACGAAATGAGCCGAGACCAAAAAAAACACGTCGTTTTCAGTCAAAAAAGAAGGCAATGCTCTCTGTTTTCATGGATTACAACGTCGTACTGCATCATGAAATTTTGCCAGAAGGCCAGACAGTAAACAAAGAATTATTAAGGCGTTATGAGACGTTTGGGTGATCGTCGCACAGTGCCACCATCATTCGAAATTTTTTGACGAAAAATGCAACAAATACCATCCAACAGCTACCGAATTCACCTGATTTGGCTTACTGTGACTTCTTTATGTTTAATCGAGTTAAAAAACCATTACGGGAAACGAGTTTCAGCAGAAGAGAGGAAATAATGGAAAAATCGTAGGAAGCACTGATGGACATACCGAAAACCAAATATAAAAATAGAATCGAGGATTGGATCAAGCGCTGGCATTAGTGTGCTGCAGTCGATGGGAATTACTTTGAAGGGGACAATATAGGTTTAGATGAATAAACTTGTCTTTGTAATTTTCTCAATAAATTCCGGAAACTTTTTGATTAAGGTGGTATACATATCAGGTCACTCTATAGGTCCGTAGGGTGACACATAGATGGCGTTATTAGAATTTTGTCCATATAATTTTTATTTAGTACTAACCTTCAAAGGATACGTTTATGAACTTGACAGCAATTGACTATTGATTCGTGAGTTATAGCATTTTGTGTAAAGCAATTTTTGTTATTGAAAAAAATACAAAAAATAAAAAAGTGAATTTCGAGTTTTGATGAAGCGTTGCTTTTTGACGAAAAAAAAAATACAGTGGAAACCAAACAATGACTTGATAAACTTTATACGGAACTCTGCTCCATCGAGACAAATAGAAGAGAAGGGGATTGCTGAATTTAAACGTGGTCGTACCAGCATAAATGATGCAGAGCGCAGTGGACGACACAAAAAATCCACAAATTTGGTTATGGACGATTAATTATGCACGAGCTAGCTGATATTGTAAAGATATCAGATGGAAGTGTTTTTATCATTATATACGAACATTTGGGTATGCGAAAGCTCTGTTCAAAGTGGTTGACGCGTAAGCTTCAAATCCTGTCAGAAATCGCTGAAAACGATTGCAAAATTGAATGAATTGAGCTTCGAATTGCTAACGCACCCACCGTATTCTCCAGATTTAGCCCCCTTTACCTGTTTTCAGATCTCAAGAGAATGCTTTCTGGAAAGAAATCTGAGTTCAATGATGATGTAATCGCTGAAACTGAGGCGTATTTTGACGAAAAAGAAAAATCGTGCTATAAAAACAGTATCTAAAAGTTGGAAAATGTCCATACCCTCGAAGGCAACTATGTTGAATAATAAAATCGAGTTTTGTCAAAATTTGGTTTTTTTTCTTGCTTATCCTAGGGACTTATTGAGTGATCTGTTGCATAACAATAGTTTTCACAAAATTAATGCTTTAAACACATAAAAGATGGTAGGCTACACGACTACACAACTACAGTTGCCGTTAGCAGCATTTGTAGTCGTGTAGTGAGCTTCTTAAGTATATTAGAAACAACATCATGATGAGCAGCTGATTCAAAAAAAAAGTTACGTTTTGATAATTATTAAAATTGTGATCACAACTTCATCACCATTTAAATTTACAATTGCAGCAGCTTCTTTCAATGTGCATTCCTTTTTTATATTCTACTAACTAAAACCCGGCATGCTTCGTTACCCCTATCTTTATTTTCTTTAGCTCAGTTATAATTTTTTACCCTTTTTTCCCATTTTAGAATCATCCGGTCCAAGTTAAAACATTTAAAATAGCTTATCGTTACTTTCAAAAAGACACTAAAATTTTCCCAGTAATCGGTTCTGCTTTTAAGCTGTTTACAGTCTTTAAAAAAACACACATTCATTTTTATATATAAGATGTACATATGTTTATGCTTTACTAGGTATGCTTTGAGATAAACCCGCCAATCCAATCTCGTCCCATTTATTGACTTATGATGTGTACTGTTCACTAAGTTGTTTAAACCAAATTTAGAAACTTTTACTTTTGCCGTCCTCAAAATATACAACACTTAATACTTACTATGTATGGGCGATGTCACGCCCACTTACTCATAGCAATTCTGCCTACAGTCACTTTGACTAAATTAGGAAACTACCACATTTGCCTTTTTAAAGATACGCAAAAGTCAATATTTACTTTTTATGGGAGATACCATGCCCACTTTTTGACTAATGATTTGTATTGACTATGACTCCTTCTGTTACCATTTTGATGATATCGACAAATAAATATTTAATTTGTATGGGCGTTGCACCGCCCAGTTGAAAGTTTTGAAATTTATACGAGTATATATTCTTTCCAAATATACTGCAAATATTTTGAAAATCGTATTAGTCGTTTAGCTGTCTATAAGGCACAAACAAACAAAGAAACATACGCACTCGTACATACACAGCTTCATCTTTATATCTGTGTCGATATGGAAGAGTAGCCTAAATCGACTTAAGCTATTCTTACTTACGGACACCGATTCATATAATAAAAGACAGGATACCACGAAGGGCACAAGACAAGATTTTTTCCATAGAAGATCTGTTAGATTTTTCCTAGATTGTCTCTTAATATGAAAAATTTGTGTCGGAAAATAAGAATAGCTTAAGTCGACTTAAGCTAGATTATTATAACGCAAGAATAAATACATTAATTTTTTAACACTTTTTGATTATCAATACTTTTTAGCATTTTAATTTTATATATTTTTCAATTTTTTTTTTTTTAATTTTGTAGCCAAACAATATAGAAATAAGCATAAGTTGGCTACAACAGCAAAATTAGTCGTGTAACCGTGTAGCTGTGCTGCTATCAAAATAATCGTATTTATACAACCGTGTATAATTTATTTTTTTAATCGGTAGCCTGTCGTCGTCTATCTATCGTGTTTAAATCATTATTCGTGTCTTAAACTGTTCACATCGTACGTTGGTTTTTAGGCTGTAAAGAACGACTGCAGTTGCTTCTGACCAAATGATGAAGGCACATTTTGAATTTCCTTATTCTAAAGGGTGTTTTTATAGAGGTATGAAACTTTAAGTTGCAATAAAACAACGATGGATTATTCGATTGACATGAGTTTTATTTATCTGAAAGATAATCTTGTGGCATTACATTTTAAATATGATTTCTGGCATATGACCGCCACGGCTGGCGCCTATATAGTCCAATCTGGACGGCCAATTTTCGATGAGTTTTTCCAACATATGTGGCCGTATATCGGCAATAACACGTCGAATGTTGTCTTCCAAATGGTCAAGCGTTTGTGGCTTTATCGCATAGACCACAGAAAGTAGTCTAGCGGTGTTAAATCACAAGATCTTGGAGACCAATTCACAGGTTCAAAACGTGAAATTAGGCGGTCATTAAACGTGTCTTTCAATAAATCTATTGTGGCACGAGCTGTGTGACATGTTGCGCTGTCTTGTTGAAACCGCACCTCCTGGACATCAATTCAGGAATGAAAAAGTTAGTAATCACGGCTCTATACCGATCACCATTGACTGTAACGTTCTGGCCACTATCGTTTTTGAAAAAGTACGGACCAATGATTCCACCAGCCCATAAAGCGCACCAAACAGTCGGTTTTTCTGGATGTAACGGTGTTTCCACATACACTTGAGGATTACCTTTACTCCAAATGCGGCAGTTTTGTTTGTTGACGTAGCCATTCAACCAGAAGTGCGCTTCATCGCTTAACAAAATTCGCTTATGAAAATCGGTATCAACGGTGATCTTGTTTTTGGCCCATTCGACAAATCTACGCCGGCCGTGAGTCTATTCATGATGAATTGCCAAACCAAACTGAGAATAAATCACTTGAAAGCTGTTAAATTGGTCGCCATCTTGAAAAGTAATGCCAACTTAAAGTTCTATACCTCTATAAAAAACACGCTTTATAAGTATCAGTAGTATTTCCGCTTCTCTTATACTTTTTGTGGTAAACATAACATTTTGGAATTGATATTTCATTAGTAGTTCTTGAAAATGGGTTCTATACCTTTTTATTACTTATTTTTAAGTAACACTCTGGCAAGCTTGCTGAAAAGTATGAAAACAAACTTTTGAGTAATGCCCCAATTAAATAAAATGGTTTGTGTTGCCAATCAAATATCGTTGAGGTGGCAATATTTTATTGTTTAAATATTTGTATTAGTTTTTATATTTCGCTCTTGATAGTTTAAATGGGTCTCGATATTTTCGATATTTGTTTCCCATCAATACTATCGATAATGCCATCGATAATTTCACATCACCATGTGTAGATTACTTATACACTTATATAGTATGTCATAGTACTTCGAAATCTTTGTGCTTTAGTATCGACTTGAGAGTTTCATCGAAAACTGGTTCTGATTTATCCAAAAAAGCTGATTATAATATTTCAAAGCGTTACTAATTTCAATCTAATTGTAATGAACGTAGTGTAGGGTGTATGCCATCAAAAATCAATAACTTCCGCCGTCTATTTAACTCAAAAACTCTTTAAAAATATAAATTTCGTTTACAATTTATAAATTCAACCAAACATTTAGAGAAATAAAAAAAAAAAAATAAAAATAAGAAAAAGAATTTTAATGATTTCTTACGTTTTACCCGATAAAACAACACTTAAAAAAAAGATACTCGTACTTATGAAAATATATCTATAGAAACATGATTGACCGGTTTATGGCATCTACTCGTGATGTTTAAGTCAAAAACACAATACGAGTATGAAGTCATTAAAGTTGATCATGGCATACAGCCAGCCAGTGAACTAATAATCAAACGGTAAGAAACAAATATATGACAACAGCTATAATAACAATAACAAATAAATATTGTATTTTTCTCTATTTACTTTTTGGTTTCTTTTTGTTTTTATTTCAATATTCGCATTTGTCTACATATGAGCGAATACCATTGCCGTTTATTGGTTTACTTGTTACACTCTATGGTTCCATCATTCGCACAGTCACTCAATATCAAATTGGTTTATTAAAACACAACAATAATGACGCAAGTTATTGTGACAAGTTAACGTAGCAAAAGGGCTTATCAACACATTTTTTTAAATTTAGTTTAGCTGGGCTTATTTTTCGATAACCTTCGCCGGCAGAATTATGGAGCGAAATTGCTTATGTTTAAATTTGTATTTCAAGATGTCTAACAAGAACATACATATATACATACATACATATGTATTTCTCTAGGGGGCATATTGGCTTTACACAAAGCAACCATTGTTTTGTTTCAGTTTCTTTAATCAATTTGATCTTTCAAGCTAATTAGATGATTATTCCACTGTAGCTTTCTCCATATGATTTTGCGTAGCGGTGAAGATCCTTACTAATTGGTGGTGATCTTTACTTTAGCATTGTAATATTTTTACTGCTTGTTTTCCTGATCATTCTTCTGATGTTTGTCATCACTGCCAGAGCTATACGCGAAGGTCAGAGGAATTCTTCTTTTACTGTTTTTTTAGATGGAGTTGTTTTGAGGGAAGTAGAATCCTCTTTTTATTAAACATTCACGTTAAATTTTTTTCGTTATGTCCTCTGCTTGGGCTTGAACCTGTGGCGTTTGTGTTGCTATACGTGCGCTCTAACCAGTACACCACGCCACCCCATACATATCGTATAGCATAAAGTTGAAAATTTTGCTAAAGGAAATTGTGCTTTTTAAGTGATATTTTTGTGCACTTTTTCTCTTTGAGGTTTTTTTAAAGGTTGATCGACGAAATTGTGCTTTTTAAGTGATTTTTTTGTGCACTTTATCTCTTTGAGGTTTTTTTTCTAAGGTTGATCGACGATAATGTCAAAGGATTGTTACCTAGCAAAGCATTATTATTGACAATATAATTAGCCATTTGTCACTACATGAATTGCCAAACTCATTGCACAGAATTTAAAAACAGAGCTGATGAAAGTTCCTATAGAGTATAGTATCCATGAAAGTCCGCGACTTGAAATAATGTATAGTGATCGCAGAATAGTAACACTGGCCACTTATTGCTTAAAAATATCTTTTTAAAAATCGTTGTTGATTGTTTTGTTGTTTTGATTGGGCTATATAACGATAGTAAGAAAGCAGAAGAAGATAAATAATAAAAAACCACAAACGTTGACGACTGAAGCTGTGTAATGATAATGATTTGAGGATATGCTACTGGAATGCCTGTCAAACTAGCGGATGTCTTCGAATGGTATAAGTCTGACATCATTGCCCTACAAGAGATGAGATGGAACATATTCTATAGCAAACTGCAACATATTCTACAGCTGTGAGTCCAAATTGTTTTAAATTTTAATGCTTGAATAGGAAGGAAATCAGTCTTTTATCCAAGGGTCGACAAATTCAGCTTGCACGATAATACAACAAACAATGGTATGCGGTAAAAAAAATATGGTGGTAAGTAAGTAATACGAGGTTTCAGGATAAGGCAATCCATGAGACAACCTGGCGCTCTTCCCATCAATGTACCGGTAATCAGATTGACCATTTGGTGATGGATGGAAGGCATGCTTCAAGTGTACGGGACGTACGCTTGATTTGTGGTGGAATGTGGTGGACAAATGTTCACCTCTAGCACGTCGGTAGACGTCCGCTCTTTTCACAAAAATTTGAACCACATTTTGCAATAAATCTTCGCTTATCTCTTCAATGCAGTGCCGAATTTCATCTTTCAGAGTGTAAGTTGTTTGCGGTTTGTTCACATAAGCCCGGTCTTTCAAATGACCCCAGAGAAAATAATTCAGCGGCGTTAAATCACAAGTCATCGCCAAATCGAGAAATTAAGCAACCGAAAATTTCTCATGTAATAACTGAATTGTTTGGCTGGCTGTGTTGCTTGTTGCGTTGTCCTGCTGAAACCAAAGGTCACTGATGTAAGCATTAGCCAATTGGAGTCACAAAAAATTGGTTATCATGGTTTGATAGCTCAGGGAATTCACATTTTCGAAAAAATACAGGCCGATGATGCCGCTGAACCACAAACCGCACCATACGATTACTTTCTTTGAATGTAATGGTTATTCGAGGACTGTTTGAAAATGGGCCTCACCACTAAAGATGATTTTGTGGAAAAATGCGTCGTTTTCGTTCAGTTTTTCAGACAGCCAATTCACAAACGTTCGACACAAACATTGGTCGGCTGGCTTTTATTCTTGAACGATTTGAACTTTATAAGCATGAAGATGAAGATCTTTATGCAAAATGTTGCGCAAAGTTCTCAACACTTTGCTGTATAGCGGTTATGTTTGGCCACTACGAGCGTATTGTTTTGGGCCTCGAACTTAGCGATTTAATTACGCACAGCGGTCTTAGAAGGATCTTGATTTCGAGGAAAAGCTGCTCGAGTTTTACGAAGTGATACAGTAAAATTTTTACCATTTTGATAGTAAATGATCACAATTACAGCTCAATTCTTGACATTTCATCATTTGACAGCCAATTTACTTACTAACTAAAAAGAGGAGGAAAAGCAAAAAAGGCAGCTAGGGCAACGGAGTAGGGGAATTGAGGAATGCATGAGCCGGAACGTTACCAGAAATTCTTATCGGCAATTAAAGCCGAGACATTTTGGTAATGGACTCGTTTTTTGTAGAGATGACAACGGAAATCTGGGCACAGCTAGGAAAGATGTACTGAGGATTTGGAGAGACCAGTTTTCCAAGTTGCTCATGGGAGAGGAAGCTGACTATACCCCCATTGAGGAAGATAATGTAGTTTGTCCACCTCCCAGCCGAGACGAGGTGAAAATGGCGATAGCGCGCCACAAACATAAGAGTGTTGCGTGTACCGAAAATTTTCCACCAGAACTTTCAAAGTTGGTGGCAACGAGCTTTTAAGGTGTTACTACACCTCAGAGTACTCTATCGTATTTATTAGAATAGGAAAACTACGGTGGAATCAGTCTTCTACCCATTTCCTATTAAATTTTATCCATTGTAATGTATGAGCAACTGAAACCTATCGTTGGTAAACTGATCGACAACTATCAGTGTGGTTTTGTGTAAGGAAAATCCACAACTGACTGATATTGACAATACGTAAAATCCTGGAGAAAACCCACGAGAAAAAGAGCAATATATACCATCTCCATATCGATTATAAAGCTACCTTTGATAGTCTTATATGGGGCAAATTGTATAGGGCTATGTCTGAAATCCGAATATCTACTAAGCTTGTACAACTGTGTACAACGTCACTCCTTGAAGATAGGTAAGTGTATTTTGGAGCTTTTTATAAATAGAAGAGAACTTTGATAGTCAGACAGTCTATAGCGTTGCCTGCTAGTGTGATAAAGAAAAGAGTAAGAAAAGCCGAGGTAAATATCAATGGCACTATTTACAACAAGAGCCATATGTTTCTCTCATAAATCGATGATACCGACTGCTTGATATATCATAGATACATATGTATGTGCTTAATACTCGTATTGAACAAAACATTTTTTGAAAGAAATTCCTAAAATTAATTCTATGCAACTAGAGTTGATTCAAATAAAAAATATTTCTCTTATCGCTTTATTCACTTAAACATCTAAATCATTAAAGAATTTAAAAAAAAAACATTGTTTTGATATTAAATGGCTTACATACATATTTATTTCTAATTGAACATTCTTTTCATAATTGAACATAATCTGGGTGCATTGTACGAGTACAAAGTGTAATAATAGTGTCAAAATTCGAGTCCAGTATAATTCTTTATATCAAGTTGCTGTTTAGATTTAAAGTGATATTTTCCAATTTATTTAAATTAATAACAATATTATCTATTTATGTCTTCTAAGCATAAGATAAGATAATTTTTTTTCTTAAATTGGCTGATAAGGTCATGCACATTAAAATTATTTGCACTGCTTCTTCATAAATTGCGTTATACGAGTATATTCGTAGTTTAGCTTATTTTATAAAGAAAATACTTTTTGCTGAGTTGCCACATATCAGTTGAATTAAATTGTGAATGTAGGGGTGAGAATTTGTTTTGATTATTTTTTTTAAGCCAGTCTCATACTTTGGCTCCCCTTGGTCTTTTAGACCGACATTTGTACTATTTATACTATTTACTATTTATATTTCGGGAACTGACAATACTAATGTCAATAACTGAAATCTGGCAACACCATAAAAAGTTTGACATTTTTTAATATAAACGTAATCACAATGTTTTGATGTACAAGTGCTATTTGTTCTGTTTACAGTGGGTTAAGAAAATCAATGTCAATTTTTGACGTAGACTATCGCAGCAAAAATGTGTCGATGAACTCAGTTCTCTGTATGGCGGTAAAGCACCATCAAAACTACAGTATATCCATGGTATAGTGAATATTGTGGTCGTAGTTCGGTCTCCGATGAATTCCGTGAAGGTCGTCCAAAATCGGTTGTTGTGCACAAAACATCGGTGCATTGCATGAACTGATAATGCAATACCTTCATGTGACATATAGTATTGTGAGATAGAGGCATCCTTGCACATTAGTTCCACTTCAATACATACAGTTTTGCATGAACACTTAGTTGCAATATATCAATCGTTAAAAAAAAGACTCGCTTCGATTGGTGAAAGGAAATGATTGAAAAGTTGTATAAAATCGAGTCAGGTGAAGAATCATGATTGTATGCGTTTGAGCCTGAAACAAAACAGCAATCGACCGTGTGGGTATTTCAAGACGAGCTAAATCCAACAAAAGTTGTTCATAGAAAAGGCACAGCAAAGCACAAAGTCGCCTGTTTCTTCCGCCGAATGGGTCATGTGGTCACTGTTCCGCTTGAGCAATGTAGGACGGAAGTCTTCGGAAAAATTCGTAAAACCAACCGCCGAAGACGAATCATTACACATCATGACAATGCAAGCTCTCGCAGATCTCGTCAAACGGGTGAATTTTTGAGCAGTTGAATTGAAGAAGCAATTGAGAGCGTTTAAAAACTCTGTTTTGGAGGTATCTCAAGAGGAATGGAAAAACTACTTTGAGAAATGGTTTGAACGAATGCAAAAGTGTATTGATCATCAAAGGGTATATTTTGAAAAACAATAAAGCCATTTTCATTTTAAAATATTTGTTATTCCCGAAATATAAATAGTACCCTCGTAGCAGAGCAACATGCTGTTCTGTTTGTTAAAGCTTTAAAAAAAGTTTATGCAATTCATGGTTGCTTGGCTTAGGGAATACCAAAATCTCGGTCTTAGAATACAGAAATAACAGAACGACAGCTTAAATTACGGCAGTTAGTTGACTTAGGAAGTAAGAAGAAATACAAATCTTTGCTGATAGCTTTTGTAGTACTGAAGTACTGTTTTTCAAAAATGTGAAGAAAGTGTTCCTTAAGTCACGAGCAAAAGCATATGAAATAAAACAACCGTTATGTGGGTATTGCATTTACATATTGTATACTAACGTTTTTCCAAGAAACAAAAATCTCTCCCTAAGTGTTTGTCATTTAGAATTATAGTCTAAGGGATAAGAAATATCCCGGTAGTCAATGAATCATCGACACAAGGTTAGTATCAGGTCGAAATTTGTATAAAGTGGACAGTTACTTAAAATAGTCATGTATGAAACACGTGAAAATTTATCGTCAGTCACCGAGGATATACCATTTTCAGCGTAAATAAATAAATCATGTGAGAGGGTTATACAGGGAGGGTAAATTTGAGGTTACGAAGTAATTTGACTGTCAAATGATGAATTATCAAGAATTGAGCTGTCAACCTTTGACACTTATTTAGTAAAAAATTTTAAAATTTTAACTACGGAACACTAAAATCTTGAACAAAGAATTTTAATTGTGAAAATTTACTATCAAAATGGTAAAAATATTACTGTATCACTCCGTAAAATTCGAGCAGCTTTTCCTCGTAATTAGGCACCTTCTGAGAAAGCTGTGCGTAATTTAATCGCTAAAATCGAGGCTTACGGTACGGTTGCTGACAATAGATCAAAACAATATGCTCGTATTGGCCGTAGTAATGCAAACATAACCGCAGTACGGCAAAGTGTTGAGAATGAGCCTGGAGCATCAACTCGTCGCCGTTCTCAACAATTGGGCATCGCCAGAGGAACTTTGCGCAACGCTTATAAAGTTTAACTCGTTCGAGAATTAAAGCCAGCCGACCATTGTTTGCGTCGAACGTGAATTGACTGTTTGAAAAACTGAACGAAAACAATGCACTTTTCAACAAAATCATCTTTAGTGATGAGGCCCATTTTCATTTAGGCGGTTATGTAAACAAACAAAATTGTCGCATATGGGGCTTACAAACTCCACAAACAGTCCTCGAAAAACCATTACATCCAAAAAAGTAACCGTATGGTGCGTTTTGTGGTTAGGCATCATCGTCCCGTATTCTTTCGAAAATTAGCAAAGAAACGCCGTCACCGTGAATTCTCTGTGCTACCAAACCATGATAACCAATTTTTTGTGGCCACAATTGGCTAATGTTGACATCAGTGGCCTGTGATATCAGCAGGACAGCGCCACAAGCCACACGATTTAGCGATGTCAATTGCCTGTCTCGTTCTTGTGATTTAACGCCGCTGGATTATTTTGTCCGGGTTAACGTGAACAAACCACAAATGACTGATACTCTAAAAGATGAAATTCGACGCTGTTTTGGCGAGATAAGCGAAGCTTCATTGCAAAATGTGCCGATGTGCTAGAGTTGGACATTTGCCCGACATCATATTCCATTATTAATTCCCATATTTGTATATATTAAATCGGTATGAATAAAACTGAATTTGTCAAAAAAATATGTTTTTAAGCTAATTTACTTCCAAACGTCAAATTTGCCCACCCTTTATTAAAGTAACTCACCCTGACATTTAGTCGTGAGCTCTACTAGAAAACTTATCGCAGCCTAGGCGTCGTTTATGATTACTTGCGGCATGTAGAAACTTGATCCAAATTTTACTTCCTTTTGTTAGAATTGTGGAGAACGATGCACAGTGTGTCGTTTAGTACAAGCTAGCTGGACAAAATTATTTTCTGAAGTATATAATAATTTTAATTGTTTTCAGAGTCAGATTTTACCGACAATTAAAAAAAGTAAACAAAATTAAGAAAATATATATTTTTTATTACTATATATACTCGTACGAAAACAAAAATAAAATTTAACCTACTCAGCAGCACTAAATTTTTCTTCATAAGGAACTCTACTGTGTAGCCGTGATTAGATAAAACATTTAACCTATAAACTCTATATCTACATTACATGTCGGGTTTAAATTTTAATTTAAACCTCATGGCGGATTGACCCTGCTATTTTTCTGGGAATCACCCCGAAACTGTTAATATCGGGATCAGCCGTGATAAACATGTTAAACAAGTCCGTATTCATGGTAATATGGGACTGTTTTCGGATATTTTTTTGTCGAAATATTCTGCAATCTTTACTGCGAGCTTTCCGAGCTTCATCAGAAAGGTTCCTATTGGTAAAAGAGATGATTGTATAACTTCCGCCCCATATACAAGCAAAACTTCTAAACTTTTCTAAATTAAAGTTAACGTTCGAACACAACGCTCTGAGTAACGCCGTTTTTAACAACATTACGTGTAATCCTGTAATTTCAACACTGAGTTCAGACTTTGATACACATCAGTAATCTAGAAAATGAACAACCTACATGTCCGCGTCCCAGTCCGATCCGAACCAACCGGAGGCATGCACAAAAAGAGATCCTGCTGATATTCACATCAGCTAGATCCGAGAAGGCATTCAGAAACGCTCTGCCAAGGAAAGCAGTGCTAATGTCCGAAAGACTTGGACACTGGCACAAGAAGTGCTAGACAGTCTCCTCTCTTCCTCATCTTGACAACCCCTACAGTAGTCATTGAACGGCATACCTAATTTCCTAGCGTGCGCACCAGCCACCCAGTGCTCAGTAATCACAACCGCAAGGGTTCGCAGCCTAAGTCGCGGCATTCCCATAATAGATTCTGAGCGATTCTATAGGGGCCAGATTTGCCTTTATACAGAGCACGTGCGTTCATCATCTCACCGTAGCTGTGCCCTGTCAAACATGTACCGCAGGACCATAAGATGCCAGAGGAGGGTGACATTCCAACTAAGTGGCTAATCTGCTCCTTTCTGAGAAGAAAGTAGCCTACCCTCGCAAGTCCGTCCGCCACACGGTTCCCCCGGGTATCCGAGTGACCCCTTACCCAGATAATCTCCAGGTCTGAATGTCTCGCCATCTCGTTCAGAGATGCCCGGCATTCACATACAAGTCGCGATGTCGAGTAGACACCGGAGAGCGCCCTGATCGCAGCCTGACTGTCCGTGCAGATTTGTACATCACTATCATATACCCCATAGTACATCAACCAGTCCGCTGCCCTCTTTATCGCCGAGACTTCCGCCTGTAAGACACTGCAGTGGTCCGGCAAGATTGCCTCACCCCATATACATTGCCGCATTTGGATACGATCCCTGGTGGGATAGATTACTGCACACCCAAACCCTTCCTGGAGGGGTGTATGTTACTTGATAAGAATATTAGCCCGGGGATTTGGGAGGATTTTTACTTATCGTCTTTTGAATTCCAAGTTTAATAACCTTTTGTATATTTTTTAATTACTTACCTTTTCTAAGTAACAACATAAAATGTAAGAGTATTAAAAACTACTTTCCGTTGGTTATTGAACCCCTCACTAATTCACCACTTCACATTAAAGAAAAACATGTGAGACGTATTCGTATAAGTAACGCAAATACATAAAATGTATGTCCTTAATTCGAAAATATTTTATTATTTCCCTCACAAATGTTTTGATACGTTTGTTCAGACAAAACATTAGCTGCTCTTATAAATACCTAAATGTGCTTTGATTGACTGTATTAACAATTGTTAATGTCATTTTTGACCAGCTAGTTTGTTCTAAACGGCACACTGTGCGTTGGTATGGAAGATCAAAATTATTAAACTTTAGTGACTTTGCTATAAAAGGTTGAAAGCATCAGTCGGTTTCAGTCTAACTGCAGTGTACGGCTTTAATACACAGCTAATTGTGTTCATTTGGGCATTATTTCGTCATTATAATAAATAAATACATTTTTAAAGTTGGAAATTTTTTTTTCGATTCTTAAAGATCTGCAAAAGTTGTCCCAAATTTAGAATAAATTTTTAAATAAAAATTTTCTCTACACCTCCCTAACTTCCTTAAAATTGCTACAAAAAATATCTGCTTATTTTGCTCACCAATTCTCCCTTATACTCTAAAAAAAGTGAAATTTTATGTGCAACATAAGAAATTATGAATTGCACACATCTGTACTTTGCCCTAATAAAACTCGATGCATGCACACAAACATTAAAAAATAAACAATAAAATTGTAAAATAAATAATAAATTTAAAAAAAAAAAAACTAAAAAATATATGCAAAATTCTCAAAGAAACAACTCAGAAGAATTAATGCCAAAGCACGTTCAATGTGCCAACGAATCATTGGAATAGACAGACAGACAGACACTTCACGCATAGACCCACACACTGCGGCACACTGTGGTATAGCAGTCAGTCACTTTCGTCTTATTTCGTTTAGAGTTTAATTCTTAACACGCAGCAGATGTTTTCTATGCATAGATTCTCATCTATTCGAATGTGTTGTTTATTCGACGACAAATACGTTGTCGTTTTCATTTTTTGTCTGTTGGGTATCAGCTGTCAGATGTCATATTTAATTTTTGACACGTTTTTCTGTTTCTAATACTTCACATTTTTACTTTTACTTTAATAGCACATATAAACCAACTTTTATTGAGTCAGAGGGGCTTAGTCGAGTTTTATAAAAAATTCTAAAAGTAAATGAAACCTAGATAGACTTAAGTAGAGAATTGCCAAAGACCTATAATATATGCCATAGTCTTCCCTAAAAATAATGAGTTAAAACACTTTAGTAACCCATGTGTGGTGGTCGAATAATTCCTTTATCTAAACCTGTGATAACGCCAGGCAAAGCCTGATCTAAATGCATTTATTAGTTTTTCCTATTTCTGATACAATTTCGTCTCAATAATTGACTAAGACGAACAGAGATTGCAAGTTTCCTAGATTGATGTTAAACATTTATGTGTTATTTACTATATTATGTTCTCTATATAAAGGGTCCGCCAAATAATTTTTTTTTAAATGCTATAAAAAAAAAAACTACTGAATATTTTCTCAAATTTCTTTTTTATTTGAAAGTACATTCCTTCCAGTTAATAATGGAAAATAATTTCATTCAAATGGCTGCCCCGGCTGGCCATGCAGTAGCCTACACGATCGGTCCAATTTTTAAGCACATTATCGAATGTGTGCATCTGTATTTCACCAATGGCTTCAAGAATATTGTCTTTTAAAGTGTCAATTGTCTCTGGCTTGTTGGCGTAACATTTATCTTTGATGGCACCCCACAAATAATAGTGCAACGGTGTCAAATCGCAGCTCCGAGGTGGCCAAACGACATCAGCTCTGCGGCTGATAATGTGATCTTCAAAAATAGGGCGCAAAACATCGAGTGTAGTTTCGGCTGTGTGGCACTTAGCGCCGTCCTGTTGAAACCAAATGTTGCTAATATCCTCCTCTTCAATTTTTGTGAACAACAATTCGTTCAACATGGCCCGATAACGATCGCCATTGACTTTAACGTCCACTCCTTGCTCATGTTCGAATAAAATGGCCCAATTATGCCTCTGGACCAAAATCCGCACCAAACAGTGACTCGTCTTGGGTGTATCGGTTTTTCAATGTCTGCGTGCGGGTTTTCTGTGCCTCAAATGCGACAATTTGACAATTTGATCAAAATGAGCTTCATCTGAAAAGATGATTTTTTTTGGGAAAATCGGCATCTTCTGTAAGTCGATCACAGGCCCAGATTCCGAGCGTTTTTCAAGCGTATACACAACCATATTTGTTCAGCGGAAGGATAAAACTAATTATCTGTCAAATCAGACATGAGCTAAGTGTTACCATTCACAAAATGTGCACTAGTTGAAAAAAAAAAAAAAAAAAACGTTAGATTGCGGACCCTTTACATATGCAATATAGTGAACTATAATAAATTTTAAAGAATAACCCCCGTATTGAAAAAGTTATTTTCGATTTATAAAACATAATTTGTATAAAATTTCGTTTTATAAACTCTTTATAAATCAAAAATAGTTTTTATGAATAAGAGAGTAAAACTTTAGACGCTGAGTAAGTGCTATCAGGGCCATTTACTTATTCCATATCAATGCGTTTCGCGTTTCAGTCTTCAAAAACTTTTGAAATCATTAAATGAGTAATCATTTATCTTGCGCCCATTTACATATGTAAAGGGTGGGCAAATTTGAGGTTAGGAAGTAAATTAGCTAAAAACACATTTTTTCCTTTGACAAATTCAGTTTTATTCATACCAATATAAAATAGAAATATGGGGATTAATAATTGAATATGATGTTGGGCAAATGTCCACCTCTAGCATAGAGGTGCAAAACAATCGATAGTGTCGATAGTTTTCTGTTTGGTTCACCATCGATAGTTTTTTTGGCACTATCGATAATATCATCAAATTCTAAGAGTAAATACGGAGGTCACTAAATGTAGCCAAAGTCACATTTGCAAAAATTTTTTCGACGCAGGTTGTTAGCCATCTGTAAGCTTTTATAGTTATATAGAGACATAGCTTAACAGTTTGTTAAATTTCTATTTATTAAAATCAAATAAAGTATGAATTGTAACTAAAATATGTTCGTACATACGATTTTACATTTGACCCAAACAAATTAATCCTCGTTTCGTCAGACCATAGAATGTTGTTCTAACTATTACGCTGCAGGTGTTGCTACCGTTTGCTGAGAAATGATACATTTCGAGTCTAGCTTCCGTAAGTTTATTTTTATTGTGCGACTTGAAACAGGAAAATAAGTTTATTTTTGAGGCTTTTAGATGACTTGAAGGGATTAATCTTTGAAATTCGAATTAAAAGTTTATCAAAACAAACAGTTGTTCTACGCTTTCTTCCCATAGTCTCTGCTGTCACTCTGTCACTGGATTTTATTAATTACTTTAGTTTTGGAGCACTTTACGGTCTGAATAATTTTCACATAAGGATTACTCTTCCATCAAAAAACTTCAATAAATCAAATTTTATGACATACTTGTGTCCCTATTATTTGATTCACCACTGTGTATTTATTATTATTATTTCCCTTTCACTTAAATTCTAGTACTGTTGCCACAAGTAGCACTTAAAAGAATCCGATAGTATTGATAGTTCTTTTTGCAAACTATCGAGTGCGCCAACTATCGATAGTTTTGCAGCTCTACTCTAGCACGTCTGCAGACGTCCGCTCTTTTCACAAAATTTTCAACAAAGCCTCGCTTATGTGAAGAATGTAGCCACGAGTTTCATCTTTCAGAGTGTCAGTTGTTTATAGTTAATTCACGTAAACTCGGTCTTTCAAATAGCCCCAGTGAAAATAATTTAGCGGCGTTAAATCACAAGAACGAGGCGGCCAATTGACATCGCTAAATCTTATGCAATAACTGAATTTACTTTCTAACCTCAAATTTGCCCACCTTTTATATATGCTTGACAGAAACATGTCATGTTCTGCTTGTCAAGTTCTAGGATGGCTGTAGTTATGCAGCCCAAAAAATTTTGTTAATTTTATACGTCATAACGATATCGCAATTTTAGATATTCAAATTAAATAAGTAGAACATCGAAAACCATAACGTCATAAACATTAAATTTGTCATTATTTTGAATAGTAATAATAGCGTAGACAGACGACAGTATTAATTTGCATTATCAGTCTTAATTCAAATTAACTCGTGAATTATCACCATAAAAATGTGCATTAAATTTGATGTGAATGCACAAAACCAGAGTGAATTTGTACTGAATTTAGCTTTTTCAATATAGGAACACAGTGGATACTCAACCAGCTATAGCTAATTGATTACTATTGTGAATGAATGTTTAAGTGAAAAAATTAAAATGGATTCAAATTGACTATGGAGCAGTTTCTGCAAAAGGAATTTCAGTTTTTTTTTCAAATAAATAGTGATTTTCACCAACAGCATAGCTGCCTATCATGCTTTCAGTCTTTTATCCATTTGATCTACTTACTCTACCAACTTGAGTTTCGTTATTTTTATTTCTTACTTACTTATCATCCATATTATAAGCCCGTTACTTTGTACTGTTTTAAAAATTTCAATTAATATTGAGTACATCAGCTGTGGTATTGCTAACTGCAACGATGCATCCATGGGGAGTAATAGAATCCCATATTTCCTGTTTTTTTCTTTTGGGCCTGACATGGTTGTTTGGGAATCAGCTTTTAGCCGTTTTTTCATAATAGCCCAAATTGGCTCGATGGGAGTCAAGTCTGGACTAGACGATGCTCACTCCAAAGCATTGATGTTGTTGTCCCGAAACCATTTTTCATTGTTTTAGAGGTGTGTGTTAGAGTTCCATCTTGCTGAAACATGTTTTCGTCGAATGTAACTAAATTTGTCACAGATGGCAACAAATAATTTTCTAAAGTAGTTATGTAAAGCGAAACATTTACTGTCGATTCTATAAAACAAAGGTTTCTTAAGCCCTTTCCGGATATGCATCCTCATACCATAATGCTTCCGGAAAATTTGAGCCTACGTTTGAGACAACTTTTGTTCGTAATTCCCTCAGTTATTCGTAACTCAACTCGAGTGATTCAATTAAAATTTCCCTGTAAATTACTTTGTTTCCATTTTTAAAACACAATTTAATGACAGGGTTGGCAAAAATGGGTTTTATAATTGTTTCTAAGTTTCATTCATTTCGACAATATTTTTTTGTCAGTACAATTACGTTATTTTTGGATATATAATGCAATTTTGCACTAAAGGCGGCATTATGTACTGTGATCTGCTAAAACTCGGTGATCGGAGCAAACTGCAATTATTTTCAACCATGTATTATAAAAAAACGGCCGGAATACAAAAAAAAAAAAAAAAAAAAAAAAAAAAAAAAAAAAACAGACAGACAGACAGACTAAGCTTTCCTTATTCTCCAAACATAGAAGAAATATAAAATTATCTTCAAAGTTTATCACCTCAAAGACGAGACGAGAAGGTTTTTTGAGACGGGATTCGGATATTGCCTCAGAGGTGGAGAAAAGATGTAAGCAGTGATTTGATAAATTTTTATTTAATTCATTATCTGTTTTGATCTAAAAAAACGGACCGAATTAATTTGTACTCCTAATACGATAATTTAAATTATTTTTGTTGTAAATAAACTACAAAAAAATTTAAAATAAAAACACCCATGTTTTTTAAACATTAAACCCACCCGGGTTTTATTGGGTTAAAGCCCGGTTGGGATTAATTACCCAGTAGGTTGCCAACCCTGTAAATAACACAGCAATAAAAAATCAATAACAGACAGAAGACAAAACGAATTACAAAAGTTCATTGTGGACGGGGTAATTCATAAAAGTAATTTAAACAGCGAAAAAGGCAATTAGAAGTCTCGAGTAGATAAGCTATCAGACTATATGCTCAGTGTAGTGTAACAGACTAGAGTCTCTAGAGAACCCAAGATCCCAACTCTGACGGTTTAGTCACTTATCCACTTATATACAGTGGGACCCTATACTTTTTAATATGTCATAAACATTCTATGATCTATGAATTGAGTATTGTTTACTTGAAAAATATTCCTTTGAAGGAGAGGAACATATAAAACTTGAAGTATGGAGATAAATACTGTTACGAAAATGAAAATGCTAAAGACAAAATTCACCACTTCAGAGCTTATTATGAGCTTTTAACTAAAAAAATGTATTGGCTTGTGTCAAGGCTTAAAAACTTCTAAAATTATCTGCACTAATTAAAAGTGCTGCCAATGCATGGATCAGTTACTTTTTGTTATTTTAGACCAGTTTGAATTAACGTCGAAAAATCGAAGATTCGTGTCCGTACTACAACATTCTAATGAAAAATTGAATACTTTAAAAGCGGCGAATTGCGGCTGGTAAGTGCGTTAGTTGCAAATTGGCTGTCAAGAAGTAATGTCCGTTTAAGAGGCAAATTAAAAGTGTTTTTAAAAGCGAATGTGATGTATTAAAGTACTGTGGAATTAATAAAGAAAGAGACAGATTGTAAAACAACCAAAATAAATATTTCATTTTTAACGCAATATAAACGAACTCAAACGTTTTAAAAAGGTTAAAACGTAACAATACTGTTCGACATAAAAAATAATGAATGTTTTTGGACAAAACTTTTTTAATTTATTTATTGCTATAGAATATACATGCTTGGTATGCAAAGTCACACTGACCAGTTATTAACAGCTGCATGTCGTCATTTATTGGAAAATTGGCCGAAGTACGAATCAATGCAGTCTTAGGAGAATCAGTATTAGGGTATCCTTTGTAGCAAAATGTATGTCAAAGGGCTATTCTTTAGAATAAACGAACAAAACAAAATTCCAGTTGGAAAGTTCAGGACTGGTTTTGAAACAGCGATCGATTAATTGGCTTAAATATACTTTCAAAACATACTTCATTATTTTGCTCTAAATTATTAATTTAATGGCTTTAATAAGTTACTGTGTTCGAAATGTACGCTGTCGGCTAGACTGGGGGTGGTCTTTTATATCTACAGTAACCTCAAACAATTTTATGTATCTGTAAACGAGAACATTCGACTAATCCTGAGCGGCCAGAGCATTTAGAAAACATCGGATTTTTTCATTCTATTCAGTTTTATAATTTTGAATTATTATTACAGAGCATCGCTATAATGTATTTCTAAGTTATGTTTTATATTTATTAAATAAGTTTTGTGAAAAATCCGCTTTTTATGAAAAAGAGTTTGTACTAAAACACGCTTTTTAATAAATTAAATTACACTCTTACTCGTAGTAAAAACCATTTTTGTCACGTTATAATATAAGCTTTTACTTATGTGCATATGTACGATACATACATATATTCATTCATGTAATTAAATGATAATTTTTTTCTTTTTTGAATTAAAAGTTCTAAATTCGAAATGGTCTAAATTACATATTGCATATGGAAATCATGAATTAATTCATAATTACAAATATTATGCTCGTTTAGTTACAAAAAAATATAAATTAAATTGGAACATTCAAATCAAACCATTCCAAACATACATAATTGACGGAGAAGGCCGGTCATTAAGCTAAAAGTTTTTTTTGTGATTGAGTTTCGTTTTTATTTTCTAATTAAACTCAGCTGGCATATTGTGAAATAATATGCGGGCGGAATTTTGTCTTGATTAAACATTTGTTTTTTTTTTTTTTTTTGATTTTGTTTAATATTTATTTAATGATGTTGAAATTAAATTGTTAACACTTATAAGCGAGCAGTATATCAGAATGTTTATAGAAAATAGAGTAAACAAATTGGAAAAGTGTGGTCAACTCAGTGCTTCAGTATAGTTTAACATTTTCTGCTTTTAGAGCGCACCAACAATTGTTTCGTTAAAGTTTTGTAAAAAGAGAATTTTCCAATTTGCTAAAGGGTATTTTCCGATCAATATTATAGAAATATGTTAGGTTAGGAAGGTAGATGCAATTTAAAAATCCCATATTTTAAATGACATGATGAAATATTACGTCTTCTCTTGGATCACATTTGGATCTATTGAAAAACCATTCGAATTCTCTCCAAAATAAAGTCCTTTCTTAGTCAATGAATACACTTGATAGCCATGTTATTCATACCATAGCCTGGTACATAATCAAGTCTATTTTCAAATCGCCTGCCTAATCATCTCGATTACAGGTTTTGCAGTCTCGAGCAATGACAGGCAATATTCTCGATTGTCTGCAGTTCACCTTCCTCATCACACAATCTTTAAAAGTCAGGTATACCGCTGTCCCATAGAAAGGTTTTTTATCGTAAGGGAGAATGTTCAGTTACGATCCACATGACAATCCTAAGCCTTTCTCTACTTAACTTATATCTATTACTCCATGAGAAAAACTAATATACGTTTTTCGACACAGAATTAACTTTAATTATTGAATGGAGCGTTTTAAAAATTATACCTCGAGGCTACTTGTGTGTAGGGTTAATTGTGATCGGCTTAAAATTTGACTAAAAGTTCTCTACATGTTCTTCACCGAATTGAATATATTAAGAAAGTCGGTTCATATTTGGAAAGGATATCGTGAATATTACACTTTCACACTGCTAGTAAGTGGTCATTTTTGCGATAGGAATACAATTTGGAGCGTATAACAGAGATATGATATGAGATTGCAATTGGAGCCTGGTTTCTCAATGAAGGGAACTGAAACTACAGTTGAATAGCAACAATACTTTGACCAGCAATACCATCATCTACCGAAGCAAGTAAAGAAGGCTGCAAGAAGAGACAGAAGAAAGTTCCTGGAACGACTGGCAACGGCAGCAGAAGAATTAGCTGGCCAGAATGATATGAGAAAACTACAACAGACGACGAAATATCTCACTAATCAAAAGTGTAATAGGAATCAAGCTGTTGCTGATAGAAAGGGTACACTAATAACGAACAATGATGCACCAACACAGAGATGGAGAAAATAATTCAATGAAATTTGTAGTAACGTCATGAACACTACTGGGACAGCGAAAAGGTTGAGAACATAGATGAGGATAACAGTTTAGGGATACCCTCCTGAATGAAATAAAAGAACCGATTGATAAATTGAAAAATATTAAAGCGGCAGGCGAAGATGGACTACCAGCGGAAATTGTACGGGTTGACATCCAAACCACAGCTGAACTTCTACTGCCGCACATCACATCAGTATGGGACGAGGAGAGGCTGCCTCCTACGTGGGAGAAGGGCGCCATTGTAAAGTTACCGAAAAGTTGCGACTTGAAACTGTAATAATTGGAGATGAATTACTCTACTTAACACCATATATAAGATACAGGCAGTCATATTACAGGGGAGGCTCCAGAGCAGAGTAGACAAAATACTGCGAGATAAAGAAGCTGTCTTCAGACCGAATAGAAGCTGCGTAGATCAGGCCAACACCTTACGTATAATCATTGAACAGTCCATAGAATGGCGTACCCCCTTGTATCTACTGTTCGTTGATTTCAAGAAAGCGTTTGATACCATCAGGCGAATGGCTATATGGAAAGTGCTAAGAACAAAAGGAGTACCCCAGAAGATAATTCGAATAATTAGAACGATGTATGAGGATGCAGAACTTTCAGTTCTTCACAGCGGTAACATCAGCCAACCATTTCACACCAATTCTGGAGTTAAACAAGAATGCCCTCTATCACCTCAGCTATTTATCATCGTGCTGGATAACATAATAAGCAAAGTCTGTTGGAAAAAAAGAGCGATCACATGGAGTCTCTCACGTCAACTCGAAGACTTGGACTATGCAGATTACATTTGTCTACTCTCGCATAAGATTTTCAATATGCAGTCGAAACTGGAGGACCTAGAAAGATTGGCCGGTAGTGTTGGATTTGACATAAACATCAATAAAACCAAGGCCATGAGAATAAACAATACGAGCACGGAAAACAATATGCTACATTGTCAACCAGTCGAGTATATAGATAGCTTTTGCTATCTAGGAAGTACAATGACTACAAACGGTGGCGCAGAAACAGACGTAGATAACAGGCTCAGTAAAGCGAGAGCGGTATTTGGGCAACTACAGTCAGTATGGAGAAGCTTACAGAATATTCAGAAGCTCAGAATATTCAACTCATGCGTTAAATTAATATTGCTGTATGGCCGTGAAACCTGGCTTGTATCGAATAACATCACATAGAAACTCCAGGTATTCATTAACAAGTGCCTCAGAATCATATGCAGAATATTCCGGCCTAACACCATAAGTAACACAGAACTGTGGAGCATGATTAATGTGGAGCATGATTACTGAAACAGATAAGGAAAAGATAGTGGGGATGGATCGGTAACACCATCCGGAAAAGTCCAAAGAATATCACCAAAATGTCACTCGAGTGGAATCCTCAAGGCTCAAGTAATCGTGGTCGACAAAGATATACCTAGAGATGCACAACCTAACATGGGAGGAGGCCAAGTCAACAGCAGTAAACTGTGTTAGGTGGAGATGCTTTGTGAAAGCCATATGCTCCAAAGAGGAGTAACGGGGGGGATTTTTTGATTTTTGACTTAGCAATTTAATAGATCTTTTTTTGCAAAATTTAATTCTTTTTATTAATAAAAGGTTTTTAGTTATTAATTATAATTTTTTTTTGTCAAAATGAGGTCCTAAATCATTTTTTATTCATAAGTCCTTCTTTTATAGAATAACAGAGCTAAGTTAAGTTACTAACAGAGCTCCCTTAAATTATTTGGTTTGTGTGAAGGGTTGTAAATTTAAAATTTATCTTCACACACGTTTGAAACTTTTGACAAAATTTTTTTCAGTACCAAAAATTATTTTATAAAAGGGCCTCAATAATATTTCGAAATTTATTTCGGTCCTTCACTATCTCTTGACCTCGTTGAGAGAATATCCTGGTTGCTGTATGTCTTTACGTTTTTAATACTTAAATCTAGTAGCTCAAGTCGACTTAAGCTATTTTTACGCACCGACACAAATTTATCATATTTAGAGACAATCTCGGAAAAAATCGAAAGCGTAAATATCTATTGAAAAAAAAAAAATCCAGTTGTATTTGATGTTTCCCTCTTCGAATCTTGTTTGTTATCACATACACTGAATCAATTAAGTCTCCGTACAGATTATAATTTTTTATTTATTGCCAATTTATTATTTCTCAACAAGGTGTTTGATAAATTTCCTTTTTTTCATAACAACTCGTACAAATTATAAAAAAAATTAAAAAAGTATAACAATATTCATTAAAAACAATAAAAAATAAGCAAATTCTTAATAATAATTAATTAATTAATAACTTCATTAAAATCAACCTCAAAAAAGTCTCCGCACAATTTATCGTTCTTAGATTAAAAGCCCTTATAATAACTTTTAATTTGTAGTTGGTCCTCCTTTATTGGAATTTACAGCATTTATTAAATGTTTTTTCATTAAATGTAAATGTACCAGTTTTGTTGTGGTCATAGGATCTAGTTTTTCCCATTGTTCCCTAATAACAGCTTTAAGTTGGTCTTTTTTTAATTTATATTGTGCTGCCGGATCTTTTTTGCAAGTGGTTCCATAAATGTTCTATTGGATTTAGATCAGGTGACTGCTGTGGGTGATTTAACTGCCTTGGGCCAATTCTTACTATTCCAGAGGTGTGTTTTTGATCGTTGTCATGCTGATAGAAATACTAGTGCCCTAAACCTAATTTTTTCGCGTTTTCTTTAAGGGTTTCAAACAATATATTCAAATACGCAAATTTATCTACCGTATTAAAAAAAAACGAGGTTTCAAACACTAGAATAGGCCATACATCCTCATACCATTATGTTTCCTCCGCCATGTTTTACAGTTGGGCTCAAATGCTTCGAATCCATTTCGTTAATTGGCTTTTTTCATATCATTTTTCTTCCATCTGACCCAAAAAAATCAAATTTGCTTTCATCACTGAAAATTACTCAATTCTAAGACAAAGAATCTTTATCAATATGTTCAGAGGCGTAATCTAACCTCTTGTTTTTATTGGCCTTTCTAATATACGGCTTCTTACGCCTAATTTGTTTTCTACCATTTGGTGGGCTACAGTGCTTCCATCACTAGTTTTCAAGTTTCTAGCAATGACACACGGACTTATTTTGGGATTGTTGTTTACGGTTCGTATAATTCTTCACTCCAAGTGATGGTCTATTTTCCTTGAACGGCCAGTTCTAGGTTTGTTTGCCATTGTGCTGTTTTTGTTTTTGTTATGGACGAAAGTGGTCTTTTAACAATTTCATATATTTCCGATAGGCTTTTTCCATTATTCGACTGTTATTATACAAAAACAAACATTGTACGGAGACTTTTTCGGTGTAAAATATAACCCGTAAAGTCGCCAATTGTACTTTACTACTATGCTTGGATTTGTTAAAAAATCAATTATTAGAGATTTTAGAATTTTTAGGTAAAAATATGAGCTCAATTGTGAACACAATATCTGTATGCGGACTTTTTTTAATCAGTGTAAATCTGTGTCGGCAAGTAAGAATATCTTAAGTCAGCTTAAGCTACTCTTCCATATCGACACAGATACGTATGTATGTACTCTCTGTATATCTGGATAGAACTATAGGCCATATACATTTTGAAAAATTCAAATTTAGCGCTGCCACGCCCATACAAAGTAAATATTTATATTTCTTTCTCTTCAAAATGGCAGAAGTAAAAGAATTTAAAAATCAAATCATCAACCAAAAAGTAAGCGGATAAGTGGACGTAGATTCGCCCACACATAGTAAAATAGGCAAATAATATACAAAAAAATTCATAAAAATCAATAATTCTATCTAATGAGCAGCCCTTCAGAACAGTAGGTGGCAGAATGTAAAAAAGGTTTGGAAAGTTTTTTCTAACTTGTAACAGTTTTCTTTTTATTTCACGAAAACTGCTCATTTCCAGTGCAAAAGTTTAGTTCATTAATTCGGGTAGGGTACCTGATGAACATTCTCTTAATTTTTTTTAATAAGAAAATAAACCTTAAAAAAAAACCAAAAAAATAATGATCGAACGGTAACATTTTTGACATTTAAAAGTAAACATTTTTTCAAAATTATCTGTGTTTCTTTTTTCTAAAAAATTGTCGACTTTGAGCAGCTTTAGCACCCATAATTTTTATCCAATTAAATCAAATGGTTCATACACTGGGTCCAATTTTGTCATACTTCAATATTGGCTTCAATTACGTCAACCTTTACGGGCTTGTCCCTATAGACTTGAGCCTTAACGTAGCCTCATAAAAAATAGCCTAAAGGCGTTCAATCGCGTGATCTAGGCGGCCAATTGACCGGGCCCAAACGTGAAATAAAATGTTCACCCAACTCGCCCCTCAATGTGGCCATTGTTGCGCGGGCTGTGTCGCAGGTGGCACCGTATTTTTGAAACCACATTTCAGCCAAGTCCAGCTCTTCCATTTTGGGCAAACAAATTTTTTATTAACGCACGGTAGCACTCGCCATTCACGGAAACCCACCCATATTTTACACCAAAGTGTGTATTTTTGGATTGCATTGACAGTTCTTGCACTGCTTTTGGCTGCTCTTCACACCAAATTCGCCAATTTTGCTTGTTCACGTATCCATTCAACCAGAAATGAGCTTCGTCGATGAACACAATTTTCCGAAAAAATAGTTCTCAACCGAGCATGACATGAATTTTGACAATAAAATTCGTTGTTCTTTTGTAAGCTGATTCGTGGTGTTATACGAAAATAGCTAAGCAGCCAAAAAAAAAGTTACTCAAAATTCACCCGATATTTTTGCCACGCTTTCTGAGAAAATGAGTTACTGTTTTCATCGTTTCATATTAAAATCTAGTCCTGTATAAAGCATTACTTTTAATTTCCGTTTTTATGTCACTTTTATGTGAGGGTAGTTTAGAAAGGTCTAAAATTTGGCAAAATCCACCCTCGTGTGAAGTTTCTTAATAATGTAATATGTTGAAATATAATGTTCAATAACGCTTGAAGATCGTTAATAGGTTGATATATTATCCATAATGTATAGGATTGAATTTCGATTAGATTCTAGTGTAGAGTATTGAGCATTACTTCGTTACCGGCTAAATTTTTTTTTCGTCTAAATTTGAGACTTAACGACACTCAATTGCACGAGTGTGTTTAAACACGCTTAGTTTACAAAACATAAACAGTAGCAGTTTTATTATATCTTTACGCGCCTTTATTTTTATTTATTTTTTTTATTAATTTATTTATTTTCTTTTTAATTTTATTTATTTAATGAGTTATTTGTACTCGTATTTGTTTTATCCATAACATGGCTGACTAATCATTCATGTCAGAGAGGTTTAAGTGTTTTAAATGGGTTTTTCGTTTATTTTTTGTATTTTATACGATTCCTATTAAATAAATAAAATATTTTCAGATAAGAACTTACAAATACATTTTTATGTATGTTACGGTAATACTGTAATGGATATTTTAGTTTATGAATATGCTACTGCTACACGATAATTAATGACAAATAATAACAAAGTGTGACATATAAAATGCCTTAGGAATTAAATACATAATTGCTTTCAAATGTCGAAACAATGAGTGTTTTTGTGTTCAAAACTAATAATTCTTAAGCATCTGATGCAAACAAAAACTAATAGCTTTGAAGCGAAATTAAGTTTCAAATAATATAAGCACTAGCATTGATATAGCCTGGTTTCTAGACTATTTATATATTAGAATACTTATATTTCGAAATGCTTTATATTTGTTAAAGTAAGCAACAGGTGGTATCAGTTGAAACTCTGGTAAGCTTTTTGATGGAATACTAATTCTTAATAAATTCCCTTAAATGACATAAAAGACACTTCTTGATGTCTAGTGTTAATCAGAGCACAGGGTACTATTTATTTTAATCACTAAATCAAACGCCACTAAAATTATTTAATCTGCCTCTAAATCGGAATTCGCTTACTATTTTTTCGATGCTAGGCCAAGTAGCTCTAGGTGCATCAATATTACCATACAGAGCTTTGTATTGGTATCTTCAATGCATTCTTGTGCTGTATTACTGAAATGATGAGATTGGCAACACTCTCCGGTGGCTGAGGACTCGAAGTTAAGTTGAATTTCACCTAATACGTCCAATCCAAATTTAAGCCAGTAGTAGCTACAACCCTTAGACAGTGATATTCAGCTGCCTCTAATAAATAGTAGAGCCGTATTAAAAGCATTATAGTTTTTCTTTATTTTCATTTGAGTCCAACACTTAGCGGATGGTCTCTACTAATGCACTGCATTGCGCTGGAACTAGGAAAATAGATTGCGGGATGAAGGATGGATGAAGTAGTGTTTATGGACATTTGAGTAGTAGTGTTTGAATTTATTTATGTCGTAAGTGGCAGGAAACATTTTCGCGGGAAGGTCAAACGGAGCGGAAAAAAAACTATTGCTTTCTAAATATAATGCCTTGCGCGATTCACTGGACAATCAACTACAAAGAAATGCGCTCTACGAGAAGAACGAGCTCTGCATGAAAACATGTGATTAGGAATCACATTCCGTTATAGAATCGATAGAAAAATATAACACATGCCACATTGCGGCGGTGCTCTAACATATCAATAGAGTTGGTTACTGTAGCGTCATTAGTAAGCACCTTCGCCTTCTCCTATAAGCGGTCGAAAAGCCACAAAATAGACTTTGAAGCTCCGATCCATACATGAGAGTTGTTTTTCACCCAGGTAGAATAAAGATTTTATAAATATTGAAATGGTTGGATGGAGTGAGGTATTTCCTACACCGTTTCAAAAAACCGAGGCACTTGAACGCCACTCGAAAGATGTGACCGTTTCATAAAATATCACAGTGAATTCTCATGTCCAGAACAGAACAAATATTGGGTCTTGCGCGCATTAAAATCGACGAAAATCGAAGATGCTCGTCTCAATCTCCAAAAGGTTTTGACTACGATCAAAAGTATATGAATGACAAATGATGCTGTCAACTGCAACAAGTTTGTAGGATTAGAAATGAGAAGAAGAAAGTCGTTAAGAAATGTTAGAAATAGAGTGGGAGAAAGAACAGAGCCTGCGATCGCTGAATTTATCCTTAACTCGTCGGACTAGAACCCATCTATATCTACTTTTATAGAGCGATCTCTGAGAAAGCGCGTTATAAATCGAGATAAGTGACTGCCGACACCAAAACCAATAAGTTTGGATACGAGCACCTCATGCCTAACTCTATCAAAAATCATGAATGAATTTCTTCCATCTATCGGAGAACACCGCCAGCAGGTCGCCAGTAGAACGGTTCTTTTGGAAGCCGCACTGACGATCGCTTAGCAAATCGTTGGACTCTAAATACCTCATAAGGCGATGAATAACCGTACTCTTTATAACTTTGGAGAGTGCTGAACAAACTGCTATTGGGCGGTAGTTTCGAATGTTGGTAGCCTCACCAGTTTTAGGGATTGGCGTTACACTAGCAGCCATTTAGCATTGGAAAAATATCAGCGTGATATGACGCACTGAAAAGGTTGGTTAATGGTCATGCCTTTAGATATTAGAAATAATATATGCTCTAAAATTTGATTTGTATATTGCGGATTGCATTTCTTGTGCTCATCCAGAGTAATACGAGTTGGTGTCGTTCATTAAGAAATTTGTAGTTCTTAAGTTTCTTTTGCCATCCTTAAAGGTGAATATTATTATCAGCGAGGTACATAAGTATTGCGATCTATTGTTAAGCTCTCTGTCTACCATATTTTTAATATTGATACGTTTTTACCTTTTTAAAAACGTGTATTTATGAGTTCGCAGATTGCAGTTAAAATAAAATAAATTTTGTGTTTAGTTTTTAATTATTGTCCTTTATTTAACACAGTTTTGAGTTCCACTGTTTGTAAGCTTTTCACAAACAATAACGATTTCTAGTCTTAACTACTCTTGCTTTTTACAGCTTTGTAAACAACAACGATTACTCGACAGATCTTTCTACCTAAAGATCTTCCAACCCGATCGTTATTATAACTTAGATTCGATCACAGCACTTTCAACCAGAGGTTATCCACACTCAACTCTCTTTACTGAGTTAGCTTCAACTAAACTGGTTTTTACTTCACAACTCAGTCTCATCCAGTAGAGTGGAAACTGCCTTTCTGGCTACTTACTCTTATCTTTCATTTCTCGGAAACCCCACGTGACCCTGGTTCAATTTAGCCAGAGCTCGAATGAGGGGCCTAGCTATCAGGTGGTATGGCTATGTTCTGTCTTCTATATTTCCTTTCGAAGTTGAATTAAGCACATCTCTCAATTGCATAAACTTATGCATGGCGAATTTATTTATAGGTTCCGAATTTTCAGTCCTAGGGCCAAACTCCTCCGTGCCTGTACCACCTTCAGTCTTCGATCCACACGTGTACCACGAAATAGTCCCTTCGCCAAAGGAGTTTGCAGTCTCCAAACCGCGCCACTCACTCCTATTGCTCAGTCCTTCCGTGAAGCATTTTCTATAGTCATAGAGTTTTATGTTTCTATCGCCAAGACAGCCAAATATGCATAAAGAGCATTTTGGTTTTCGTGAGAGAGGAGTCTTGAAAAGGCGTTTCAAACGGTGCTTTCTTAACACTAAATGCACGTTGCTACAAAAATCCTGATCAGCTAACGTTATTACTAATGAGCCACTTGTAGACAATACATGCTACAACAGTTAAAAATAAAACAGATATGGAATGAACACACATAAAGACCTCTTATTGCAAGACACATCCGATATAGAAACGTAATGAACTGTGATTACCCCTTAGACCCTATCTGGTCTGTGATTTTCCACAATGGTGTTCTTAATAATTTATTAGTAATGTTGTAAATACAATTGTAGCATATACAGCAGTAATTAAACAACAACAACAACAACAACAGCAACAATGTGCTGACATCATAAACAATTTTGATTGCATTTGTCCGTAAACACACTTGACAACAAATGAACTTCTACTGTCTACTGGTATTTTAGCCTCTCTTTAGTAATATAATAAATTTTTTGTTGCTGTTTTGTTGTTGTGCTACAACAATAGTTATACGAAAATTATTATTATTATTTTCATTAAAATATTTTGTTTTCTTTTATAATTTAAATAAAATAAAAAAAAAGTTATTTCTGATGCCAGTCATTCAATCAAAACGACCATCACTATCATTATGATCATGTACATCGTCGTAGCCAGTCAAGTGACTGAAAATCAACATTTAAATCGTCAAGTGACTATTTCTTTTGTTTTTTTTTTTGTTTGTAGCAGTGTTTTAGTATTAATTATACAAAAATAAAATAAATAAATAAAATTGTAAACAAATGTTTTAAGAATAAATTAATAATTGAATACAATTTTGTTTTGCTGTGTTTTTGTTCGTTATTTTCCATTTTTCATTTATGAGTACATTTATGGTCATCGATTCGGCTTGGATTTAACGGAAACGTTCTAAATATTTTGTTATACAATAAGCAAGTGACACAAAGTGAAGTGACTATTAAATTATGCGCGTTTTTTATACATTTTACCAAATACAGCAACTGTGTCAATGCAAGTGAGGCACTGGCTAGCGAAGTGAGTGTCCAAATGGTATTGTTTTGTTAAAAACAAAAACAATCGGATCTTTCAGGTAAATTGCCTTCTGTGTGAATTCAATTGTTGAATCACCTTCAGAAGAATTTTACCGAAGTTTTAGACATAAGAAGTGTGTTAGTGAAATTTGTTCTGAAATTGTAATTTCATATGGAAGAATCATAGTAGCATAAGCATCGTTTTGGAACTGCCATGATTTTGATTTGCTTAAAACGACTAAAAGGATAAAAAGTCATTTGATTTACCTAAACTAAAACCCAGTTAACTAAAACGAATCGAGATCGTGGAAACAAGTCAAATTATATTCAATTCTTGACATAGAAGCTGCCTTTGATAGCACTTTTTGATAGCACAAACTTATAGAGAGGACGCTCATTAGAAGGGGAGCAGACTCTAACATATTCAGTTGGATGGCAGAGGTCCTTCGGACTAGATCTGCGGAAACTAATGCAGGGAATGAAAATATAAGTATCAGCTATGCGGATATCATTGTTCTAATGGCAAGGAGTGAATTCGAGGACACCCTGTGCGATAGTATTGAAAGGGGACTTGGAATTGTAGGTTGATAGTGTAGGACAACAGGGTTGAACTTCAACCCGGGCTAATGATAAAACAATTCACTAGGAATATGGACATTCTCTAAGTGGATGAATATTCAACTCCGCGTTGTAATGATATCAGCGATTAAAACGGTAAAGTATCTAGGGATAATATTGGTTCATGTTGAGACCATTTCGGGAAAAGCTAGGTATGGCCAAATGGTATCCACAGGACTTGCATGAAAAATTTTCAGGCTGTAACTCAAGTACATATGTATGTATGCTGTACTGGATGATTGCATACCATGATAGGCAGATCACTTATTACCTATGGAGCTGTCGTATGAACGGAAAGAGCAATTTTGGTGATGACCATAACAAAGTTGAATGAGGTACAAAGTTAAGCGTACATAAGTATAACTGGGGCACTGGAAGTTCGATTAGACCTAAGTTCGCTACACCTGCAGTGAGAAACAGACCATGCCGAGGCTTATAAGAGGCTAATCCCTCCTTGGTTGACTCTTGGAAATGTTTCACAGCAAGACTAAAAAAGAGTAATTGGAGCAGCTCGGCGACTACATATTACTTTGACGGAAGGACTATTTTGTATTAAACGGACAGGAAGCGGTACAGAAGCGGAATATTTGAAACCCAAGGGAAAACTCGCAAACACTTAGCTCCTATGAAATTACCTCAGAGCTGGTGTGGTACTGTCTTTATAAATTGAACCAGGGGGTTAGGGACAACAGAGTTAGTTTGCGCTGGGTCCCAGGCCAAATGAGAATTCTAGGGAATGAAGGGGCAGACGAACTTGGCATAATGGGAGCTTTCACTGCACTGATGTGGCCAGAAACCCGCCGTGGACTGGGAAGTGGGTCCTATAAGGGCATATTCATCGAAATTGAGGATAATGAGAGTCGGGCACTCTTCTCTGGCCAAACTGGCTTGTGGCGAACTAAATTTTTCTTGGGCAATATGGCAGAAGGAGATTTTAATCCCGCATCAAGATATTGACTGGCTATTGCAGACTCAATGGATATTTGAATAAAATAAGAAAAATTTCAAGTACGGTGTCTAGATTTTGTGACGGGAAAATTTATGCACTCTAGTATTGGAGAGGGAGTTATTAGAGTTGATACCAACAGATATCTTTAAGTTCGTCAAAGCGACGAAGTTGGCTGAAATAGAGAAAATTCTATATCGGTGAAAGACTGTACAATAGATTAACTGTTCGCAGTACTTACAATGTTGAAAATAATAATAATTAATTTTCTAGGTTTTAACTTCTGCTTTGTTTTACTACTGTGGCGTAATGCATTTGTATTAGTTTCAAGTAAAGTGGAATTTGTGGGAAGCAATACAAAAGGAATGATTCATAGCAAAAGAATTTGAAGTTCATTGAGAACTGGAGAAAGGCGTTCCCAACTTAGATGCTAATTAATCAATAAACAGATTTTATAAATGAAAAAATATTTTTTTTTTAGTGATTTTAAGTTTTAAATTTGAAAGTTTCTGTTCCCACCAATTTTAGTGTGGCGTTATATTATTTATCATCTGGATGGTAAGAGCTTTTCAGCGTTTATTTTATAGTCAAACTTATTTAGCAATTCCTCTTTAGATCAAGAATATCGTGAATAAGTCTATTTCATACTTTCCGTGATGTAAACTTAAGAAAATGTCGGGTGTTATTATTATGATTATGTCTTTATTGAAATCTTTTCTAAAATAATTCATTACAATGTTATGACACTTTACGTAAAGTATTACAACAGGGAAAAACTTAATAGGTCTGTTTCTTAACTTTTTGGGCAAAGTTCGGTGAAATGAGAGAGAACAATAATTTTACCCGTAAGAGAGAAATATTTGCAAAAGTACGGGAACACAAAAAACCAAATATTTTACCCAAAAAAAATATTTGGCATTGAGTTTGAAATTTTATATAATTATAAAAATAAAAATATTTGTATAAAAAAAATACTAAAATAAATACCAAGAACCATGTATGTATGTATCTACACAATTGAACTTTTTGGTTATCCAGCACAAATTTTTATTGGATAACTTTAGCATACATACTTAGCATCTTGTTCAAACTTTTTGAGACGATCCTTAAGAACCTAATTTTCAATCATATGTACTCAGAAGTTTGTTAAATGAAATTACTTTCGGTTCTCGTCATGATTTTAGAATTTCCTCACTGCTCTTATCACTTAATGTTTTGGTGAATTAACTGCACACTCACTTTCAATATTCATCTACTTCATGAAAACTGATTTATTCACTTATTTTTGGTATGAAACAGCATATGATTTTTAAATCGACCAGCCCTAATTCAATTTTGTTTATATGCCATATTGTGGCATATAAAAAAATTAGGCTTATAGTCACATTAGGGATAAAGGGATGTTACTATAAGCGAAAAGTACTGTAATATGCCATTAAGTTTTGCACCCTATAGATATCTTCCTGAAAGCTTCATGAACGTTAGATATTAACTTACCAAAATAAAAATCAAGGTTAGCCGAATCTGAGGGGAGCTGGTCAATGTTCTGACGCTGGATCTCATTCTCAACCCAGTTTCTAATTGCTGCCCAGTCTGTACGATGATACAAGGGAACTGATTGTATCATGTTTTGAACCTTTCCAGAAATAACACAGGTTACAGGAAGATGGTCCGACTGTCGGTCGGATGGATGAGTCTCAAGGTCTGAAAAAAAGAGACACTAGTTGGTCAAAAGAATGTCCACGGTAACCGGCTGGACTGGGTTGATGTTTTGTTCAAAACGAGTGTGTTCATTCGACTAGTAAATAAAGTAGCTGGATTGGAAGCAATTATCGGCTGAGTTGTTTGACACTTAATTCCAATGGTGACGTTGCGCATTTGAATCCTCAAATATAAAGAAATCTTCAGAAAAAGATATTAATTTATCCAAATCTGCCTTAAAGCTGCCAGTGTGAGCTGGATTGTAATATAATAGGGCGTAAATTAATTACAACTTGGATTGAAATGCTCTCATCAACGCTTGTTCTGATCTTCGGCAACAAGAAATGCTCTAAGCTTTATTATTTCAATAGGAACACCTCCTTCATGTGTGGATCGATCATCTCTATAAATTTTATAGCCACCAAATTTCAATTTGTCAGAGAGTTTTAAAAAAATCTCATTGAGGAGGAGAATATCGATATCCACTTCATGTAGAACATATTCTAATTGAGAGGCCAGGTGATTCGATCGTAATGCCCTGTCCATTCATATATGTCGGGTGTATTGTAATTTTGCCTTTAAACAAACCAAACACATTAAACACTTCTGGAGTTTAATGCTACAAATTTTAGAAAACTTGTTTTTTGTGAGAAAATTTAAATCCTTAAAAGGTTTTAAAATACAAGATACGATTTTAGACATAATTTTTTTTTTTAATACGAGGGCGGTATCAAAATTAGTCGACGTAACATAGAAAACATAATAACTTTGGGAAAACATTTTCAACTTAATACACCAAATTCGTCCTTTTTCCCACTAAATTTGATTACATTAATATTTCCTTTTTTAAGGCAATCAAGAAAAGCTATTCTGAGCCCATTTTACAAAACAAACGTCATGACTTTGGCTGCAGATGGAAATGGGTTAGTTTTCTCTGATTCTTCCCATCCTGTGCACTGCTAAGAGTATTTTCTTGTCTCAATTGTAATGTGATGAATCCAGACCTTATCCTTACCAAACACTCTATTAAAACATTTTTGTGACACTGTTTTTGTTCTATTGTGAATGTGTAAATGCAATACCCGCCGTACACACAACTTTCTTATCTCTAAATTTTCGGTTAATACCATATGCCTGCCTACGATCATTTTCTGAAATTTCATAACCACTACCGGTGTTTTTTTTTTTTTTTTGGCGGCTCATACGGCCTGCTACTGAATATTTTATATTTGTAAACGAAGGAACGGGTGACGTGGTGTTGTGGTGACAGTACTCGCATACCACGCAAGCTGCTCAGATTCTAATCCCCCCATTTAATCATGACGATAACATTAATTTTGGATTTTCGAGTGTTTAACTGGCAATGCTATGTAAGAATCACCACCACCACCATTTAGTAAGGATTTTTCACCTTTACACAAACACATGGAGGCAAGCTCAGTAGACTAATCATCTACATGGCTCTAAATCAACTGATGAATTAAAGTGCTTTCTGAAAAGCTGTATGCTCCTAAGAGGAGTGTTGAAAAGAAAACAAAGGAACAGACTTCCCAGAGTAGAATTTCGCACGGCTTTAATAAGTGGTTGAATTGAGACATTCCCAATGAAAGTATTGAGTTACATAACGGTAACCAATTTGTTTCAAACTACTGCCACCGTTTCCATGTGATTTCGGCCATATTTGGGACAGCCCTCGTAATTTCTTGTCTTTCTATCACTTTTTCATCTTTTAAATTTTTAAGACTTAAATTACTTTCCAGTTTTTGTTGTTGTGTTATATATAATTAAGTGGCAGGTGTATTTTAAAGGTTTATTGTTGATGGTTGTTGTGGTTGTTTTCGTTGTTACTACAATGAATGAAACGCAGGTAGTAGTACTCATAAAAGATAAACTCATGTTTCTTTGATCAAAAAATGAAAAAACAAAAACAAAAAACTCTGATTTCGTTTAAAAAAATTTGGAAGAAAACGAGAGACAAAGAAGAATAAAGTGACTCTCTGAAACAGAGCTGTAAACAAATGATTTGTTATTGGTTTCAATTAATGAAGATTTTGGCAAATTTAGTTTCTGGTTTGCCTTTATTTTAATCAACTTAGATTTTTGGAAAAATAATTTACAATTAAAAAATTAATTCTTTATCTGAATGATTTAAAGATTCTTTCTCTCTGCTTTTAACTCACTTATGAAGAAGCTATTTTTTATAAACATTTTTAACTAAATATTGTTACGAAAATGAAAATGCATTGTGGGATTTTGGTATATTTTGTGTCATCCTGTCAATTTGGCAGCATTGCCATATCGACCATCTTTACGTTACATTTAAATTAACGGATATGGAAATAGAATAGAAGATGATCGATATTTCCTGAACATTCCAAACTGTAGGCAATTAAGCATATAAAGCGCTGCTTTACCTACACGTCAGTTAGTTATCGGTTGGCTGTCAATAAACTCAGTTGTGTTAAAGCGGAAATAAAAGTGTTGTACAAACGAATATGAAGTGTTGTATTTAGACAAATAGTATAAAAGTTATAGTGAAGTAAATAAAAAAAACTGTAACAACAACAAAGTGATTACAATTTTTAATAAATGCTAATATTTGCCATTATTCTAGAACTATTTTCTCATAAGCTCCCATGGTTTTCTTATGAGTATTATGAAAGTCACAAATTTCCTCGTGGGCTGATTGACCTATTCGCATTATTGTATTTCCGATATTTTTAGATATGCAGCATTTGTTGTCTCAAACTTTATAAATCTTTGTTCTTTATGGAGTCTCAGCAGTTTTGGTAAGAGAAAAAAGTTCGGCTTTATATGGTGGCTAAAGCATTGTTATAGAAAAAATCATGTCGACTGCGCCACGTTTATTACAGAAAATATTATCTTCAAATTTCATCAAACTCGCCTAGTTTTTTAATAATAAAGCTTTTAATACATATTATTACGTTTTTACCTTTAAAAAATGTTTATTTATGAGTTCGTAGACTGCAGTTAAAATAAAATAAATTTTGTGTTTGGTTTTTAATTAATAATTCTTCATTAACACAGTTTTGTGTTCTACTGCTCGTAACCTTTTCCAAAGTTACAAAGTAAAAAGCAAAAATTTCTCGACAGATCTTTCTACCTAAAGATTTTCAAACCCGATCGTTGTTATAACTTAGGTTCGATCACAACCTTTTTAACCAGAGTTTATCCACATTAACTCTCATTACTGAGTTAGTTCCAACTAAACTGGTTTTTACTTCACGAGTTTACTCTTATAAACTCACTTCACGCCGAGTTCAAACCAATAAACTCTACTCGCTGAGTTTATTTCACACGAAGTTTACACATAAACTAAACTGCCGTCCACATTGATGTGTTTTTTATACGGTTTTTTATATGGAGTAAACAATACTTCCAAAGCTCTCGAACCTCTCGATATTTCAGGTAGATTCCATTTCTTTTCTTTATTTTCTTTTTACTTCTTATGAAGCCATGCGAATGTAAACATCTATTTTTGTTTTGTTATGGTTGTTTGTTATTGCCTGTATTTTCTTCTATTTTCTATTTATTTTGTTGTTGCTGTTTATTTTTATTTGCAAGTAAGCACGTAGTTGTTTTTGTGCCTTTTGTTTATTTATTTTTAGCAATTTAACAAACGACAGGGGTGCCCAACTTTGTTTTCGTAGCAATATGATTCGTCACTAGCTAAGACCTTTTTCAAGCAAATCTGAATCAGCATTCAAGGTATTTAACGATTTTCGTAAGATAATCATTAGAAAAACTACATGACTTGTGCCAAAAAAAAAAAAAAAATGTCGATAGTATTAACGACTTCTCCACCGGAGTAAAACTGATTATTCCCCAAATTATTTATTTGTTCTAAGTTTTCCTTAAATGTTTGCTTTATAGATCTTAAAACGTTTGCCGTGGTCGTCAACATATAAAGGGGTTCTTTTAGAAGTTAGTGTTATGGTTTTCATTGCATGTTGTTTTTTGCATGTTGGGTTCTAAGTCTTAAGTATAAACCAATTTCAAAGTTCATGGGATTGGACTGCGCCACACACATTTCTTAATAAGTTAGCTGGTGCAACTATGATATTCAGTAGGGGCAACTTGGATACAACAAAAGCAGGGATCATTCTGGACATGTGTAGACCATAAACATAAACTTCGACTTGTCTGGAATATCCCATCACTAGCTCTTGCTTGATAACAGGTCACTTAATAAGTCCGTAGGATGACGTTAGTAGAATTTTGTCCATATGACTTTTATTTAGTACTAACCTTCAGACGTTACTTGTGTGAATTTGACAGCAATCTGACTATTGAATCGTGAGTTATAGCATTTTATGTGAAGTAACTTTTGTTATTCTTAATGGAAAAAAGTAAACTTCGAGTTCAAATAAAGCATCGCTTTTTTAAACACTGGCCTGATAAAAAATATCTGAATTCTGCTCCATCCAGACAAATGGTAGAGAAATGGTTTGCTGAATTTAAATGTGGTCGTACCACCACAAATTGTGCGGAGCGCAGTGGACAACCAAATGAGGCTGTTATTCTAGAAAATATCGAAAAAATCCACAAATTGGTTATGAACGATCGCAAATTGAAAATTCCCGTACTAGCTGACATTGTAAAGATATCAGATGGTAGCATTTTCATCATTTTATATGAACATTTGGGTATGCGAAAGCTCTGTTCAAAATGGTTGCCTCATGAGCTAACAAATCGTGCCACAAATCAATGAAAACGGTGGAAACATTGATTGAATTGGGCTTCGAATTGCTAATTCATCCACCGTATTCTCCAGATTTAGCTCCAACTCCTTTTTTATATATCCAGATATCAAGAGAATGCTTGCTAGAAGGAAATTTAAGTCTAATGATGAAGTAACCGCTGAAATTGAGGCCTATTTTGACGAGAAAGAGAAATCGTGCTATAAAAGTGGTATAGAATAGTTGGAAAATCGCTATACTCGTTGTATCGCCCTCGAAGGCAACTATGTTGAATAATAAAATTGAGTTTTGTCAAAATTTTATTTATGTTTTACTTATTCTACAGACTTATTGAGTGGCCTGTTAGATAGACCTTGTATCATATAAAATGTTTTACTCAAAAAATAATTATTTTGTGTCACTGTATATATATCAAGTATTTTAGGGCTTTAAATAATATTTTTAACACAAAGCTCAGTGCAAATCTCTCCTGCAGATCGATTACGCCAAATGCAAAAGAACAAAGAATGCTTTATAGTCGAGTAGGTAAACCTTTATTTATAGGGTGTTTTTAGCTGCATGAGAACTATCGATATCGATAACTATGGTTTGACACCTCAGCACGCCAATCTCTTGACATTTCTGTTCGGTAAGATTCGGCAAGTCATCATGAATCGTTTGACGCCAGAACAATGCTTCCAATTTGTGGAAATTTTCTTTGAAAAAATAAATCTATTCGCGAAGTTCATAGAATATTTCTTCGATTTTTCGCTCAATCTTTTTTGGTTAAATGGCTACGTCAGTAAGCAAAATTGCTGTATATGGAACGAAGACAATCCTCAAGCCGTCAACGAATCACCATTACATTCATTAAAGCTTACTGTTTGCCGCGGCTTATGCGCTGGCGGCATAATCAGTTCTTATTTCTTTCGAAATTGGCAAGGAGCTGTCATTACGGTGAATGGTAGGCGCTATCGAGCCATGCTGACTGAATTTTTGTTTCCAAAAAGTAATCAACTAAAAATCAACGAAATTTGTTCCAACAAGACGGCGCAACTTTCTATACAGCGCGTTTAACAATCGATTTAGTGGAAAGTAAATTTGGTGACAACTTTCTTTCCAGAAGTGGTGCTATTCGCTGGACCAATTGTTCCTGAAATTTAACGCCTCTGGATTATTTTTTATAAGGCAATGTTAAGTCATTAGTTTATGTCGACAAACCAGCAACTCTTAAAGCATTGGAGGCCAATATTCAAACCACAATTAAAGTCATAGGGCCAGATTTATTAGAAAAATAGTCAAAAGTCAAACTGATCGAATGGTTCACGTAACTCGTAGCCGCGACGAACATAAACTAAAAAACGGAAAATCTAATTTTATTTTCAGAAAATTGATTAAATCCAAATAAATCTTTATAAAACCTCTTTAAGGTTAAAATAAGATATATTTTACAAAATCGGTGATTGAATCTGCTAAACCGAACTTTTGTAGAAAATGACTTCCTATTGGTCTTCCATGACATATTTTAGTCTAAATACATACATATATTAATCAAAATTTGGTTCGAATTGACGAGGGATCTAATTTTGCAAAAACCTTTGATTATATGATTTGGTTGGTTGGGTTCGGTTTCAATCAACTTAAAAATCGTATTTGTTTTTTGAATAAACACATGCCTTACACCCCTTACTGTAGAACATTTTTCAGTGTTGCCATCGTGTGTGTAATTACACATATTGTATGTAATTTTTCATTGTGTAATTAACTTCATGTGCGTTTTTTTTAATCGCTATAGGTATTTTGAATTTTAGTCACATGAAATTTGACATATGTATGAAATTTTCTGATTTGAAACAAACGGAATTTAATCATAAAAGTACAAAAACTAGTCTTAAGCACGAAGGATAGATTGAGACTATATCCTGAATGCTGATTACAGCATTTCACAAACTTGTTTATTTCAAAATTCGAAAAGATAATATGTCAGCGATATGTCACACAATTCTGAAGCAAAGTGCAGAGAAAGGAGGTATCGCAAGCAATATCGCATTTTACCAATACAACGATCTCAGGAAAACATCGGGTAATGCAAAGGTTTGATTGATCAGAGACACCTGCTCTGAGCCCATTACCTAATATAATTGAACATACTAAGAAGAGTTTATTGGAAAAAGTTTAACATACTAGTTCAACTTTTAAGGCAACATTATCAAAAGAACGGAACTCCATAGAGCCGGAATAATGCCAAAATTTGTTAAAATCAATTGCTACGCGCTTACTAATTACTAATTACTTGATTATTACATTTAAAAAAATATATATATTTTGCGTTTCCGATGCATCTTTCAGTTATTATTGGACAAATTCTGGTTTTCTTATTACACATAAAGGCTCATATTTGATGTATAATTAAGACCTCGAAAATTCTATATTTATTTAGAGGACTTTTCTATAAAAACAAGCCGATCATGTAATAGATTACATTTTGATTCATCACAGTTCTTTTCTATGTCCTAAAAATCACTGCTGGTATTAAGGCCCAAAATGTAAAAGATGGGATATTTAAAGATACTGTTACGAAAATGAAAATACAACACTGCATTGTGGAATTTTGGTATATTTTATGTCGCCTTGTCAATTTGGCAGCACTGCCACATCGACCATCCTTACTTTACATTTGAATTAACGTAACCTTCCAAACTGTAGGTAATTAGGTATATAAATGGCATTTAGTTATCGTTTAGCCGTCAATAAACAACCTTGTGTTAAAACGGAAATTAAAGTGTTGTATAAACGAATATTAAGATAAACTGTGTAAAAGTTATAGTGAAGTAAATAAAATTGTAAAACAACAAAATAAAGTGGTGTATATTTTATTTTAACGCAATTTAAACGAACACAAACGTTTTAAAATGGTTAAAATGTAACAATACTAATGGATAACACTGGTCTACAAAAAATTTGATTCTGAAAAATTTTTTGTTTTTTTGAAAAATAATAATTGCACTAATCTTGGGCAAAAAAATTTTTATTTCGCAGGTACGTTGGGAATAACTCCGAAACTGTTGAAAACACAAAAAAATGGTGTTCAGGTGATTTATAGGAAATTTTGTTCCTAAACCTTTAGTTGTAATTGCATTAAAATTGGTCAAGTTGTTTTCAAGTTATGATGAAACATGTATATTGACATAACTACCATATTTTGGGCGAAAAATTTGTCACGTCCATAAAAAGAAAATTGAGCCCGATGGAAAAAAATGAAAACGTATTTGAATTCAGCGCATCAAAATCATTATATTCCGTATAGTTTTATTTAAAGGCGTTTTTTGCTGTAGACACGTGTAATTTTGCACAATACCACTCAAAGTTTAATTTAAATGAGGACTGTTGCTTGTTTCGGGAAACATTCTACCCCAATAGTAGAATAAGGTATAATGTAAAAAAGTGCTGTCACATTCTCCACAGAGCTACTTATGTCCTTAATCATATAAAGAATTTGTGGATGTATATGAACTCCAAACTAAGTTTGTACCAAATCAGAAGCAAAAATTAACTCAACACTGTCCTCCTGGATATGTGGGCAAATATATTACTCAATATAACCAAGGATTTAGTTCATTCTATGAAAAAAAGATTTAAAGCTGTAAGGCTGACTAAAATAAGTTTTTAATTTTGAACTTTGAGAGGAAATGCACGTGTACTACTTTCCTTTTTTTCGCTATGAAAATTTGAGTCATTTTGAGTTAGAAAGCTGACGAATTTACCTTTAAATTGCTTTTGGTTTTGGCTTTATATCTTTTACGGTTACAGAGATATTTGAATTTAAAAATCGGAACACTTACTGAACAAGTTTTTTGTTCACTCTAAATAATATTCGTGAAAACTGAATTTTAAGTGCAATCTTTCTTCATATATATGTGTAATTTTGATGCCGGTTTTGTGTAATTCATGGTGCTGTTGGTGGCAACACTGGAATCTTGTGATCTTTTAAATTAAAAAAAAGAGAAAAAACAAATTTTTTAGCAGCAGATGTTAAGCAGACAGCTGCAAAATACATTTTAATTCGAAATAAACTTTTTGTTAATTTCAAGTAGCGCGGAGGCAGCAAGCAGCAGTAGAAACAAAACTGTTTTCGATTCAATGAATTTTTTGGTCTTGTTTTTATGATTTGATTTGATCTGGTTTCCTTTGAAAAAGACAAAGAAAAACAACAACAACAATAGTATGTCTACAATACATTGAAAAGAAAAACAAAACTGTGTTGTACCTATTCCCCACAACTAAACTAAAAAAGTGGAAGTGAAAAATGAAAACCGCAATTCTGTAAATACAAACGTGAAACGAAATGGAGAAGGAAGGGCAAAATACAAATAAAAATGATCCTCAAATCTGTATTGAAACGTGTACATCGACTTGAGGGGGATGTATTTTATTCAAATTGTAAAAATAGAAAACCTGAGGTGTACTGAATCTGGATTTTACAAATCATTTGCTTGTTTGTCTGGAAATAAGTAATAAATGAAATGTCAATGATCTTTTGACCCTCTAATGGGCCTATTGTTTTGTAAAACATTTAAATTCAAATTTAAGAAACATTTAAAATGCTTGTTTCCCTTGTACTGCCTTTATTAAAACTTTGCTCATCTCATCTATTATGGTCTTTTTTTATAATAAGCGTGCATTTTGTGTCATTTTCTTCCATATTTCTGACGTGTGTCGTAATTTCTTAAAATCCTACCCGTTCACCGCGTCTTTTCTTATAACTTTTCTATTATTATTTTTTAATTGTTTCTTTTTTTATAAACTTCTTCGTTTACCCTGAGGTCACTAGAATTTTTTTTAAAAGAATAAATAAAAACGGCATTATTATCCCTGAGAAGAGCCTTCTTTAGATTGCAGGTAACATCACTCACGAACCTATTCTTCTTTATAAAAATGTGAGTGAATATAAATGAAAGTGTGCAAGTGCGTGATACCAACATGAGATGTGTCGATTGTATCCTCCATGGAGGAGTGTGAAGTTTTACAGAAAAGTGCGAAAAATGTTGGGAAAAAGGAAAAAAAAACTGAAACATTGTAGAAAAATTAAACAAGAAAAACTTACAAAAAAGTATTTAAAGCACCCTACAGTTGATAATAATCTTTTGTTATTCTTAGACTGCGTTTACGGATTTCATAACAAAGCTTTAAATTCAGCTTAAGTAGTAAAAGTGGTCCAAGTGAGTTCAACGTTCAAAGGTTTAATGAAAGGCGTAAAAAGGAAAGACTTTTTTTCAGTTTTCGAAAATCTTCGGTTACAAATTTATTGGAAGACTTTTCTAAAATGCTATATATCTGATAATATTAATTGCATCAGGCAATACTATAGCTTGTTTGATATTTTAAGCTTCACTTTGTCAGAAGAAGAAGACATTATTATAATCGCATTATTCTGTGAGAAGCTATGTACGCTTAAAAATGAGTGAAGATTTCCATCATATTTTCGTTTTTCCTTATAAAAAGGTAAGAAACAATACGTGAAATTTACTGACACGATGCTGTAACTAAAAAAAAAAACAACCGGGAAATGGTTTGTTCATTTTTGATCTGATATATTTGATGTTAAAGTTGCACCCCTCTATGGTCGACCAATCACTAAAAAAAGTCGATGAAATCATGGACAAAGTTGAGAAAGACCGGCAAAAAAGTATTGTGGTCGGAAACTAGAGATTTGTTACCAAAGGCTTACCAACTATTTGAAGAAAGCTACATAGAAATACAAAGAAGCTTGATGTTTGGGTGCGACATGAATTAACAGTGAAAATTTAAATGGACCGAATTTCCACATGCGATGCAATGTTAAAACGAAAACCAATACTGATACCAAGAAAGGTAAAGCTGTTTGTCTGGTGGGACTGGCACAAAGTTATTCATTATGAGCTTCTAAAACTTGGTCTAATGATTGATTCTGATCTCTACTGTCAACAATTAACGAGATTAAAGAAAGCAAATCAATAAAAGCCGCCAGAATTGAAACAGAACAGAACAGAAAAGGTGCTATAGTTCATTATAACAAAGTCAGACCACATATGTGGATCATTGACGCGGCAAAGACGGAGAGCTTTTGGCTAGGAAAATTTGTTGCTTGGACCTTCAGATTATCGTTTGTTTCCATCTCTGTAGAAGTCTCTTAATGGCGTAATTTTCAATTCCGTAGAGTTATGCAAAACGTAATTGGATCAGTTTTTCGCTTCGAAAATCCAGAAGTTTTATTCTGATGGAATAATAAATTTGTTCAAAAATGACAAGAGGTTATCGATCAAAAGAGGCACATATTTGGTTTAATAAATGTCGTTTAAAGAAAAGTGTTTCTTTTTAGTCAAACGTTTTCGAACACCTATTATATTTATTAACCATTATCTTACCTCCGTAAGTTTTTTTTAGTAATGTGTGTCGTAAAGCTTTTTTGCTCAGGTTTCTTTTCCTTTCTTATAATAATCAATAATCAAGTGCTACTTCGGAACACTGCTTAGAAAATTTACGGCGTAAAACTATTTCCCAAGATCAACAGTCCGCAATCGGTTTTCCGCAAGATCATCAATGCTCTTCTCCAAGAAGCTAAATCTATTTCATACAAATTAGCCCACAATCAGGTTTCAACAAATATGTTAACTAATTAGCTTCTCGAAAAAAATATTTGCAAGGAAGGTACTATAACAGTCTGACTTGAAGCCATTAGGAGGGCATATTGAGTTTCAGTTGTAATGAAAAACTGATTCTGCCTCAATTAATCGAAATTTTGTAGCGATGCAGTATAAATTGAGTTTGTTCATTCAAAGACTACCAAAAGTAAAGCAAGGAGTTTTGCCTTTTTCATTTTAGAAGCAGAGTTGTTTCAGAACCTACCCTTAGCTGTGACATGTAACGATATCTAGAGTTTCTTAGCACTAAAACTACCGATGCTGCATGTATATCATTCCTACCACAGCCTGTCAAATGACTTGTTGCGGTAATTAGGTAACATATAACACGAGAGCTAAAAAGTCCCGGTCCTAACAAAGAAAAACTTTTTTTTTTCAAAATTGGCTTTATTCGCCAACGTAATCTCCATCAAAAGCAAAGCAATCATTCCAGCGCTGCTCTAACATTTCAATACCACTTCTATGGAACGATATATCTTTCGCCTCAGTTTCAGAGATAACCTCTTCATTCGTGCGAAAATCTTACCGGCGAGCATTTTTTTAGGTTTGCGAACAGCCAGTAGTCACTGGGATCGAATATGGTGGATGTGGAACCAATTCGAAGTTCAATTCATGTAGTTTTGTCATTGCAGATAATCAAATTGCATTCAATTAAAACAGACTTGTTTTTGATCAACAGTGAGCAAACGCGGCAACCAATGTGAACACAGCTTTCTCATAATCAAATGCTCATACAATATAAAGACAATACGTTCGTTTGATATCTTTACGAAGTCAGTTAACCCACGCATTTTCATTTTTCGATCATTCATAACGATTTTGTGTATCTTTTTGATGTTTTCTGGTGTTATCGCCTCATTTTGACGTCCACTTGGTTCTGTATCATCGGTGTCTCTTAGACCACGTTTTATTGCTGTTTCTGATAGAGCGGAGTCCCAAAAACACTTCCCAAGCCATTGCTTTGCTTGTACGTTATTTTTTACCCATCAAGAAGCAGTGTAAAAAAACACGAAATTATTTTTGATCCATTGTTCTTAAAATAGGGTTGGCAACCCACTGGGTAACCCACTCGAACCCAACGGGGTTTTATTGGGTATTATATTTAAAAAAGCCGGGAGCAGTTTTTTATTTAAAATAGTTCGTAGCTTGTTTATAGGAAAAATATTTAAGTATAATTTATGTATTGGGAGTACAAAATAATTCTGTCCTTTTTTTTAGCTCAAAAACATAATGAATTAATAAATTTATCAAAATGTCGTCTTCTTAGGCGATCCAACTTTGAAGACGATTTTATATTTCTTGAGAAGAAATGATTCGGTGACATGCTAAAAAGTTTGTATCGGTCGAAATAGCTAATATGGATCATTCAGAGAAAATGGCGGGAGCGGTATTTGATAATTCCAGACAATCGTTAGACAACTTTTGCAACCTAAGGCCAAGCGTTGTCATGCAAAGGAATAACTTAATCATGTTTGTCTTTGTATTCCGGCCGTTTTTCTCATAATGATCGGTTCAAACGAAATAATTGCAGTCTGCTTTAGCAACCTGTAGTACACAAAGCCGCCTCGATCCGACCAAAAGTGTAAAATTGCATTATAAATACTAAACCAAAGTAATTTTACTCATAAATAAAAAATAGTCTAATTAAACGAAATTAGGAAGTAGGTATTAATCCCAAAAAACCTGTCAACCCTGTCTTAAAATAACAAAAGTAGCACAACTTTTAGCACAATTTAGCACAATTCGTTATTTTTAGAGCACCTGTGTCAAAGGTCACAAAGTATGATGAGTTGAAAAAACAAAATATGTATATGGTTCTTTCTAGTACTCGTTCTGAAAAAAGTGGAGCTAATCCAACTAAATGGAGCTTCGTCCTCGAGAAAGTAAAATAATTAAAATACTTAGGATTTACATTATCAGCAAAAAAGGTAATTCTGTTGCAATTAATGAAATATTAAAAGCTGCCTAATCTGAAATAAATTCAGACTTAAGATGTACAAGACGCTCGTTCGTCTAATGTTTACCTATGGATCTGAACTATGGATCCTGAAAACAAATGACGTCAATCAACTGATGTGCTTTAAACTAAAAATATTTGGTCGAGTGAGGCTATCAGATGGTACCTATAGAATTGGGTACAATTATGAATTACGGGCACTTATATTATTAAAACCGTTATTTAAACCATTTTAAAACGTTTGAGTTCGTTTAAATTGCGTTAAATTAAAATTCAACCACTTTATTGTTGTTGCAGTTTTATTTGTTTAATACAGTATAACATTTATACCGTTCATCTTAATGCAATAACTTAATATTTGCTTATGCAACACTTTTATTTCCGCTTGACCACATCTTATCTTATGACAGCAAAACGATAACTAAACTCGCGTAGGTAAAGCAGCCCCTTTATATACCTAATTGCCTACAGTTTGAAAGGTTCGGGAAATAACGTAAAGATGGTTGATGTGGCAGTGCTGCCAAATTGACAGGGTTACACAAAATATACCAAAATCCCACAATACAGTGTATTTTTATTTTCGTAACCATATTTATAAAAGCAGAAAGACTTTGATGACTGTAGCATGTGAATTGTCTAGAGACGGAATGTCTAGTAAACATTCAACTTATACCCTTTTGGAGGAAGAAGAAGAGAATGGACCAGAAAATGATGGCTGCATGAAAAGCAAGCTGATTTAAAAAAATATGAGAATAATAAATTGGAAACAAGTTGTCTTACAAAGAGAAATATAGAGGAAAGTTGTTGTAGGAGGACTATGATATTGAAGAGATGAAGATGTATTGACTTTAAGGAAGTCTTGAATACAGAATGGATTTTTACGAAATTTTTGCGTTATTTGATTGAAAAGTATTTGTGAAAATCAAATTAAAAAAAAAAAATTATTTCTTTCTAAGGCAAAATCTGCATCCCAACCAAAGAATCTATATACCTTTGCCTATTGTAGGTAAAACAATGACATCTTTGCTGTCAATTCATGAAGACACTATTAAGTGTCATCGACACCTTTTCGTCATTGTTTTGCTTTCCCTTTTTTTGCTGATGGTATTGCCATGGTTCCTCCTCTCACTCCTCCTCTCTTTAAAATGAATACTTGTTTTACAGAACAGGAGAAGTAAATAAACAGGAGCCAAAGCAGGCTGATATACAGTTTGGGAGGAAGGAACGGGAGTACTTTGTGCATTTTATAAATACAAAAGCAAATGTGTTGTCTTTGTCTCTTTTATTTGAAGAATATTTTTTTTTTAATTTTTTGACAAGCTTGTGTAGAAGGTATGACAAAACAAATGTATGACAAATGCATTTAAAGTCACTGATCCATGGTAGCAGTCATGTAAATCCGTCAGTCCAATCATTTGACTGTGCAATGGTATAGTTTGGTATGGCCTGGCTGGTTTGAAGCTGTCAGGGAATCAACGAAATAAACAATAAATTTTTATAGCGTGTACGAGTATTTATGTATTATTTTTATTTATTTTTTTTTTTTGTAGACTGCTAATGTCTCCCCCATAGGCAAAATGGTAAATGGTTGGTAATGAGTACTGCTTTTATTCATAGTGAATATTATTTGTCCATAAACCATAATACCAATGATATGTTTGCTCGTATACTAAAGATCATATGTAACGTATACTTACATACATACATGTATTTTGAAGCCTTTGTTTGCTTTTTGAAACAAAAGCCAAAAAGAATTTTTGTTTTTAATATTCTGGGCATTTGTGTGTAACTTCCGTTAAAATTTTATATTTCTTTGTCAACTGATTTAACATAATTTCTGTTTTTTTAATTCTCTTTCTAGTTACTCCTTTAGCCCTCGCTGCCAATCCCCCCGATGCCGATCAGAAAGGACCTGTATTCCTTAAGGAACCCACCAATCGCATTGACTTTTCCAATTCCACCGGTGCCGAAATTGAATGCAAAGCCAGCGGTAATCCTATGCCTGAAATTATTTGGATTCGTAGCGATGGTACTGCTGTTGGTGATGTTCCCGGTTTACGTCAAATCTCTTCAGATGGCAAACTTGTTTTTCCTCCATTCCGTGCCGAAGATTATCGCCAAGAAGTTCATGCTCAAGTTTATGCCTGTTTAGCTCGTAATCAATTTGGATCGATTATATCACGTGATGTTCATGTCAGAGCCGGTAAGTTGGAAATGTTTCCATTAGGAAAACGATAAAATTGAATAAAAGCAAGAAAACGAGAGAGTAACGTGAGAGTGTTAAAAAAAGCGTACCAGTTATAGGAAAGTTGGAGCGGACTTCCGCAAGAGATTATTTTCTAATATTTTTTGCAAGAAAAAACGATCAATTATAAATAAAGATTGGTAGGAAATAAATTTAAATACATACATATGTACTTCAAATGTTGTATTTGAGTTAAAGTAGAGCAAAGTAAATATTGGGTTTGATATAAAGCTACTAAACTTAGCTTTGATAATAGCAAAAAACTGAAAAGTTAAGCCAATTGAAAAGAAGATAAGATAAGAAAGGAAAAACACAGTTAAATAGTCCACAACAAAGCAAACAGATCATTCTTAGTAACAAGTTTTAAACTAAGTAGAAATGGGTACGAATATAAAAGTCTAATAACATAAATATATGAAATCGGAAGTACAGCATGTTCACACTACACGTTCAATTACGTTGTAGACTTTTAAATATAAATTTTTCAAATCACCTTTGTTCACACGATTATACTTTACGTACGTAAAATTAGAGAGAAAATATTATAAAATTCTATCCGTATTTTAAAAATGAGAGTAAAAATTTTACGACAGATTTTATAATGTTTACACGATACCTAAAGAACCAAAAAAATGTAAGATGAAAGCAGCTGTTTTAAAAGAGACCAATAGAGCGGGCGAAAAAGTTTGCTTTTTTCCTTGTTTATTTTATTTGTTTACATAAAAATACACCCCTGACCTAATGGAGTGTCAGTGCGACTGCCAATTTTTCATCCGTATTTTCTCTCAATGTCGTACGCTCCCATTACATATTGAGTTTACACAATGCTCTCCGCTCTCTTCTACACAAAAACTTGACATATCGTACGACTTGTATTATCGAGTAAACCCCCCTTGATTGATGCCTAAGAAAATTGTATAGATAAAATTATTTCTCAGTTTTATATGCATACTTTAGAAAGAACAATTTAATAAATTTACGATATTTAATGCCTGACAAAAAGCTTGTAATTAAGAGCTTAAAAGTATGTTAAACTGACATGACCTAATTTTTATGCTCGACAGCTGGCGATCACAATAAAATAAAGAAAATTTTACAGATCGCATAGGTTTCTTTTTTAATAATTTACAGGGTAATTAAAATTAAATGACATTTAATTTGGGTCATTGGCTTTAAAAAAATTCTCTATGGGTCATTATGTATTTGGCTCATAATTAGGGATTAAATTATAAATGAAAGCGAATGAAAAAAAAACAAGAAAATCGTGTCGTGTGAACATGCTATAAAAATTACTTTATTGGAATCAAGTAGATCAAATCGTATTATAGGTACAGACATGAAGTTAAAAAAAGAGAGTAAAGCAAATATTAAGTTTTATTAAAAATGAAGAGTAAGGTAAGATAGTATGCTGCTTTACAGCATGTTTACACAAAGACAAATATTCATAATTCGCTCGCCCATTCATAATTCATACCCCAAAAATGAATAAAACACTTATTTCGTCATAAAAAACTTTGAGAGTGAAACAACATATTTAAAGTTATTTTAGCCCGAATGAAAAAATTTAAAATCGGATTTGAATTCAGCGCATTAAAATCATTGTATTTCATAAAGTTTTATTTTTGGTATATTTTGTAGACCAGTGTTATCAAACTAAGAAAGACATTTTCTACATATATAGACAAAGTTTAGTTCCGAAGGCTACATATTAAGTAGTGTTGAATTAAACTACATAAGCACATCGTGTATACACCATGATTTCCAATCGTAATTGGAAAGTTCATAAAGTAATTTGTTTCATAGTGTAAATATGCTATAATTAGTGTATATTGCCAAGGAATAAAGCTTGTAAGCTGAGCTGAGGTGAAAAACAGGAATTTTGTTTAATAAACCAAAACAGATCACAGTTGAACTCACAAAAATACAGACTAGACTAGCCTTAGCTTGTATAACGTATAGTAAACAGAAATAAAAAAGGGGAGTTATTGTGTTGTATTATCAGATTTTAGGCAACTAGAATAGATCAGCTTTAATTAGTCGAGTAGAATATAAATATAATAGTTTAAGAATGTTTGCTATAAAAAGAAAAGTCTAATAGTGATAAATAGATCTTAATTAAAACGACATCTCTTACGTACTCTCTCGTTTTTTCTTTAGTCCAATATATTCTTATAAATTTTCAGCTTAAATTTCTTCGTTGGTTTCTTGTCATCTCGTGCAACTTTGATTTCTTGTTGTTTTTCTATGCCCTTTAGGTTCAGCATTTAACGGCCGTTAAAGTTTAATTAAATTAAAGAAGAGTAGGACAGTTTTTAAGATTTGCTTTAAATGTTTACATTTAAACATTTCTGTGGAAAATATATATGTACATATGTACATACATATGTTCAAGCAGAATTCCCCTTCGATTTCAATTACTTTACCAAATATATATGACACTACAAGGCAGGCAAATAATTTGCAAAACGCCACTTCAGCGACTATTCGCGTCTTTATTTTAATAGCATTTTAATTAAATTTTCTACAGCTGCTGTCTAAAGAGCGTAAATTAGTAGGAGTGTAGTATTGTCACATCATAAAACAATTGCAATTGTTAATTATGAATGAAACTAGCAAACTGTTTTACTACTTTTTGTTGGTGTTATTGTATATTAAAATAGAAATTAGAAAAATTTACAACAAGTATAGGGAGAAAGACGGAAAACTATTTTCTTTAAAAAAGTTTTCTATTCATGAAATGAAACTATTCAATGCAGAAAGTTACTGAAGCTTGTTTGTAAACTTTGAACGCCGTTTAGACAACATTAGTAATTTATTGTAAACTTTGACAAACAATAAAATGCAACATGAAATGAGATTTCATGTAAAATGAATTTATAATTAAAAATTATTTTAAACAAGCACACACAATAATAACAACGTCTTGTCAAAGAAGAATGTCTTAAAATAAATATAAGAAACTTATGTGAAAGGAACAAAATGGAATTGAAGCACTTTAATTTTTTTATTATTTACATTAGTCCATGGATCTAGTCCTTACAGACATTTAAAATAATACATGAAATAACACTAAAAAACATTTTTTTTTTTTTAAGTAACAAAATGAAGTGGCAAATTATATTAAACATGGAATGATAAATTATGAATTAAGATAAACAATTAATAATTTCTTCACTACATTAGGACTTAACGACTAATCAATAGATCTATAATATTTGTTGAATTCATTGCACATCCTTCTAAGTGGATCAGTATCAGATAAGAAATAACGTGATATTCGATGCGGTATATTAAAAGATATTTCGTTATTTAAAAATCCGGAGCATATATCGCCTCTGATAGCATTTAATATAAATGACACATTTAACATATTTCTACGGCTTTTCAGCGATGGTAGTTTAATGCATTAAAGTGTGTTTGATAAATACGGCCCCAATTTATAAAGGGTCCGCCAAATAATTTTTTTTTTTTTTTTTTGAAAATGCTATAAAAAAAAACTACTGAATATTTTCTCAAATTTCTTTTTTTATTTAAAAGTACAATCCTTCCGGTTAATAATGGAAAATAATTTTATACAAATGGCTGCCTCGGCTGGCCATGCAGTAGCCTACACGATCGGTCCAATTTTTAAGCACATTATCGATTGTGTGCAGCTGAATTTCACCAACGGCTTCACGAATATTGTCCTTTAAAGCGTCAATTGTCTCTGGCTTGTTGGCGTAACACTTATCTTTGACGGCACCTCACAAATAATAGTCCAACGGTGTCAAATCGCAGCTCCGAGGTGGCCAAACGACATCAGCTCTGCGGCTGATAATGCGATCTTCAAAAACAGGGCGCAAAAAATCGAGTATAGCCTCGGCTGCGTGGCACGTAGCGCCGTCCTGTTGAAACCAAATGTTATTAATATACTCCTCTTCAATTTTTGTCAACAAAAATTCGTTCAACATCGCCCGATAATGATCGCCATTGACTGTAACGGCCACTCCTGGCTAATTTTTGAACAAAAATGCCCCAATTATGCCTCTGGACCAAAATTCGCGCCAAACAGTGATTCATCTTGGGTGTAGCGGCTTTTCAATGTATGCGTGCGGGTTTTATGTGCCCCAAATGCGACAATTTTGCTTGTTTACATATCCGCCAAGATCAAAATGAGCTTCATCTGAAAAGATGATTTTTTTTTTTTGGCAAAATCGGCATCTTTTGTAAGTCGATCGCAGGCCTACTTAGCGAAGCGAAAACGCATTGGACACAACCATATTCGTCCAGCGGAAGGATAAAACTAATTATCTGTCAAATCAGACATGAGCTAAGTGTTGCCATTCACGAAATAAGCACTAGTTGAAAAAAACGTTAGATGGCAGACCCTTTACCTGTATTATACCTTTAGCTTACGAATGTGAGAGGTGCTGTCTTAAACAAACATCTAGTAACAAACCGAACACTTTTACAAACAGATGCCTGAGACAAATCGTCCGATAATTATGGCCCAACACAATGTCATATACAAACCTCCATCGGACAATACAACAAACCAAATACCAGTTCATGAGGATATCAAGAAAAGAAAATACGGTAACACATTAAAGTCGGCAAACACCATATCTAAATATCTAAGGTAGCGCCGACATACAACCGGCAGGGCCATCGACACAGAGGTCGGGCAAATGATACATGACGTTCCAAATTAGTGACACGGCTAAAAGTAGCCAGTTATAGCCGGAACGTGTTGCCGGAACAATAGTTGCCCAAAATAACGTTCGGTGGAAATCTTTAATTGAGACCGTTTGCTCCCTTGTTGGAGAATAACGGAATAGAGATGTCCTAGGGATACATATATGCCAAAAATTAAATTTTACTTCTTCCACTTTTCTTTTTAGTAAGTTTTACAATATCACTATAAATTTTTGGTTAAATCGAGCATAATTGCTGATTATGGAGCAAAAAAAGTACCCAAAACAATTAAATGAGACATCAATACTTCCACAAAACTTTACTATTTAGTATGTACAGTCAGATAATGCAGTTATCCGTTCATATTTCCTTTGCAGTGATATAGAAGCGCAATGAAATACTGTTTCCTGTACTGTATTTATAACAGGATGGTGCTACATACTGTGAGCGTGAAAAGTGTACATACTTGTTCTCTAGAATTAATCCGTTATTTCAGTCTTTTGAAATAAAAAATTCTTAAAAAGGAAAGGTACTCAATTTTTTTAGGCGCCAAAAAAAGTATACTGCAAATGGCGTAGAAATACCTGGGATACTTTTATACCAGATACTTTTTTTCTTATAGGTGCTACCAAGTACAACAAGAATTTGGTTTTTAAATTTTTGTTACACCTTCAACAACTTGCGTTACGTATAAAAAACCAATTTTTCGTACCTGCATGCACTTATAAGCTAATAACTTAGCTTGTAAGCTAATAACTTAGCTTATAAGTGCACACAATCGATAACGTGCTTAAAATTGGACCGATCGTGTAGGCTACTGCATGGCCAGCCGAGGCAGCCATTTGTATGAAATTATTTTCCGTTGTTAACCGGAAGGATTTGTTTTAGCGGACCCTTTATCGTCAAAAAAGTAAATTTTGGCCAAATTTGGCAAAATAACACCAAAGCCGAATATCCGTGGAGAAAAGTAAAGCTCTGTATTTTGTTTTAGCATTTTTGTTTTAGCATTTTCAAAAAAAATATATATATATATATTTGGCGGACCCTATATTAAAAATGTTGGTCTTCATCTTTTGCGAAAGTTTATTTGATGCCCATATTGATCGCTTATATTACATTTCTGGCTCTGTTGATACGATTTTGTATGTCCTCCCGTATTTGTATACCCAATCTATCAGCACTAGAATTAATAAATCTTAGGTAACAGAAACTGATGACATACTCGAATATGGTGTTGTTGATGGTAAGGTTTTGACTACTATTGTTGTTAATTCTCATTGGTTTTATCTTCCTGAGGCTTATCTTTAGGTCAACGTGAAGTGTCCGTCACTTCCGCTTATTTTTAAAATCACGTGGTCCAATTCTGCGCTTCAAGAATTACGAACTATTTTATTTAAATAAAAGAACCGGTTATTTGAATAATTATTAACCGAAAACCGCTTTTTTAAAAATTGTTTTTTCGAAAACCGGTTTTTGAAAAAAGTCGAATAAAAGATCTCCCTACTCAATAAGTTCGTAGGATAAGTAAGAAATAAACTTTTTGACAAAACCCGATTTTATTATTCAACATACTTACGAGTAGTTGCCTTCGAGGGCGATACAAAGAGTATAGTGATTTTCCAACTTTTCGATACCACTTTTATAGCACGATTTCTGTTTCGCGTCAAAATAGGCCTCAATTTCAGCGTTTACTTTATGATTGGACTTAAATTTTTTCCAGCAAGCATTCTCTTGAGTATTGAAAACAGGAAAAACACTGTGGGCTAAATCTGTAGAATACGATGGGTCGGTAAGCAATTCAAAGCCTAATTCGTTAAATTTTACCGTCATTATCATCGTAACGATTTGTGAGCTCACGCGGTACCCACTTTGAACAGAGCTCTCGTATACTCAAATGTTCGTATAAAATGACAAGAACACTACCATCTGATATCTTTACTATGTCAGCTAACAGCCTCTTTGGGGCGTTCACTGCGCTCTGCATCATTTGTGCTGGTACCATTTGTCTTGTTGGATTAGAGGTGGGATAGTGTTTATCAAGCCATTGTTTGGTTCCCAATGCTTTATCAATACTCGAAATTCACTTTTTTCCATAACAAAACGCTTCACACAAAATGCTATAATTTATAGTCAGATTGCTGTCAAATTCATACGCATATCGTTTAAAGGTTAGTAATAAATAGAAATCATATGGATAAAACTCTAGTAACGCCATCATTGTGTCATCCTATCATCTGAAAATAGTACAATTCGGTTATAAGTTTCAATTTTTTGCATTTAATTTCATTGTTTTTTTTTTAATTAAAACTGCTTTTAATCACTTTTAATTCCCTTGGGAATTTTTATAGTAGAAAATTCATACAGTACTCGTAAATGAAACTTAAATGTGATGTAATTATGGCGTCGTGTTTTATCATCGAATATTAATTCTCATTTAGCGAAGAATCCCGCTAGGTTTTCAGAAATTAAATTAATTAATTAAACTAATAAATGTTAAAAGTTAGTTAAATAGACAAATAAACTAAAAGGCCAACCAACATACCTCTTAATAAAAGCTCTTTAGAAAAAATCTAATTAAATCGTATAATTAACATAAAAGAAGAAAAAGAAACTCTTAAACACACCCTATCATCGAAAAATGTAGACAAAAATGAATGCTACCGGCACAATGTTGTGTGCAAAGAAAAAAGAAAAAATTTGCGAACTAAAGTGTAATTTCAATTATTTTCAAATATGAATAATGTTCAAACGAAAAATTAGCATGTTTAAGAATTTAAGTAGGAAGTAATGGTATAATGCGAATTATGAATGCTTTACAGAGAATATTTTATAAGACATATTTATTTGTATATACCGCTCAACTATAAAGCGTACACGGCCAAAAATATAATCGAACCACCCACTTACCAGTACACCGACGGCTCAATGAGTGTCAATGTAGAACTGATAAACTACGGTGGGTCCGAACTTCACAAGCATGCACATCAGCTGGTGCGGAAAATATGTAATATAATCGTACCAGGACATTAAAAGGGTGATAAAACCAAGTGCGAAAATTAATCAGAAATTGTGTTCAGACATTCTTTACAGGAAGCTAATGCGACTATAAGTGTGGCTTCAGATCGGGGCGATTAACAACCGCTTCACCCTGTGCGAAAAATGCAGCTAATATACTATAGCGCTATAATGTCTTTTTATTGCAGAGTAGGAAACAAGAAAAAGTGGAAGTGTGCTCGAATTGAATTCGTTCGTAAAAAACAATTTTTCTTGAGAGCCGAATTTGAAGGGAATTTAAAATACGAATGGTGGGAAGAATCAAAAACAAAAGAATTTAAAAATAAAATTCGGAACGAGTTGCAAACGTGCAATTCTTTTTAGTAAATGTTGTTTGTGTAACATAAAACATACATGTGTATGAGAATGCGCCTTGTCACCACGGCTTGTTTGTCTCGTTTGTCAAATTCGAAAACACGAGCTGGTTGGCTTGTCATCAAGCCGTGCTGACAAACAAAACACAAACTTTACACAAACAACTTGCACCGAAACATATTGCTCGTTTTCGATAATTTTTTGCTTATTTTTAATTCGTTCGCAATATAAAATTCGTGTTCACGAGTTAAAGACCAAAACTCGTAAGTACAAATAAAAAAAATAAATAATAAATAAATACAAAATCGAGTTAAAAATTTGATTCGTGCTCACGAACACGTGTTATTAAACGAGTGAACCAAGGACAATTCTGTTTACGCGGCGCGTTTTTACGTACTATGTTTTATTGATTTAAGTAAGCGTTTGACAAGCACAACAGAAAGCACATTGAATCAAGCTAGTACGGCTGATTATCTTGACCCTTACAAATACCTGGGCAAATGTAAGAGCGCAAAATAGTGCTACCCTACTGAAAGAAGTCCCACTGGAAACATTTATGCACCTAGAATTATCTACTAGGCAGGTGGGTATCTGCTAACGAAGAAAAAACTCAGTTTATGGAAAGCGAATCGCGCAACGCAACACGTTGTATTCAAATTGGCAACTACAACTTTGGAAAATTTTTAGAATTTAAGTGTGTGAAAATCGTTTTAAGCGCACAGAAAGACACATCATTGGCCATAAGGGAAAGAATACATACTGCAAATCGACCTTATTTCGCGCATAAGGAACTGATGAGGTCTAGATTATTTTCCAAAAGCTTGAAACTACGATTATATAAGACTGTCATAAGACCAAAGTTATAATGCTTCAAAAGAAAGATTCTAATAATTATATATGGTCCTGTATGACCTGCAAATGCACATTTCGCTTCAGGTACAAAGAAGAGCTTAACACACCTATAGGAAGTGCAAATGTGATTAAATATGTTGAAGCACAAAGAATTCTATGGTACGGTCACATTATGAGAATGAACTGCGAAAGTGTGAGAAAAATCTTTCAAACGAAGTCACAAGAATAGCTCGGTCAAGGAAAACAGAGATGGTATAGAAGGTAGCGTTGCCAGATTCAACATTGCAAAATTACTGAATTTCATAGAAAACAAATCTTGGTTTTATAAAAAAATCTTGACAGTCAAAAATATTGGGTGTTCGAAAAATTTTGATCACAAATTGTCGGTAGATGGCTCTAAAAAGTAATATTTGTGTAATACTGAATCAGGCAATACTATAGCTTATTTGATGGGTCCGAACGATTACGGGCGATATAAAGTGGTACCACAATAATGTGCGTAAAAGATCATGGAGCAAGGTTTTACTTTGTAGACGGTTGTAAAGTCAGGATTGAAACCAAGGAAGGTAATGCTGTGTGTATGATGAGATTGGAAAGATTTACAATTAAACCGGCCAAAATTGATCAATAGGAGAGGTGCTGTGTTCCTTCAAGATAACAGGCAGACAATTTAAGTCTCTGATGACCCGGCAGTAACTGAGAGATCTTAGCTAAGAAGATTGATATATCCACCATATAAGCACAGACTTTGCGCATTCACATTATCATATGTTTCGATATATGCGGAACTTTCTTTTGAAATTCGTGTGGGCCTGCAAAACGTAATTGGCTCAGTTTTACGCTAGAAAGTTTATTTTTGGTCAAATTTGTAAGCTTTTTATAAAAGTTTAATTTTATTTTTTTAAATAAACTTAACTAGGAAACAAATACACTTAAAACACATCACGTTGTTGTTGGTTTACTAAAATGTCTAATAACTTTTAATAAAACAAACCTTTAATAAAACTTTCTAATAACTTTTCATTGACAAACCATATTTTTCCTTGACAAGCTGTATAAATTCTTGTAATCAAGCAAAATCTAGGCCATCTGTCAACCCTAGTATAAGGTTACATGAGAATTATGGGCATATCAGGGATGAAAAGCAAAGCTGAAGACCGAGTGACGTGAAGACGAATTGCAATGAATGAAATGGTTCATCACAAATGATGCTAAAAGGAAAATAAAAATTTTCTCTAGAAATTTGCCTCACTACTGGAGTATTGACAGAAATCTAAAATTCATTTTATATTTGGTACCTTTGATTCTTAAACAAGATAAATGGTATCATTATCAAAAGTGCTTTTCAGAAGTGTTTTTGACAAGGAAAATTATTTTATGCAAAAAAGACAAGATATTAACGAATATTCTTTCATCATATTATGTTTTTATTTTTAATAATGCCCGAAAATGTATAATCTAATGACTGTTTGCAACATAACACCCTCTAGCGGCATGGATTATTCATACTTCCCTTTATAAAAATACCAAAAATGCACGACTACCCGCTGCGAAAGTATAGAAAATTATGAATCAGAATTGAACTTTCGAAAAATTATTTAGTTAATACCAGTAGATTTAAATGAGTAATGATATTTTGGGAAATAAAACCATCATACCTAAGGTAGAGTACATTGGCTTGAGAGATTTTTAAGGTGTTACCCAAAAAAAAAAAAAAAAAATATTTAACATTAACAAACTAACCAAAAAAAAAAGCTTTAATTTATATTAAACGAGCCTATTTTATTACATGTTAACTCTGTTTTCATTGCTTTCTTAATAATAATCTGAAGGTAAAAACAAGTATTAAAAAAATCAAAAATTAAAAAAAATCTTCCTTGACAAAAGTATGAAAAGTAAACGTATTTAAAATAAAACCGTAAAGAAAGAGAACATGTTGCTTCTTTGTTGCCAAAAGACGTCAACATAAGTTATGGCTTTTGGTCTAAAAACATAACTGATAAAATGATGAAAATATTAAAAAAAACCCCAAAAAAAGTACTTAAGCTTGTATAATATATATAAAGCTAATAGTGCCATGTCACGTCATTGTCATAGCCATCATAATCAGACGATAGTCATAGTCATACTTCTCCTACCGTTTCTGTAGTATGCTTGGTATATGACAAAAGCGTTTACGACATGTCACTTCCAAAAAGAAAAAAATCTTATATTGTTAAACAGATAGGCAGGCACTAATACTATAGCTCCCTCTCTATCTCTCTCTTAACTTTACTTGATTACTACCTCATTCCAAAGGTACACAACCTTATCAACTTTTAGAGGTACGAGTACTCTTAGGTACTTTGTGGGGGTTGGAGATATGTACATACCTAATACCATAGATGAATAGATAAACTAGACAAACAAAGACTATTTGAAGAACATTGAAAATTTTGCTTCAAAAAATATGAAATGAAAGAATTAAGGAAGTAGTAGAAGAAGAAAAGTATAGAAGAAAGTAGAGAAGACATAATTATGACTGTCATTTAATTAAGTAGATAAAATATTAAAATTTGTTGTTATACTTTTACAGCAATTCAATTTAATTCGTCTCAGCCCAAAAAAATATATTTTTTTGTTTGTGCTAAGATCAAAATTGGGGTAATTAAGAAACAGCTAAAATATAGATTTCAACACGAAAACTAAACAATTTTCGCAATTAAGAAAAATGAAGAAAAATTGCTCTAATTTATGGCAACAATATAACTTCGGCCTATCTGTGCTGGCATCTATAACTCTATGGCAAAAAATTACTCTAACGAACTCTGCCCTTTCGATCTTTTACTTCTTCTTCTCTTATCATTTATAGAGTTTAAATCTGTTTAGACTATTGTCAGATTTAACAATATTGTCATAATAATATACAGAAAATTTTTTACAGCCGTGTTTACTTAAAATTGTTGTCTATCAACATTGCCAGAGAACGCATTGTCATATGCCCGATTTTTAACATCTGACAATGACATCATTGCCAGAAAAAATGGCAATGGTAATGAAATTGCCAGATTTTCTGACAAATGTTTTGCAATCGTATGAACTGACATTCTGATGGCAAATTTCCTTTGTCTGGTCATTGTCAGCGAATAGCCAGGTCTGACAATGTTGTAAGATCTGATAATCGTCTGAACTGAGTTTTAGAAGATCAAGCGTTAAAAGGTAATCCTTAATTTTACTGGTTAAAATACTTCTGCTTTTGAAACAACTCTAAACAGCTTTAATATCACAAATGTATAATAATTTTTTTATACCAATATTCTCTTTTTGGTTGAGAAAAACTCCAATTTATACATAAAAATGAATGTGTGTTTGTATGTTTGTTTGTTTGTTTTCTATGGACAGCTGAACGGCTGAACAAATTTTTTTTCAAAGTTTTAGAGTATCTTTTTGTATGTCTGGAAAGAACTATAGGCTATAAAAATTTCAAAATTCGCAACTGGGCGATGTCACGCCCATACAAAGTAAATATATATTTCTTTATATCTTTAAAATGGGAACAGTAAGACTCTCTATATTTTGTCCAAATAGCTCCATTGTCAACACAAATAATTGGTGAAAAAGTGGGCGAAATGGGACAAGTGGGCGTGGTACCTCGCATACAAAGTAAATATTTATTTTTGTATATCTGGAAAAAGGTTAAAGCAAATGTTTCTGAATTTGATCTGAATGAGTTCATGGTCAGGACAAATCATCAGTCAAAAAATTGGTGGATTTGGACAGGAGGGCGTGTTACCAACCATACAAACTAAATATCAATTTTTGTATATCTGGAGAAAAGTTAAACCAAATGTTTCTGAATTTGATACGAATGACTTTGTAGTCAACATAAATACTCTGTCAAAAAGTGGGTGGAATTGAACAAGTGAGCGTGTACCTCCTATACAAATTAAATATTGATTTTTGTATATCCTGATTTGTATATTTTTGAATTTTGACCTCATCAGGCAAAAAGTGGTCAGAAATGGACAAATGGGCGTGGTACCTTCCATACAAAGTAAATATTAACTTTTGTATATCTTGAAAACGGCAACAGTCTAAATTAGGTTCACGCAACGACGTGTCAGTAACTGCACGAGATTGGATAAATGGGCATGACATCTTCCATTCACACTAAATATTTGACAACTATTAAAACTTCGTTATCTATCCATATCAGCCAAAAAGTGGGAATTGCAGAAATCACAGCTGGTAAAAGCTATCTATAGGTATACTATAAAATTTTTTTTTTTTTTAAAGGCTGTATTCAGCTACACAGTAGAATCTACAGAATTTTAGTAAGAAGAAATGAGTGCATATTGACCGGAAGGGGACAAAATGCGAAAAAGATTAAACAATTTGTCTAAGATAGCATTTAAGATCATAGTAAAGATAGGGGTAGCGAAGAACGCCGGGTTTTAGTTAGTATTCTGTATCTAAACAAGAAACACATATAAAGAACTGCTTACTTCTCTACTTTATGTCCCTGAATGGTGTTTTCTTCTAATGGGTATATCTAAACAAATTTCAAAGCAATCAGAGTTACAAGAAATAATAAGATTTTCAGAGAAAATCAAAAGTACTACGACGTCAAAATGTTTGCAAAATATTTCAAATAAAATCTGAGGGGTACCTGGAGTTTATAAGTTTTTTGTGTAATACATACAGTTTTTTGCTACGGAAGATTAGTATATGGTTGGTTCAGTTAGCTCCCCAACTTTGGGATAAAATCAACACTTAGTGCCGTTTTAATACCACTAATCTTGTCTCAACTTATCATGTCGACTAATACATTGGCTCTAGTTTTAAAATCCCTTCAACCAACCTGATGCGTTCATAAAGCCACTGACCTTCCCCGATGTGATGCCTGCAATGTTTCTTTATGTATGAAAGTGTGCTGAGCTCAGATATCTTAGCTATTCGACGTTGGACTGTCGCTTTTCATAGTTTCTGCAGGGAGTATTTTTGGCGCTCATGCAAATATAATTTGTGTGTTTCTCCAGAGTCCATTGTCCGTATGAACTGTTACAACCTTGGAGACTCTTTCTTGATGGACTCATTTGGTTACCAAGCTTGTTTTTATTGAACTGTTGATAGTTTTTCTTAGCGATAGAACGAGTTGTCAAACTCCGCCATCTACTCTTGGCCCTCTACAAGACAGTATGCCCTAATCTCAAGTTAATATCAAGCTTTTCTGGCATCGCATCACTAGTTTCGAGAATTGCGTGACTAATGTCATAGCATGTTTCGCCATCTGATTTTCTTTCACGATTCTTAGAGATTAATTTCCTTATTTCGTCAGAACACATTCCATTATAGTACAGATTATTGACAAATGTAGCCTATGGTTATCTTTGCCGCTTCCTCTGCAGCCTTTTCTATCGCGAAGACCTCCGATTGAAAAACTCTTTTGTAAAAAAGGCAACACGAACCTTATCGTCTCTTTTAAAACCATCTGCAGAGAGGTGGGTCCAGCATTCCCATTGTTTAATTATTGCTTTCTGCATCATCTTCTCGAGGAAATAAGAATAATGCAGACCAATTTTAAGTCCAAATTTCCTGGCTCATAATCAGTTATATCGGGCAAATCATCCGCATATTTGATGCTATGCTCTCAAGCCTAGAGCATTTAAGTGGGAAGTAAAAGTTATATACTGGTGAATAGGCAAGAGGTGAATTAACACATTCTAGGCTGTCCTCCCCAGTGCCCTTGTTGCCCCTATATATGGATTAATTTTTATTTTCTTTTCTCTTAAGTCCTACCACGATTTACTCTTTTTCGGTGGTTTTCTACCAGACAGTGTATCCGTAGCTTAAAATGGGTCTCATTATGGCAGTGTATGTCCGTAAAGTGAGGTCCTATCGTAATCACCATGTTTTACCCAATAACTTGCTATATGACTAATATGCTGGTGTGGTCTTCCTTATACGCCCCTCCACATATTGGCTTAAATTCAGTTTAGAATCATAAAACGATCCTCAATTACATGACTTTGGACGAAAGTTGAGCTTCGATATTGTAAAAGATGGGATTTTCGTCGTATTAGTAAATATCATAAGCTCGGTCTTTGAAGAGTTTATACCTAGACCGCACTTCGTAGACCATTCAACAACTTTTCTCAAAGATCCTGACATCAGGTCACTAATAATAGACAGAATTTCTCCAATACTAAGAGCACCATATCATCCACATATGCTACTACCTTAGTGTCCACCGTCCAGAAGTCCTGTAACAAGGCGCCCATAACTGTCATCCATAGCTATGGAGGTAGGAAACCTGTCTGGGGCGTACCCCTACTCATAGCCTTGACACGTGACCAGATTCCATTTTGGAGCTGATCCATCTGATCTATCCATTAGCATAAAAATTGTAGTGCATCAAAATAGTAAAAGACTTAATTAACCTGTAAATTGTATATGTTTCAATTCTAGTTTGTTTCATTTTCTAAATAGACCAAAGTAATTGTAAAAATAAAATTACAAAATTCAAATGATTAAGAAAAACATTTTACAAAAGACACTATTTAACTTAAATAAGCTGTAAAATCCTCGGTAAATTTATGGTAAAGTGGGAATATCGATCCAGATATGGTATGTCTGCTGATCTAATTAATATTTAATCGAACTAAAAGTATATTTTTATAATTTATATTTTAGAAAACTTAATAGTTTATAAATTCGGAACTATTTTTTGATAATGTTGAATATGTTGGAGGTCGAATTAAAGTGTTTCAATTTCATTTTGTTCTATGTTTTTTTATTATATTCTACACATATTCTGTGTAATTTTTGATCGTATGTGTAGCCCGTGTGTAATTAGTCTCATGTGTAATTTGTGTGTAATTTTTTGTTCTGCCGTTTACATTAATCGCTGTATATGTATGTATGTAAATAACGGCTAATTTGTTTGCTATTCTGCGTAAAAACGATTCGTGGCATGTGGCGATACCATAAATGCTTAGTAAAATTTGATATTTTACTATAAATACACTAATAAAGGAACAACGCTTGCATTGAATTTTGTTATCAAAATTCGTGTTGTGTGAAAATATGTTTCGAAAATTACGTCTATTTTATTCTGTTGTCACCAAATTTCACACCAGCTTCACTTTCTTGGACATTCATTCATCAAACCGTATGCAAAGAATGCATATCGAAGCTGTTGTATAAGCCAGTGACAATGAAGCTCGCGATATGTCAATTGGTCGCCGTTTTCAACAATAATGATTGTGTTATTAACTTTTTTTTTTGTCAAAAATTTAAGAATCAACGTGTGCTTTCAACAAGATGGTGTCATATGCCACACGGAATACGGTATCACCTATTGAGGGGCGAGTTTAGGCGCCAAGATAATGAGATTTGACCCTACAAGATAATTTTTTGGAAATACGTGAAGAAAATATTGCATCTAGCATGGGTGAGATAACGGTCAAAATGCAAAAAAAAGTATGTTTAAATTGGAGCTCAGCGATGAACTACCCGCGAAAATCATTGACACGAACTAATTTTTTAAAAACAAATGGCAAAAAGTCATTTTTCGCCCCAAATAAATAAAACAAAAACGGTTTAAAATTTTGCCAAATTTATTTTTTTGTTGTGAAGTACAAGTGTTCCGGTTAGAAATGAAATATTTCATTTATATGACTGCCGCGGCTGACCTCATAGTACCACATTCGAATGGACCAATTTTCAAGAACTTTTTCTAGTGTATGGGGTCGTATCTCGGCAATGGCATTACGAATATTGGCCCGCAAATTGTCTCTGATTTGTCGGCATAACACTTGTCTTAAACGGCGCCAAACAGAATATAGTTCAACGGTGTCAAATTGCAGCTTCTTGGCGGCCAACTGACATTACCATTTCGGCTAATTAAATGGCCATCAAACGTTTGGCACAATAAATCGATTGTGGTATGAGATGTGTGGCAAGTTGCACCATCCTGTTAAAACCACACATCGTTCATATCAATACCACGAATCGGTTATTATGGTGCGATAAGTGTCTCCATTGACCGTAATGGCAGCGCCGTCCTCATTTTTAAAGAAATATGGGCCAATGATGACTCCGCACCAAACAGTCACTCGCTGCTGTAAGACAAATACGGCAATTTAGCTTATTAACGTACCCACCAAGATGAAAATGAGCTTTATGCGAAAAGATGACAATTTCTGACCAATTGTCTTTGTTTTGGAAAAATTTTCAAATAAATCCCAAGGTTGCTCAAGCGTAAATCGATTCGTTTCCTTCGGTGGAGATAATATACTGAATATTGTGACAGAATAGAGTGACATACACAAGTATTGCAAGATTCTAAATAACGGCTGGTTCAAATTTAAGCCAATTGATGTCCCACCCGATATTTCATTCAGTTTTTAATTTTGTTTTTTTTTAATTTTTAAAAGCCAAACGGTGAAAAAGTCACCCGTTATAATATTGCAAAATCAGAATTTTGTGTATAATTTTGCTTTACATGTGTAATTTTGAATCCGGTTGTGTGTAAGCTATAAATATGTTGGTGGCAACACTGTTTGAATGCCTAAAAATGAGTTGTTTCGTAAATCTATTGTGACAGTGATCTAAGTATGTGGAAGTCGTTTTATTTCATTTCCATTTCATTTGTTTTACTTGTTTTACGAGATCTATGAAAAATTAAATATTTCAAGAATTGAATTGCGAATATTTAAATTCAATGTTGATTTTTATTTACGATATTGTTATCTATTTTGGAATTGTTATCGAAATTTAAAAACATATTTAATTTTCATTCTGTTCCACTTAATAAAACCGTAGTTGTCATATATATTTGGTAAATTCTAAGCAGGCTATTAAATTTTCTTTTACTTTTTAAGATTTTATTTGTTTTCTTTTAATTGTTGTTCCCTTTTTCTTGTTATCGATTGAAAAAAAAAAAAAAACAAATATCCAGTGGTGGCCCAGTACTATGAAGCTGATGTTAATAAAGAACATGTTATACGCGGTAATTCAGCAGTGATTAAATGTTTAATACCTTCGTTTGTGGCCGATTTTGTTGAAGTGGTATCCTGGCATACCGATAGTGAAGAAAATTTCTATCCAGGCTCGGAATATGGTGCGCTTCTCCAAACCTCTAGAATTTGTCTAGTCTTTCTTTGTGTAGTGATTAATATTATATTGTTTGACACTTTTACTAAAAGCACGTGATCTGGTCATATCAACACCTTAAGCAATTATAGAGGTTTATATTCACCTGCATCTTTAAACATCATTTTACCAATTTTTTTATTTTTATTTTCTTTGATTTTCTTTTATTTTTGGTTTTCATTGCTAACTTTTTAATATTTTTTTTTATTATTTTTTGTTTTTCTTCACATTTTTATATGTTCCATTAAAAAATTGTTTTTTGCAAATTTTAAAACAAAACTCCAGTTGTTTCCCAGCACTATGAAGAGGATATTCACAAGGCTTTTGTTATACGTGGCAATTCGGCCATATTGAAATGTGATATACCCTCATTTGTGGCCGATTTTGTTAGTGTTGTATCGTGGCATACAGATCAAGAAGAGAACTTTTTCCCAGGCACTGAATATGGTGTGTTTGAATTATTCTCGCCTTTTATGTTTGTTTTTTTTCCAAAAATATTTATAAAAGCACAGTTCTAAACGTATTTAAATGCTTCATAATATTTATTAAAATTAAAAAAAAAAAAAATATTGGAAAAAATCCTTAATCCTTTAACACTTTAAACACAACCACAATTACAAATTTCTAAACACTTTACAATACTCTATATATTCTGCAAAAACATAGTTTGACAATTACTGCTAAAAATGCTATATATACTCGTAACTACGTCTTGGCAACTGTCGTGTATGTATAACGAAATTTATAACAGTTTGACAATTATAGCTGTCACTTAATACACAACAACAATAAATATTTGTACATACCAAAACATTTAAAACTTATATTTAATCAACAAGTATTACAACTACAGTTTGACAATAACTGTTCAGTAATAAAATATTTAATCAATTAAGTAAAATCCTAAAACTTTTTTAAAACTGTATATACAATTGAATATATGAAACATATATACATATAACCACAATTTGAAAGCCACTGTAAATTAAACAAAATGCGAAATATTACAAAAACTCTACATATGCATATCAAAAATTATAAAAAATTACTAAAACCAATTGGTGAAACAAAAGATTAAATACAGTTTGAAATTTACTAAATATACCCATACATAATAACAGAACAGAAACTGCTACTTTGTGTTGTTTAATGACAGTCTAATATATTATAAATACATATCATACCAGCCAACAGTTTTAAATTCACATCTTTATATTTATAAAACTAATAACAACTATGTATTCGACAATAACAGTTAAAAATTTATCTATGTTGTACTTAAACAATCACAATACAGTTTGAAAGTCACTGCAGAAATTTAATTTAAAAACTGGTCTCATCTCTTCCAGTCTGTAGTTTATTCAGCAGATCTGCTGCCTTCCTAAGGAAACCATAATGGCGGATATGTCACCCAATGAAACCCTAAAAATTTTCATCTGAACCCAGAACCTCTCATTCACACAATAAGCGTTCCATTGTCTCTAATGCCTGTGAGCACAGTCTACAGGCATCGACATCTGTGACCACCATCATCTTTAGATGCGGTCTCAGGCCACAATGGCCCGTACGAAACTCCGTTAGGAATTTCAAGTCCTGCCTGCCATATTTGAGAACCTCAGAACGACCCTGAAATTGAGGACTGATCGCCGTCCTATAGTGGCAAAGTCTGCTTTTAAAATTCCAGTGTTCTAAGTAAATTTCCTATCCTTGAAGTGGTTGAGGATAGTATATACTGGTGCTTAACAGTAAGGTTCCGGACCACTGTTGGGGGTCACGAAACTTTTTCTAGCCGATGTATCCATTGTTTCTTTAGCATCTATCCCACATTGTCCAGGCACCCAACACAATTCGACCTTATTTCCAAGCGAGAGCCTTTGCAGCGTATCGTAGCAATATTTAACCAGTCTAGATGTCATACGATACGAGCCAAGTGCCCTTAAGGCAGCTTGGCTATTAAAGAATATGGCCATGATCCCAGCCTGGACGACACTCAGCGATCTCCCCAGTGGTATCGAGAAGTCTCAGTTGGGTCCATGAACACAAGCTCCAACACAGCCATTCATTTTGGAGCCACCGGTATACCAGTTCAGATCAAACTCACCACATCAATTAGAATAACAATCTCTGCCCGGAAATTCAACCCTGTATCTCCTGCTAAAACACAGATCCAAAGGCATGAAATCTGGGACCGAAAATAACTCTCCGACCACCTTGTGTAGATGCGTAGAATGGACAAACTTACCGACGCATTTCGGGCCCCTTGGGGAAAAACTTTGTCGCCAACTTCATCATATACGTGATGTGAAGCGGTATCAAACCAATCAAAGATTCTAAGGCCGCTGTTAGACATGTTTTCATTGTCTTAAATATACCGAGGCAGGCGAGTCTATGTACCCTGCCTAAATTACGCTCTAAACAGATGAAATTAATAAAAATTACCTTCCAATATCTCTGAAGTCTTAGTGTAAGGTTTTTTCGAGCTGCAATTTAGATCTACACCATCTGAGTGCAGTATTCACACTTTACTTAAAAGTAGACAATTTATATTTGCACTATCTTTTTAAAGGTCTTTGGACCCTACCAATTCGAAGCCATGCTTTGTGATATAAATTTCCTTCTTGGTCAGACGTCAAAATTTAACAGATCATCAAGAATATATCATAACCGTCTAAAGGTGATTTGGTAAAAGTGTGCAACGCACCAAGCTAGTTTAGGATAAAGCAGGCGGGTTACAAGCGCAACGCTTCATCCCATTTTTATAGTTAATGAGAAACTCGCAAAGGCATAGTTAGTGTATCATCTATAACGGGTGTCATGTTAGCTAAACTCTGACGTCATGTGCGTATATTTGGACTAAAGATAGACCAATAGATAGATGGAACTAGGCTGTGCCAACCCTAAACCGGTCTGACCGTTGCTTGGTTACTCTGCAAACTTCTTGAGATTTCAACTTTTGGTAGGCGAATTTTTGTAATTCTCGCAAAGTGCATACCAAAACACTGTATAACAAATGTTGCAATTATGGTCAACAATCAACTTCTCCGATTAAGACCAGTTTTGGCTTATATTGCAAGCATTCGATAAATGGTTCAACGCTTCAAATTGTAAAGAAGAAGAATTTCTAATCGCATGGTGTCTATTTCTTTTTAGCAGACCTTGAGACAAATATCGATATAAACTCGCTGTGGTATGGTAGGTAAGACACCCGTCTACCAATCAGAAGGTCTTCGTTTCAATACCACTTGAAAAAAAAGTTTTTTTCTACAGCGGAATCACCTCATAACGTTAGCTAGTAGTAACTGATTATGAGTATTATTACTTCTCCTTTCAATGAGTCTAAAAATAGAATCGGTTGAAAGAAGTCCCTGTGTTTCTTAATGGAATGTTATGGGAAGCTCGGAACTTTAATACAAACAAAGATAAAGCCTTTTAAATAACCGTTAATTCTACAAATAGTTGCAAAAATGTAGATTCCAAGAAGCCAGAACCTACTTCACATAATTTCTTTTTTACGAAATGTCTTTTTAACATTTTCATCTTATCACCCTACATGATTTTAAGCTTAAGCTAACTGAAGTTGATGAGTCTGCTTATTCGAGAGGCATGGTCATCTGAGAGAAGTGTCACACCATTAATACCACAAAGTATGTTCTGTATAAGCAATTAGCAACAAGCCTCAGTCTGGTTCAAAATCATCATTAACACTAGAAAAACGCCAAAAATTGAAATACGGCGGGGAGATCATTTCACCCAACTAATTTTAAATTAATTACAATTTTATTTATTATAAAATAAATTGGAAGTGAAAGAGACCTTCTACAATCTGGTAATTAGGTTTGAAAAAAGTTATGAGTTGTGTGAAACCGCCTTACGAGTATATAGGACAGAAAGATATATCATGTATATTTCTGTTAAATTGCCTATACGCTCCTGAACAAACGGTGAATAAATCATGATGGTAATAGCTTCTGTGTGATAACTGCAGTCCGACTGTTGATGTTATCGTTCGCAATGATGCATAAGGTGGGGACTTAACCAAAACTTGGAGAGTTTGAAATACGCCGTCGTTGTTAGCCTTTAAGCACATGTCTACTAAACTTATCTCTCCGGAGAGTAAAGTTACAAAGGCAGGACTAAGTCCCAACAGTGATAGATATAAGGTAATTCGCTGCAACACTCGTAACAACACAAAGTTCAGGATACGTAATATCGAGTTGAAAGAGATTAGTAATTATAGACTTTGCCGCTGCAAAGAGTATGGTTATCAGTAGAACTCGTTTTCCGCATCGAGATATTCATAAGATGTCGTAACATAAGTTTCACCTGATCAAAGCAAAAGAAACCAGATTTATCACGTTGTGTTAGACGGAAATCATAGCTCCAGCGTGCTAGACGGAGAGCTAACATCGACTCCGTTCACTACTTGGTCGCAGCCAAGGTTTGTACATGGTGAAGTGTGCCGAAACGCGTACGGATTTACGCACGAAGGAAGTTTGACGACATGAAGTTGCGAGCACAAGAGACTGCCACCGCCTATTCCCCTCGATGTCCAAACGAGGGGACATTTTAGCCTATAACAACGCGAAGCGCGCGGGAGAAATATCAGGATAAGAGGAGAGAGGAGAAACATATTCTCGAACATAAGAAGACAGAAATTGAAAAATTTTAGTTTAAAAAAATTGAGATGCTCAGGAATAGAAATGAAATTCGTAAATTTGAATAAAGAATACGACAACGAACAGAGGGCTTTGGCACATCCTGCAAAGATGAAGATGGAAATCTGGTGACTGATTAGGCTACTGTACTGAGAATTTTGAAGGATCATTTTTCCAATCATTTGGTATCTAATGAGAGCGGCAATGTTGAAAATACCATTGATCAAATCGCAGATGATGGTGTTAAATGTGTATAAGTTTCCTTCCCATTACTTATAAAATATTATCGAGTGTGTTGTGTGAAAAAATAAATACAAAAGTCAACGAAATAATCAGACTGTATCGGTGTGGCTTTAGAACTGGTATATCTACCACCGACATCCACATTACTCCCAAATGTGAAGTGTATAGTGCCGCTTTACAGCCGCATACACTAAAATGATAAGATTGTGCAGATTAACCCTAACCGATACGAGATCATCGGTCAAAATAGGAAAAAAACTTTCAGAATCATTCAATACTAGACGGCGTTTCAGATAGTGTGACAGTTTATCGTCTGATCTTTATGACAGTTTATTAGACAAGATCTGACGCCATGCAGTTAACACAAACGGCACGATTTACACCAAGATTTATGTACATGTTACTCGTATATACCAATGATATTGATATTATTGGCCGAACATTGCAAGATGTAACTGTGGCTTTTAAGAATATTTAAGAAGCACCGAAGAAAGCGGGTATGGCAGTGAAAGAGGATAAATCTAAGCAGGGAACCCACTCGGCTGGTTCACCATGTGAGCGTTGGTAACTAGAATTTCTTGGTACCGTCATAAAGAAGACTAATAACAGCAGTTTGGAGACGAGACGGAGCATACGAAAATAATATTCTACAAAATGCTGATACTATTCGTGATTTTATATGGCGCATAAGTACTTGCATAGGCAGATTAAGCTGTTCTTGTTGTTTTTGAGAGAAAGGTACTCCGTAGAATATATGAGCCCGTCTGCTTCGGCGGTGAGTAGAGACACCGAATGAATCATGAGCTGTATAGGCTTTATGCCGACATTAATGTAGTTAGGCGCGGCGACTGTGGCAGTTTGCGTATGTTGTTCCGGCGAAAAGATGTTTCGAGTATGTATCGGAGGGGCGGCGAAGAAGACGAAGACCAAAACTACGATGGAATGATTAGGCGGAAGCTGCTCATTCTCTTAAAGTGAGACATTGGAGAAACAACAGACAAAATAGAAGTGCTTGTAAATCAATTCCAATTAAGGCTAAAGACCCGAAGGTTGTGGTATGGCCATCTAAGTAAGTATGTAAGTAAGAGGTTAATGGTATATGCTACTTTGGCAGCGCTACACCAAATGCTGGTTGCTGTATTGATGGTGTAATGTTTCGGATCCGTAAAGCCAATCAATCTGTCGGTATTTTACGACCTATGTGAAAATTGACTGCTATCATCAAATGGATTAAGATCAACATATTCAACTCCTACGTAAAATTCACATCATCAATTAACATCGGGCAAGGCAATCATAGGATATGATATACCACCTTAATCAAAAAGTTGCCGGAATAAGCTCCGTGTGGCGGTCCCATCATTCCGATTTGAGTTTTTTTTTTCTTTTGTTAATATCTGTTGTTGATATTCTTGATAAATCTTAGCGTCATAGCTTAACATTTGCAAGAGCTACGTAGCCAAGAGTACATTTATCTCTATGTGTGTTAGCGATTTTTCAAAATTTTTTAAATGGATTTAAATTTGCATCAACGAACTTGTAATAAATTTTGCGTAAAAAATGGATCTAATGGTGTGCAAACGTTGGAAATGTTGGAGGAGTGTTTCGGCAACGATTCTTTGAATAAAACGACCGTTTACCAGTGGCACGTGCGGTTCAGAAGTGGTCGTAAGTCAATCGAAGATGATGAACGCAGTGACAGACCTTCGACATCAAAAACCGACGAAAACATTGATAAAGTAAAAGAAATGTTGGTTAATAACCGCAAATTAACCACCAGAGAGATAGAGGAGGACTTAAACATTGCCTATGGATCCGTCCAAGACATTTTGGTTATTGATTTGAGTTTCCGTCGTATAGCAGCAAAGTTGGTGCCAAAAGACACTAACTTCATGCAAAAAAGAGACCGTGTTGAGGTCGCAAAAGACATTATTTTGCGAGGCAGAGTCCGATCACGTATCCATCAAAAAGATCATTACTGGAGACGAGACGTGGGTTTATGAGTACGATACGCAATACAGACATCAGGCAAGTGAATGATGTTCACCAAATGAGCCGAGACCAAAAAACAAAGTTGTTTTCAGTCAGAAAAGAAGGCACACGGTTTTCATCATGAATTTTTGCCAGAAGGCCAAACAGAGAGCATTATTTAGGCTTATGAGATGTTTGCGTGAAGCGATTTGCCGAAAAAGACCAGAATTGTGGGCAAAAAACTCGTGGATTTTGCACCATGATAACGTACCGTCGCACAGTGCCATCATTATTCCAAATTTTTTGACGAAAAATGCAACAAATACCATCCAACAGCCACCGAATTCACCTAATTTCGCTACCTGTGACTTCTTTCCGTTCAGTAGAGTTAAAAAACCATTACGGGAAACGCGTTTCAGCAGCCGGATCAAGCGCTGGCATAAGTGTTTTGCAGTCGATGGGGATTACTTTGAAGGGGACAATATAGATTTAGATGAATAAACTTGTATTTTTAATTTTCTGAATAAATTCTGGGAACTTTTTGATCAGGGTGGTATACACGCTTACAAACACTGCAGCCGATATGCATTCAATTTGACTATTTTTGAGTCGGAAAATTCGGAAAATAAATGAAATATTGGCATCAAATGATTCCCATATGTTTTTCTAGGTCGCTGTGCTATTTATATGTCTTTGGAACATTTCATTATAATAGAAATGCTTTTAAATTAAATTTAATCCAATTTAATAAAAGTTACGTATTATCAGAATTCAGAAAAAACAATAAAAAAATATTGACTTTTGCAAACATTGAAAATGAGACATATGACTCCTTCCCGTTCTTCTAGTGTTAATGGTGTCTTTAAATTTATCAGATCCAAGAAAACGAGTGAATAACAAAAAATCTGTAACATAGCCAAACGTCTCTAATTTTAGTATTAAAGGCAGACTTTCTACGAGGTCCGAGTTATGGTGTTATATCATTGGTATTAAGAAACAAAAAGAACTACAACTGGAACCGGCCAAAATAAAAAACTTCCAATTAAATGAATAATTTTATTGAAAAAAAAAAACACAATTTAAAAGTTACTAATAAAACGAATAAAACTGAAGCTGGGATCAAACGATTTTCGCCAAAGCACCAATGATACAAGTTTTATTTTGCTTTGTTGTCACAAAATATTAAAATTGTCCCAAAAAAATGTAAATATTGATAAACATTGTCGCATAAGAACATAATAAATAATGAGCATTTGGGACATTTTTGTTGCCGCATGATAACTTATCGGTCCGTCACACGATTGTCGTACTAATTATTGGAGCATTGCGATAATAGTGTGATCCCAGCCTTATATTGATTAACTACTGACAATACAATTTGACAGTCACTATACACCTTAATACACACACAGTATACATATACTGGTGCCAACTATTTAGTGACAACAACTGACATGATAATTTACAAATCCTAGACAAAAGTTTTTGATAGTATAGCCAGCGTTAAGATCTTAGTTTGATGGACGTCTGACATATTTCCATCCATCCATTTCTGACATAATCCGAATTAAAATAATTGTTTTGGATTCATGTCACTCTACCAACAATTGTTGTTCACAAATAGCTGGCCACCAGTGTATATACATACATACAAACAACACTTCAAAACAGAAACGTTTTTAGCACAAAAACAATTTCCCTGCTTAGTTGTCCATTTTTATTTGGTACATTTTGTTTTCTTAAATAATGTTTTGGTACTTTTCTTGTAATAGTGGGAAGTATTTTCTCTCAAATATAATTTTCTTTTTATATTTAATACCATATAACGTTTTGTAAGATTATGAATAATTTTATTTTTGATTTAGTTGTGGCTCAATATTACGATACCGATGTTAATAAGGCCTATGTAATACGTGGTAATGCGGCCGTTTTAAAATGTGAAATTCCCTCATTTGTAGCCGATTTTGTTAGTGTTGTATCTTGGCATACAGATCAAAATGAAGATTTTATGCCGGGTACAGAATATGGTTGGTGCTTAAGATTTGATTTTATTATGAAAATTAGAATTTTTTTTTTTGAAAAAGTAGTTAAAATGAAGAGGGTACTTAGTCCAAAATAAATTATTAATTTCCTCAAACATATTTTTTCTTTTTTTTCTTTTTTATTATTATTAACGGTTTCCTTTATTTTAAAATTTTCTTTGAAATACCCTAGGATAAGTTGACCTACTAAATTAACTGAAAAAATGCGTCAGTGCTTTCTGCGCATTCAATACTTTTTTCATAACAAGTTACATGCGACGATATTTGCTTAAATTTGTTGAGTAAATAAAAAAAAAAAATAGATACCTAAGCCACAACTAGGGCTTGTTCACAAAAGTAGAAAGTGAAGCTACTTTTTGTATTATACACCTTAAGGCATCCTCCGCTTTTCAGCTTTAAACTGCAGTGCTTCATGCTCTTTGATATAGGTGTGTAAGATACACAAATTAATACAACGCGTCGTGTAGAATCTCAGTTCCAGTGTCCGTTTTTTACAATTTTATATAGAAAAACACTTTAATTAACTGTATATCCTTTATTTCTATTTGTATTGGCATCTATGTGGCTTTACCATGTTAGCCGGCGGTCAACATGTAGTCCTAAAAATTTAACCTCAAAACTCTGGGGGATACTTTGGTTGTTTATTTTAATAGCTTGGCAAGTAAATGTCATGTATGTATGTTTTTTCTCGTTATCCTTTAACCTCTATTACCCATGTCTCCACTTGCACTATTTGCTCTATCAAAATCCGTTTGCTTCCTGCTGGTTTTAATAGATGCTGAGAATAGCTGTATCATAAGTAAATGTCCAAGTGTGGGTACTACTGCAAGTTTGTTTACATGATTGCCTTTCTTAACCTTAAACTTTCAATGAGTTGGTAAATTTGGTGGTAAATTTTATCGCAATTTTTACTTCAAGCCCTTATGCCATACTTTGTCGAACGCCTAAGAAATATCGATAGGAGCAAAGCAAGACTTTCTTCAAAAGTCCGTCTAATGGTATACACCACTATGTGTTTGTTTAATTGAGCCGTACTTACTTTTGAATCCAAATCAGTGATGGAAAATGACATTTTTGTTCGTTAAAAAAAAAAAAAAAAAATTCAAGTACTTTTTTGACAACAAGAGTAACAAATTTAAAATAAAAAAAAATATATATTTTTTAATGGGTTCCTTTACTAAAAAAAACTTAATCAATTTGTCAATTTCTAATCAATTTTCAAAATAAGTGTAGCATTTTATTTTTAATTATTAAGTTAAGTTATTTTGACAGTCACCATCGGCTCACTTGGGTCGTAATTGTAGATCTTGTTATATTACCATGTGTAAATTACCACATTATGGTCCTCGCAGCTTCTGTCTGGAAACAATTAGCCATTCAGTCGTTATAATGAAGTAGTTCTTATCTCCTATTTACAGGAACTGAAACCTCATATCGTCAAGTTTTGGGCAGTGGTAAAAAAGGTGTTCCGTAGATCCCTCCTCCTCTTCATTATTGCGACTGCTGCAAAGATAATTATATGGTATTCCCATTCTCTGAGTATGCCTATAAATAGCCCAACGGTCAGTAAAAACCCAAAAAACGTTCCCTGCATGTGCTCTAGGCAGCTTCAATAGCTGCTCCATTCTCTGGAAAGCCAAATATAAGCAGCTCCTTGTGTCTCATAGCCGGTGAGATGATTGACCCATCATGTGATCGCCATTTGGAAAAGTTTCCATGACAGCAGTCATCTATTCTGTCTAAGAGATGCGCCGATCCCAATCCATCCGTTAGGATTCAAAGTGGTATCTACCTTCTCAAAGACATCCGCCACACAGTTTCTTTTATGTCTTTTCATGAACCCAAGTAAAGGTAACCTTCGAATGTCTCGCTATGTCATCCAGAGACAACCAGGATTCATGAAAAATTCCTGACATTTTATGCACATTCTCCAGGGATCTTATATAAATTCCAAGATATCCCTGTGGAATATCCCGTAATATCGGATGAACCGACTGCTTCTCTTTCCACATTGGAAACTTACAATTAGTTAATGTTCAGCAAAGTTGTTAGCTTATAAGGAAATAAGGCAATAAAAACCGGTTTTTTACCCATAACATATAGCTTGGAGGTGTTTTGAAAGCAGATTCTTGTTTCACTCAATAGCGCTTATCAGAAAAGCAGTGCAACATCCCAAGTATTTCAACTAATTTCCTTTTTGTCCTAAAGCATAATCGAGTTGTAAAAATATGGAAATATATATGAGAGTATCAAATCTGTTTGTGGAGTACTACGGTATTTTTTGAGTTAAATAATATCAAAAAATGTACAATCGTATCAACTTTCACATCACTGATCGAAATTGATGATTTAGATTACAGTCATTTCACTTAATACCGTAATCAGCTTCCTTATTAGTGCTTTTTCTAACAACTTGGATATATTGGATAAAAGATGTGATGCCTTCCAGGTTTAGGGAAGGCTCCAATTTGAGTTCATAACACTTGTTTTCCAAGTGTTTTTAATTGGATAAAATATTAAATATTAACTTTTTCTTGATAGACTAAAAGTCGTTCTTGAACTTCAATAAATTTTTTTAAAATTTCAATTAAAAAAATTTCTTAAGTTCTCGTCGTTCAATTAATGTTCCCCATCTTCATAATTTTCATTGCTTTTTTCTTCTCTCGTATATGAAAAGTTCACTGATCTTTTGAATTGTATATCTCTGACTGGTAAATTATAATTAATTTAACAACACACTGCCAGTCAATTTTAGTTCTACAATCTCAAGTGCAAAATCTTTAAAATTTTATTCTTAAAAATTATTTATAAATTCCATTGCGTGTTCAAGCAGCAACAGAATGTTTAAATAATTGTTATGATGGCAGAAATTTCCACTTTTCCTCTTTAGTATTGTGGTAGAAAGAAATTATCAGAGAAAATTTCAAAAATTTCCCAGCAAAATTAACAACAACAAAATTATTAAGAAAAATGACGCCAGAGAAGGTGAAAAAGATAATATTTTTAAAGCTTTGATTATGCACAAGGAAGTGAAGGGGGAAAAGATGAAATTTTAATGTAATCATAACAGCAATTGCAAAATATTTTTAAAATAAATGCATTTTAAAGGTTAATGTGAACATAGGTTCTCCTTAATGAATTTTAAAAGGTATTAAATAATGAAAAGTTACATGTACTTTTAAAACTTTAATTAAGACTTAACATTAGCTGCCAGTGTTCAGAAAATGCACTGGACGGACTATTTAGAAGTACTTAAAAGAAAATTATTTAAAAAATACCTTAATTCGGAAAAAATTGTTTAACTTGCATAAGAGATTAGTTTCGAATCTTTTCGAATCTTAAAAAGATTCTCAGTATTTATAAGATTAAAAGTAGCAAAAAATTAAAAAGATGGTGTGGTGTAGTGTTTCAAGAGCTTGCGTACGAGACAAGCATCCCAGGTTCAAATCTCAGCGAGGACTAGACACAATTTTAATCCCAACTTCAGATTTAAATAGTTAAGAGGCTAAAGAACTTCTCTAGATGATGAAGTTGTTTGTAACCTCAATTTGATGTGGTTAATATTAAGGGCTGCAAAAAGATCATTTGAGTCGTGGTGCACTTGACCATAATCAATGAATCAGAACGTGTTCAGATGTCTCAACGGACATTTTATTAATCTGGGTTCAGGAGTTGGAGGTTTGCCACAGATATACCAATGTGGAACGTCTCTGTTTGCTAAGCATTCAACTCTGTAGTTTCCAGGGTGCCCTTTATAACACGGGACCTAACGTAGTGTAACCCTTTTGTGCGCACTAAATTCATAGAACTTTAAAATTAAAATGGCTCTGTCTTTGTGCCAAGTTTGGTTATTAAGTTAGTTACAATGGGTAGCGACTCCAGCTCCTTCGGATTTATATACTGATCCCACTGTGATACCCATAAGGTAGTGTCCATGTGGATCTACATGTCCTTACTTAGTAGACGATTGCACAAAAGAGAAACGGCAGAAACGGACTGCCGAGGAAAACACTCCTAATATCCAATCGATTCGGACGCTAATATAGGCAATGTTCCAAAGTCTCCTTCCCCTTCTCATCATGACAACTTCTACAGTAATCACTGAATGATAGACTCAGTTTGCTAGCATCTCGATAAAGTGGTCAATCCCCTCTTTACCAAGAAAAGAGCCTTCTCCAGCTGGTCTGCCCGCCACGCAAACCCGCCACGTGTCAGAGTGACTCCTCACGCCGATTAGCTCCCAGTCTGAATGTCTCCGGTATCTGGTTAAAATTTAAATAAACATCACCCCTACGCTTAGGTTAGTTACAATGGGTAGCGAGTCCAGCTCGTTTGGATTTATATACTGATCCCACTGTGATACCCATATAAGGTAGCGTCCCGGTGGATCTACATGTCCTGGTCTGATATGGCATGCAAAAATGGACTGCCACGGAAAACAGTTATAATATCCAAAAGATTTAGACACTAACATAGGCAATGTTCCACAGTCTCCTTCTCTTCCTCATCATGACAACTCCTACAGTAATCACTGAATAATAGACTCAGTCCCCTAGCATCTGGATCAGTTGGTCAATCTTTTCATTACCAAGAAAAGAGCCATCTCTAGCTTGTCTGTCCAGTTAAAATTGAAATAAATATCACCCTTACGTTTAGATAAATAGTACAGGGTGGCTGATGAAACGCGCTATCAAAATAAAATGTAATATTTTTTTCCTAATTGAGTTAAATTGTATTTTTCAATTTTAGATCGTTATCTAAATTTAGTAGAAGTGCCTAATTTAGAAAATGAAACTCGTAATTTGATTGTGTGTCGCTATTACACACTCGAATCAATAATTTCCGTCCGATGATAGTTTTGGAGCACAACTGCCAGCAAGTGGACAATAATGAGGTTTCTTAACTCTTGACCCTAACCTACAAATTTTTCAGCAGAATAAATTGCACCGAGCTTGAATCACAGTGTGTTGTGCTGTGCGATAAAGCTGTGTTGTCGGGGCATACTTTTTTGCAGAAGGTGAAGTCACTGTAACTGCAACTGCAGATCGTTATTTAAAAGTGTGAAATTGGTTTTTTTTCCTAAACTCTCCCGAAAGATAATTCCTTTCAGTTTTGTGTGGCTTCAACAAGATAGGGCAGGTTCACACATTGGCAGGCAGCGTTATATTATATGGAGTTACACCAATAATTGTCAAATAAAATTATTTCCAAAAACTCAACAATTCTGTGCAATTAAGTGCAGCACATTTTTCCTTGCGGGGTTACTGCAAACAGAATGTGTATTAATCGAAATCATAAAATTAAATTTATTTAAAACAGTTGATTCAATCGATAACTGAAGCAATGTCGACATTAAATCTGCGGGCAGTCATGAACAGCTTTATGTTAAGATATCATACAACCGTCTTTCAATTATTTTTAAAAACTATTAAAAATATTTAATAAAATAAAATAATCTATGAAATGCATTAAAACTCAATCATTTTTATTAATTGTAGAAAATGTTTTTCTATGTATTATTGTTTTCAATGTATTGTGGTGTAGGGTATTAAAAAGTCAAGATTGACTTACTATAATTATCAGCTTTAAATGTAAAAGTAAAAAAAAAAATTAATTTTCATCTCTGAGAACTACCGTCCAATAGCAGTTTGTTCCACACTCTCCAAGGTTATGGAGAGTATGATTAATCACCACCTTGTGGGTTATCTGGAGTCCAATGATTTACTTAGCGATCGTCAGTACGGTTTCCGAAAGGGCCGTTCTACTGGTGACCTGCTGGCGTTGCTCTCGGAGAAGTGGAACAAGTCCATTCATGGTTTTGGCGAGAGTAAGGTTGTGGCTCTGGATATATCAAAGGCGTTTGATAGAGTTTGGCACGAGGATCTCATTTCGAAATTTAATGCTTTTGGTGTCGGTAGTCACTTCTCTCGATTTATATCGAGTTTTCTCAGAGATCGCTCTATAAGAGTGGTTATAGATGGGGTCTCATCCGACGAGTTCAGGGTAAACTCAGGGGTACCGCAAGGCTCCGTTCTTTCTCCTACTCTTTTTCTAATATTTCTTAACGACTTTCTTCTTCTCACTTCTAATCCTATCTACTCTTTTGCGGATGACAGCAACATTTGTCACTCATATTCCTTTGATCGTAGACCGAGCCTTTTGGAGGTTGGGGTAAGAAGGATGAATATGAACGTCACACTCACAAGTGACCTGGTGAAGGTCTCCGAGTGGGGTCGTGCGAACAGGGTCGATTTTAATGCACGTAAGACTCAATGTTGTTTTTTAACACACAGGCGTGGTGGTGTGCTGTCACCTGTGTCAATGGGTAATGAGGATATTGAGGAATCGGATGCTCTTGATGTTCTGGGCTTGAGAATTCACTGTGACGTTCGTTGGAATGATCACATATTTCAAGTGTCGAAAGAAGCATTCAAGTGCCTTGGTTTTTTGAGACGGTGCAAGAAATACTTCACCCCATCTGATCTCCTTAATATTTACAAGACCTATATCCGTCCCAAAATGGAATACAACTCTCATGTATGGGCCGGTGCTTCAAAGTCTATTTTGGAGCTTCTGGACCGCGTACAGGAGAGGGCGAAGATGCTCATCAATGACGGTAGGGTAGCCAACTCTATCGATTCATTGGAGCACCGTCGCAATGTGGCGTGTGTTTCATTGTTCTATCGGTACTATAACGGAATGTGTTCTAACGAAATTAAGGAATTAATTCCCAAAAATCATATTTTTTACGTAGTACTCGTATTTCTCGTAGAGCGCATCCCTTTGTAGTTGATTGTCCAGTTAATCGCACAACGCATTATAGGGAGAATTCGTTCTTTAGTCGCACTGTTCGGTTGTGGAATAATCTTCCAGCGAAAGTATTTCCTGCCACCTACGACATGAGTAAATTTAAATCTAACGTTCATAAACACTACTCCCTCTGTCCTCCTTCCAATAACCTATTTTCCTAGTACCAGCACAATGCACTGCATGAGTAGGGGCCATCCGCTGGGTGCTGGTCTTATATAAAAAAAAGAAGAGCGGCCTATTGACTGTATAAATTGAGTTTTAAAAGCTGTATTAATTGACCTAAATTTTTACATCAACGACTTTTTACCTGTCATATTAATTTTTTTTTTCAAAACTCCCTAGCCCCCTCGTACTACACATATTTGAACGTCTCATTGCAGTTGTCCAGCAATTTTATGAGTCGGAGGTAAATAATGAATATGTCATTAGAGGCAATGCGGCGGTATTAAAATGTTCCATACCCTCGTTTGTGGCCGATTTTGTACAAGTCATATCGTGGCAGGATGAAAGTGGTGAATTGTATGCCACCTTAGATGAAGAAAAAAGCACGGGTATATGGAGCAACACAATAAATAAAAAAATAAAAATAAAAATAAAAAATGCTTTGTTTTCTACTATTATCCTTCAATTTCCCATATCCTTTTATCTTATCTAGATAATGTTTAAATGTTTTTTTTTTTTCTATATGTTTTGTTTATGTTTCATAACCTAAATTTAATTTTTTTTGCTTTGTTCTCGTTTTTCTCTCTTTTTTTGTGAATAAACAACATTTTTCCAGTGGTTAATCAGTATTATGAAGCCGAAGTTGTATCAGAGTATGTCATTAAGGGTAATACGGCCGTTTTAAAATGTACCATACCCTCGTTTGTAGCGGATTTTGTTAAGGTTGAGGCCTGGTTAGCCAGTAATGGCACCGAATATTTACCCTCTCAGGAATTTGGTTAGATTTAAATATTTCTTATAAGTTTTTGTAAATTTTTTTCGAATTTTAATCTTAAGAGTGTAAAATAATCCTCTTGTGTATATTCCTTTTAAATCCCTTTATTTACCTTTACCCTTATTTGGTACTTTGTTTTGTTTCCAGTTGTTAATCAATATTATGGTGCTGATATTTTAATGGAATACGTTATTAAGGGCAATGCGGCAGTTTTAAAATGTTCTATACCTTCTTTTGTCGCCGACTTTGTACGCGTTGAATCTTGGATAGATGAAGAGGGCACTGAGTTGAGACCTTCTGACAATTATGGTGGGACTTCCTTTTTTCGGCGCTTTTTTAAATGGTGTTGGTTTAATAAATGAAGGGGGATTTTTTTGTTTATGTTCCTATCAAGTAAAATCCTTGTCTTTTAATTTTTGTTAAACTTGTGAAAAAAAGTAATTTAAGGGTAAAGTTTTACATCTTTTACCTCTTTGAAGTTTTATTTTTTAATAAGTTCGTTTTTAATTTTATGCTTTTTTTTTATTAAAAAAAAAACAATAAGTAAAACGTAAAGAATACAATTTTTCCGCTTTTGATCTTTTAATGTCGTGTAGGTTTTACAAAAGTTAATTAAAGTTAAGATTTAACAAAATTGCATTAAAAAAAGTCGAAAAGAGAATAGGATTTCATTTAAAATTTGTTGGACCATTAGGCAGATGGTTTGAATTCAAGTATTAACAAATACCTAGAAAACATTACAATTCTATACAGTTTTTTGATATTTTTATAAGAGGTTATACGTATATGTACGTAAAATAAAAGGGAAACTTACCAGTTTTGCTTAAAAGTTTGATATTTAAAACTAATATTCAATGCTTTTTGATTAGTTTTGTAAAGAAAGCTTAAAAAGTATACAAAATTATTACCGTCTTTCTATTATTATTCCAATCGCTAACATAAAAATTTTTAGAGTATATTTACATATATACACAGGCAGGCTCACTATTCAAAATATAGTATACATATATTTATTTAGTATTTAACTTTCTTGATGGCCCAACAGGTCCATCAGGTCAATAATTAATTGGCTTTCGTCTGGAAAGAAAATCTGCTCCAAGAAACTGTTTCAGCTTTATGTAGCACTCTTCGAACAGTTTTAGAATACATGTCTTTTCTAAAATCTTTCATATATCTTTTCTTTTAAAATCTTTATATCTGCTACAATCTGTATTGAAGTATTTTTTTTTTAAATTTTTTTTCAACTCAACTTTTTTGCTATGTATTTGGACATGGTTCCTCCAGGCTAAATTCCGCGGGCTACATTACAGTTTAAAGTTATTTTCATTTTTGTATCGATAGCTTTTGTGCAAATAGTAAAACAGCTTCGAATATCCATTTTAAATTGCAAAACATTGCTAAAAAGTTTTATGTCGGTGGGTAATGCATTCCAAAGATTAATAGAAATGATGAAGAATAGCCATTCAGACATAAGAGAACGATGCCTAAACTGGATAAGATCATTCAATCAAAGCGAGCGACTAAACGGTAATCTTTCAAAGAGGTATTTCGGTTCACGAGTGTTAATAATCCTATGTATGTAAGTGTATTAGCACTCTTATTCTCAGCAGATCATCAAGATTTGAGTCACAAGAAGCAAAGATTTCAAAACCATATATCAATACTAGAACCAGACAGATTTTAGCGAGTAATATACGAACTCTCAGTGGTCTAAAGTTCTGTGCTCTCCACAGATTTCTCATCATGGAAAATATTCCACCTGAGGCATAATTCAAATGATCCTTTCATGTTAGTTTGTCGAGATTTAACGATCCCAAGATTATCACAGGTTGCATGGATAATTTAATAAATCTTGGATTTATCATCAAGCACTTAGATTCCGATGTATTAATACAAAGACTAATGCAAGTGGCCCAGTCATTAACCCTTTTTAAGATGGCGGATATGACGTGGTGTAGAATTTAGAGTGTCCGCATACAACACAAGCGGCCCAGGTTCGAATCCTCAGCAGAAGACATGACGAAAAGATTTAATTGCGGTTTTTGAATATTTAATTAAGATACTTCAACTCCCCCTCTAACAAATCTATCCTAAGGAAACCCCAAACTTTTTAGCTTGCCTCTGGCGACATTGGCAGACATCACACGAAACCCACCTTACTGAGGAAAATGTCAATGCTAAGTAATATCAGAAATAATATAATAAATTTTAATTGATGACAGAGGTTGATTTTGTCCTGCAGGAATCCGTGTATTGGGAGTCCTAACAGACAAAATCATCGCAAATCATTAGTGCTTTATTCGCTAACGGGGAGGTGTAGCAGACAAAACCTGCATCACTCAGCATGTAGTCGACTTGTCACACACAATGTCGCTAAATTTCAGCATGCACTCGACTCATAGCAGACAATGTCGCTAAAGTTCATATTTCTTCAGTATGATGACATTACAATGAAGTTGTCATGCAATATCCATTTTTTTGCTTCAATGTCACGAGGATGTATCAATGAAATTTTTTATTTACGATAATTTCATATAAATTCCGACATGATACTGATCAAATAAGACACTGGTATGGTATTATATTACATCGAAGTTGTCACACATAACTCTGTATGTTTATGTCACTGTCTCCAGAATTCATCAATGAAATTTTTAATTTACAATACTTTCATATATTGATACCGATTTTGTGAAAATAATTCATCGATGAAAATATCAAAGTGACAACGTCCCTGAATACGCCAAAGGAATAGCTCGTTTTAATGTAAATTAGTTCCCAGATTAACAACATTTTTATAATACAATAAGCGCCCAAAAAAATGCATCTAAATATACATTAGTCCACCACTAATTAAACCGATTTCTTAAAATTTGGTGCCCATTCATTGTAGATTAAAAACAATAATTTATTCAAAATTTAAATAAATAATTGTTGTGCCTATACTTTAGTACGTCACTATACATTTATTTATATATTTAAGGGTTGCCAAAACTTATAAAATTTTTGTTTTTCGATAATTGAATTTAAATGTATTTTGGTGATTTTTTGAAAAACTGAGAATACTGTTTTCTAACATATAAGGCCACAAAGGGTTAACAATCAGCCGGTTGTTAAGGTGCTAATACGAATTTTCTTTAAAATTTGTCTATTTAATTAGTTTTTTTTTTTAGTTTTTAAAGATGAATGCAATTTTTAAATTATTTGTTCCATTACCATTTTGTTTCCCCAGTGGTAAATCAATTCTATGAAGCAGAAATTATGACTGAATATGTTATAAAAGGCAACGCGGCCGTTTTAAAATGTTCCATACCTTCATTTGTGGCCGATTTTGTACGTGTTGAGTCCTGGATTGATGAAGAGGGCAATGTTTTGACATTTTCCGATAATTACGGTTGGCTGACAATTCAATATGTTGTAGTGTTTTTTTTTGTATTATAATTTTCCTGAAATTCCCAAAACTTAATATGAAAATCCCTTATTTTTTAATTTTCATTTCTTAATTAAATTTGTTTTTTTATACAAAATTTTAGTCGTTTCACAATTTTATATAACCGAGGCCGAAAATGAATATGTTATTAAGGGTAATGCTGCTGTTTTAAAATGTAAAATACCCTCTTTTGTGGCCGATTTTGTGCAAATAGAAGCCTGGATCGATGAAGAGGGCGTAGAATTATGGCGTAATAATTCTACGCAAGCTTATGGTACTTTTTTTTTAGAAAAATTTACAATTTGTGCATATTAATAGGCGGATTTCCTGATTACTCCTTTTATATCCTTTAATATTCATCAATGTTTTCTGTTTCTTTACAATTATTTTTCGTATTTTTTGGTACTTTAGTTGTCATCCAATCTTATGAATCGGAAGCTGATAATGAATACGTTATACGTGGTAATTCGGTGGTTATGAAATGCGAAATACCCTCATATGTGGCGGATTTTGTTTACGTCGATTTGTGGATGGATTCAGAGGGTCAAAATTATTATCCAAATAGTGAAGAAATTGGTTAGGATTGTAGAAAATAAAATGATTTTTAATATTTTTTTAAATACGTTTGTAGTTTGGCTTGTCTTAAAATAATTTGAAGTATAAAAGTGTTTATAAAAACTACCTTAAAAATGTACCAAAAATAGTACCTTTAAAATTAATTTTATATATCTGTTGAAATTTTTTAATATAATTTTATTGAAAATTCATTTTCAATGTTCCTTGTTTTATAGTTTTATTTGTAGTAAAAAAGAATATCAAAAATCAAAGTTATTTTAAAAAAGTACGTGAAAAGTTACTTAATATTAAGTACTTTCTGTTGGTAAAATTTCACATTTTCATTAAAGTTTTTAAGTTTATTTTAAGTAATACAAGGTTATCCACATTTTTCGGTTTGAAAAGTAAAGTTACATAAAACACATATAAAACTATGACTTCGATAAAACTTCATTTCATTATAATATTTGGACCTTACCATTATGTGCGCATACATTGTCATTTAAACGACCAACAAGTATTGGTTGCTGCAGACGATCCTTTTGAAATAGTTCTCGATTATCCGTGTAGACAAGGTTTTTGACGTAGCCGCATAAAAAAAGTATAACGACGTCAAATCTTAGATATAATCTAGGTGGTCAATTGACTTCACCAAATCCTGAAATTACGATACCGAGAAATTTGTCATGCAATAAAGTCAATTACGGTCATATTGTGTGACTCGAGTTAGCATCTTGTTGAAACCACATATCGTCCAGTTTATTATCTTCAATTTCAGACCAAAAAGTTGGGCAATTATACGTCAGCGTTAATACTACCCAATGGCTTCTCCATGCCATAATGCGCCCCAAGCAGTCACTTTTTCCGGATGCAATTACTTTTTCACAATCATTTGTGAGTTCTTCGAGCCACATATTCGATAATTTTGCTTTTTGTCGTAACTACCAAGTGAGAAGGAAGTAAGCTTTACTCCGGCCACGTTTAAATGACCATTTTTGTAGTTTTAATTATTTTTACGTTTTATTCGGTTGTTAAAGGATCCATATTCGTAAATGGCAAATATTTCACTAAATAAATGCCACTTCAAGTGGCAGATATTTAACAACTGACATCCTTGTCAGACCGGTGGTTTTGAAACCACTAAATGTATAACCCGGTACTTAAAAGTACTTAAAATAAAACGAATTAAACCTTTTCTTTTTTTATATAAATTTTTTTGCTAAAAAGTACGCAAAATGTTTTATAGATTTAAAGTGGGTTTTTAGTCGCCGTCCATGTTTTCGTTTCTTTTACCGTTAAAATATTTTATATTTTTATCTAAACCCCTTAAAAAGTACCTCAAAAAGTATGAAAAAGTACCTCATTTATGTAATTTTATAAAAAACATTTTATGTCCGTTAAGAAAAATCTTTCATAGATGATTTAATTAAATTATTTTCTTTATTGTTTTTTAGTTACAAAAAAAAGAAAAGTAATGATTTGGAATGTGTTTATATTAGGTACTATAATTAAGTACTTTTTATTATATTGCACACTTTTTGGTATATTAATAGTCTCATTTCGTTCAGTTTGTTTACCTATTTAACAAGATTATTTCACAAATATTAATTTGGTACTTTTAGTTTAACTTTTATTGTGGCTAAAAGTTTATAACATATCTTCGATTGACTTTTATGAGGACAGATGTAATGCAACACATTTTTACCTTTTTTTAGTAATGTTTCTTGAGTATTTTTTTTAGTACCTAATTGTATTCTTTAATTTAACTTTACGTTGTTTTGTGTGTTAAACAAAAATTTTACACAAAAGAACAATAATATGTTGGTACTTTTTTGTTACTTTCTTCATTAGTAAATATTTGCCTCTGGTTTTAACAAAACGACTGCAAAGTTTTTGGTACTTACTTTTTTAAGTACTAAATAAATTTATTTTAGTACGTTTTACATCTTCATTTCTTAAAAACAAGTTAAAGTTGTGGTTCCGACATTTGAATAATAGAAATATTTAGGATTTGGTACGTCTTGACACCAGTTTTTTTCACTGATTTTCTTTAAGTTTTATTATAAAAAAATGGTAGTTTTTAAAATAAAAAATTTTATTAATTGGTTAAGTTCGTATTTTTTTTTTTGGTACATTTTAAATTGATAATTTTTATAAACAATTTCATATTTCAAATAGTTTTCTTTCCGATTTAGAAAGAGTATCCTTTGGAAAAATGTCCCGATTTTGAATGCCACTTTTAAAGTTTTGTTTGTTTTTTTTTTAATTTTTAAATTCTGTGTTATTTCTGCCTTTCCTCTTTCAGTGGTTCATCAATTCTATCAGACCCGTGTTATAGACGAATTCGTTTTAAGAGGCAATTCGGCCACTTTGAAATGTTTAGTACCCTCATTTGTGGCCGATTTTATAATTATCGAATCTTGGGTAGATGAAGAGGGAAAAGAAATCTTTAGATCACAAACAAATGAGGAGATGGGTAAAGATACGAAGAATTTTTCATTTTAATTTTTGTAAAATTCATAAAATCCTATTCCTTTTCCTTGGAAAATATTTTGTACTTTGTTTTTTTCTTCTAAGCAAGCGGCCTTTGGTACTTTTGGTTTATAGTACTTTTGTGACACATAGTATTTCTTTTACATTTTATTGCAGTTGTTAAGCAATTTTTTGAATCTCAAGTTTATGATGAATATGTGATTAAAGGAAATGCAGCCATTTTTAAATGTCAAACTCCTTCATTTGTGGCAGATCATTTAGAAATAACCGATTGGTTAGATACTGAGGGTGGTGTTTATACTAAAAATGAAACCGGTATTTGCATATGTTTTTTTTAATTACAATTACTTGTTTAATTGTAAGGGGGATTTTTTTAAATTTTATTTCCTTTAAATTGTTTTCCTTTCTTTTACAATTTTTTTCTTTTTTTGTTTTCCAAAATTCCTTAAGTAATAATTTTTTATGTTTCACTGCTTTTTTTTTTTCTAAAAAAAAATTTCAGTTGTACCCCAATCGTATACGGTTAATGTTATGGATGAGGCAGTTTTACGTGGCAATAGCGCCATTTTAAAATGTCATATACCCTCATTTGTGGCTGATTTTATACAAGTTGCCTCCTGGTTAGAGGATGAAGAAAGAGAAATTTTTGCCTCTTCCACGACGGACATACAAAGTGGTAATAAAAACGTGTTCTTTTTCTCTGTTCGAAAAAACTGCCCCTAAATTCCCTTGTAATCAATAATCCAAGTAAAATTTTCTTTAAGTTTCCCTTTATAACGCAAAACAAAAGGTCGCATTTTTAATTTTATTTCTCTAGGGGTTGTGTTATATTTCATGAATTTGTTTTTAGGGATTTTAGGTTAAAATATTTAATTTTTTTTTTAATATCAGTTCATTTGTTGTTATTTTTTGAGTTTTTTTTATTCCTTTCCCTATAATCCCTTGATCCTAAATAACACCATAAGCCATTCCCGGCTTACCCTGATCCCTAATAAATCCCCCTTCATTTTAAAGTAGTTGTAGTAGTAGAAGTAGTTTATAGTGTAGATTTGGACTTTGTTTACGCTTAAACTATTTGAAATATTTTCTTTTATTTTTCTAAATTCACTAAATTCAATATGTAGCCAATGAGAGCAAAAGTGGTTTAACTTTAGTTATTTTTAAATTTTGTATTTTTTTAAATTTAAAAGATGTTTTAAAGGCAAAGACTTAATATTACAAATTTTAATATATTAAGTGATTTAATCCACTTTTGCACTCATAGCCTTTTTAAAAAAGTTTCAAATTGAACAATAAAATAAAAAATTACATAAAGTATTTCAAATAAACGCATATTGCACATACTACATATATACTTAAGTCTGTACATATCAAATCATAATAAAAATGCTTTAATATTATAGAAAAGATAACTCTGTATGTAAATAAATTATAAATGTAAAAAAAAGATTCATTATATCGACCCCTTTGCGTATCGTATGCTACATTTTTTACGAAATCGACTTTTTTTTGCGAATGCATTACAAAGTAACAAACTCACTAACTAGTAAAACATTATATATGTATTCGCACTACTTAGGGAGATATAACATTGAGTAGTTGGTGTTGATGTTACCAGCCAAAGCAAGAGAAAATAGAAATTAAGTTCTCCTGTAAAATTTGTTTTTTGTAACATGCGATATTTTTGCGCAAATGGATCGATATATGTCCACTATTGTATTGCATTATCATTTCAATACTTTGTTCAAATGTAAAATAAAGTAATAAAAATTAAGAATTATAAGACCACTGTAAATATAAATTGAATGCAGGCCTGTTTTGAACTGCCTTATCATTTTGCAACCGATGTAAATAAAGTGTTGAATCAAACATAATAATTAAACCTGCATATCAAATTGTAATAAAGATTGTTTTAATAGTTTTGTTTGGCATTTACAATAAGGTATTTTATTATAATACATATGTATTATATATATAATTGGGTTACCCAGTGGGTAATCTGGGTTTTATATAAAACCTGGGTTTTATAAAAAAAAACCCGGGAGGATATTTTTATTTAAAGGTTTTCGTAGTTTATTTACAATAAAAATAATTAAAATTTGCGTATAGCGAGCACAATCGAATTCGGTCTATTTTTAGCACAAAAAAGACAATGAATTAGCAAATTCATCAAACCACTGCTTAATGTTTGCCCCACATCTTAGCTAATATCAAAAAACTTTTCGTCTTTTGAAGCGATTCACTTTGAAGCTGATTTTCTATTTCTTCAAAATAAATATGTAAATAACAAAAAAGATATTGTATCCTTCGAATCAGCCAACAGCCAGAAGGAGTAATGTTTGAATAAGACGGCGGGTCTGGCATTTGACCGTTTCAAATAATTGTTTGGCAACATTTGCGGCGTGAGATCGAGTGTTGTATTGCAAAAGAACAACTTAGTCATGTCTGTCTTTCTATTCTGGATGTTTTTCTCAAAATGCACTCTTCAAACGAAGAAATTTCAGGCTGCCCAGATCACCAATTTTTAACAGCTCAGAGTGTACAATGCCGCTTCATCCAACTAAAAAATGCAAAATTCTATTAAAAATACTAAAACAATGTAATTTTACTAACAGCTATAAACCACAATAAAACCCAAACAAAACCCCATCGAAAAACCCAATAAAACCCGCTGGGATGATTTTTTTTTTAAACCCGGGTTATGTGCATAAATAGTCTCTTCTTCGGTTCTTAAACCTGAATTAGAATAGAATTCCAAACGCTTCTGTTGTATGATCTCTTCTTCCAGTTTCTCAAAACAAGTTTTAACCTGATCTTCTTATCGAAGTTTCGGTCGAAACTCGAAAGATCTCTTCGGCAAAGCATCTTCACTCATGCGCACGACATGTCTAAGTCAACGTAAAAGTTGTACTTTGATGTGTCTAACGAAATCGGTGTCAGCGTAGTGCTCATACGGTTCGTGGTTCATTCAATGTCTATAGTCTACGCAAGCACAGATGTGGTCATATATTTTACAATGAATTTTTTCCTCAGACTCCAAGAACAGTTCTTCTGCTTGCACAAATACCAATGCCTCTGGTCCATGCACACGGTTATTATCACCGCCTCGAGCATTGTTTGTCGACAGAGAGCTTTATTCTTAAACTGCCTGATAAAACCGAAATAACATGCTCTGTCTTATATCCAAACTGGAGTTATATGTTTTATTTATGACTATACCGAGATAGTTAAATTCGTACATTTTTACAAAATTGTAATTACCAACGTTCATATTTTGACCCAGTCTTATGGGATCTGTATTCGTTGATTTTATATCCATACACTGCCAAACCCATTTTCATCGATTCATTTCCAATTTTTTACAAAAGCAGCAGTTACATCTCGCAATGTTCGCCTAATAATATCAATATCATCAGCATATGCGGGTAGCATAAGTTCCTTGGTGTATATTGTGCCCGTTCTGTTAACTGCTGCACCACAGAAGATCTTTTCTAATAAAATATTGAAAGAATCACACGATAATCTATCACCCAGTTTGAAGTCTTGTTTGATATTAAATGATCTGGAGAGGCTTTTTATTATCTTAGCTGATGACTCTGCAGCAGTTAACATCAATCTGTAAAGTCTTATCAGCTTTGCAGGAATACCAAACTCAGACATGGTATTAAACAACCATGTGCGTAGTGCAAAAATTTGCTCAGTTGTAGTGGTAACTCCTGAGCAACTCGACCTCGTCACTCTATAATCTTTCCTTTTCCTTCTTTTTCTGTCGGGAAATACATTTTTCAGAGTTTTTTGCTGAGGTAACTTCTTGCCGTTTCTGATCGTACAATATGTTTCTTATGGAAGGCTTCTGAAACTCAACTATAGTCGTAGCTTTACTTTCCAGGGAGTGGGCAATATGTTGCGATTGTACGCCAATATTTCGGTACAAGGAATGCTTCGCAACATTTGAGTTACTTGTGGCATAAAAGCAGTGACTATCTGTATTATGCCCAGCTTTGCAAAATCCAGCTTCCTTTGCGTAGTAGATCGTACATTTTTCGCAACACTCAACCGTGTGCGAATCATGGCTGCAACTAAGTTCTGTACCCTTCGGATACGGTAATAGTAATTTGGATTAAATCGTCAAAAGTTATAAAAATTAATTTCAGTTGTGGAAAATGCAACTTAAAAAAGAGACACAAAAGTCAGTTCATGACGTCATGTACGAAGTATACATACTACGTACATACATACTTATGTATTGTACTAAAAAGAAACGAAAAACTTGTTTTTCTATGCAATCAATTTTACTCTTTTTATAGTTTTCGTTATACTTTTGACAAGCGTTTATAAAAAGATTGGTGCTCTATTCTATCCATCGATTTAAAATATAAAAAACAAAAACCTCTAATATCGGAAATGCCATAAACTGGCATGTTAGTGTATTGTCAGTTATTCCACTTTTGAAAGCAACACTGCAAAGGTTCTTAAGTAATATAAGCAATGCAATTAAAGAATAATGTGGAGTTTTACAGACTAAACTTTTGGAAGATTGAAAAGAACTTAATTAATGCAACTCTGGCTAAAAATATGTTGGTTGTATTTTATATAAAAAAAATTTTTTATCAAATACATACATATGTTTGTAAATTGATAATAATTATGTACGTGTGTACTATATATGCTGTATAATAGTAAAGGAGCTTAAAATATTAAAGCATTTTTATTTTCTTCATAATGCATGCTTTTATTGTAAATATTTGAAGAATTTCTTTTTAAAAACTTAATAAAATTTTAATACAGAACTTTTGTAAATAAAATCTGTTAAAAGAAATTCTTTAAACAATTTTTTTAAAATAAAAATCTACTAAAATAATAAAAAATAAAAAAAGTTCTAACAGAAATCGATATTGATTATATTTCTAATTTATAAACTAAAATAAATAATTATTAATTGAAAAAACCATCTCTAAGTTTCTTGGATGAATGTTCATAATTTTATTGATCTTAGCAACAACACTTCATTTGACAACTGACATAATAGTGTTCTTTAAACAAGATCAAGGTGCAAATGTGTATTCGAAACAGAACACAAACATGCAAGGGAAGTTTTTTCAGTTTATATTTCCGGACAAAACGAAACAATTTAAAAATTATAATTGGCTGAGTAGTAGATCGAGCAATATTGGCAGCAAAGAACTAGAATGCTAGTGATGTCAATTATACCATTTAGATTTTTTTTCGGGACTGTCTTTTTTCTTTAAATTAGTCGACGCAGATATTAATCTGAATGATGAAGTCGATTATACCACAGAATTTTTCAATGCACTGAAATTGCCTAAACCACTTGTAATTGTATATTGAAATTAAGTTCAGTTATAATCATGTTACATACGACTAATCGTCCTTGACCATGTAATGGAAGGAGACTGATTGCGAAACATCTAATTAATGACGTCATAGAGTTAGCGCTCATCAAGAGAAAAAACAAAAGATAGGATGTCTTAATTTTATATACATAAATGGACATAACCTTTGTGATGACCATAAATAAATTACAAGGCCAGTCGTTTTAAGCTGTTTCTCTCTTGTTCACAGAGGCAACTAAATGTCACGTATTCATCATCAACAACATTCAGTAGCTTAGAAGTTGCCTAACTATACTTCTGTTTCATGTACATAAAAGACATTGCATTTAATTGAATTAAGATAAAGTATCGTTAGTAATCACTGAAATGTCAAACTGTGGATCAGAATTGATTACAGCCATTTCTGATTTGAAGTTCGCCCGAACGTTCAGTAAAAAATAAAATATGAAATAATATAAAATTATTTAAAAATTAAAATATTTTTCAAGTATTCCAGGTACTGAACGTCCAAGTTAATTATCATGGCCGACGACTAATTTTCTTTGGTGTCATGTATGACTTCTTAAAGAAATTGTCCAAATTTTCATAAATGGCAGAAGTTGCTTTTGTTTTGCACGCGTCCGATTATAAGTGAGTCCTAACAGACATTATAATCAGGAATCATTGGTGCTTTGTTTGTTAACGGGGATGTATAACAGACAAAGTCCTGCAATAGTTTACCATATAGTAGACTCATAACTAAATATGTCGCTAAATTTCAGCATGAGATCGACTCATAACAGAAATTTTCACTAAATTTCAGTATGTAGTAGATTCATAACAGACAAAGTCGTTAAATGTCCGCATATAGTCGACTCATAATAGACAATGCCGCTCAATTTCAGCAATCTTAAGTATGGTGACATTAAAATGAAGTTGTCATATATAACTATCTTTGTTTTTTGAATTTCGATTTTATATTGATATTGCGACGATGACAATGTTGCTCAACTACGCCACCAGTTTCATGTAAACTAAATTTTATTTATGTATTTAAAAACAAAACAAACAAAAATATAATTAAAAAATAAAATAAAAAAGAATGAACTTTAAAATTATTTAGAAAATAGTAAGAAAATAATAATTTTAAATTTATAATTGTAAACAATATATTAAAAAAAAGAAGAAGAACTGCATTAACAAATTATATTTATTTTTTTATAAAAATATGATTTCTAATCAATATTTAAATAATAAAAAAAAATTTAGTAGATTTTTATTAATATTTTGTAAATATTGTAACACAATGCACATGCTTTTAAATAGATACTTACTAACATTTAACAAAAAACACTTTTAACACAATTAAACAAATTTGTAAAAATAAAAAAAGAATAATAACAAATTTGTATATAATTTTTTTAACAAAAAGAAAAAAAATGCTAAAAATATCAGTGTTTTTTGTTAAGATCTTAAGGCAAATAAAGAAAATATTTAACAATTTTCTTTTACAAAAATCTGCAAAGATTTCATAAAATTTACATATAAATTTACATTTTTTATAGAAATTTTCTTTATTTGCTGTCTTTAGTAGTTTGTTTTTGTCCAAATTATTCATTTTCAAATATCATATATTTCGTATTCATGTATTATTTTTTCTCTTCCAATTTTAACTCCTTTTGTCTAAAACAAAAGATGGCAAATATTTGGTATTACCCTCGGGAGAATTACATATTCGTGAAGTTGGTCCTGAAGATGGTTACAAATCGTATCAATGCCGTACCAAACATAGATTAACCGGTGAAACTAGATTGAGTGCAACCAAAGGACGTTTAGTTATCACAGGTAAGTTGAATTTATCCGTAATAAAAAAAAAATAATAATAATTTTAAGTTATATGTACTAAATGAAACAGAAAATATTCAATAATTTTAAAAAATTTGATAAAATAAGAATTCAAATGAATAAAGTTATTGATTATTTTTAAAATCATTATAAAAAAAACAAACCATATTTGAAATATTAATGTTTGGTATTGTGCAAATATTTTTACAAAAATCCTAATTTTTTTTTTCAAATTTAACGTCAATTGGTTTATGAACACCAAACAAATGTATTTTATTTTAGATAATAAAAATATATATAAAAAAGTCCGTTTAAAAGTACATAATGTGTCACTTCTAGTTTCAATTAATTTATTATTTAACTACAGAAACAGCTGTACAAACTGTAAATTTTTGAGTGTTGTAGACATAAAATATGTCCTGCACAAGATTAACTATATATCGCACACTACATCCTGAACAGTCACCACACAAAATTTATCAAAATCGCTTTTTTGGAGTAGTTTTCTTTCACGTAAATAGTATTATTTATAAATGAAAAATTTTTTAAGTCAATCACAGCATATTTTCAGTTGAAAAGGCATAATTAGATACAATACCCATTGTTCAATGAAAAGAGTTCAACTAAATTTTCAATTAAACAGGCACAACTCAAAATGAACTATTAAACAAAATTAAACAAAAATTAAGGAAACTGTCGTCTTTAGCAGTTTACTTCAATGCCTCTTCTGAACATTTAAAGATTTTGAGTTGTGTCTGTTCATGATTTAGTGGTTGTAGAAAATCTTAAAAATTGTAATTACTTTGAAGGAAAAACTTTTAAAAATGTATGAATTTTGTACTTGCACAAGCAACTGTACAAATTACATATCTGTCAAAAAATAGTAAACAAAAAATTAAACGGGGTTACCCATTTTCCGGTTTCAAAAGTAAAGTAAAATAAAACCAGGAACTGAAACCGAATCCAAACTTAAACGGTTTCAGGTTCGCTGCTTTTAACACTAATTTGTTGAATCAATGTGGGAGTTAGTTGATACGGTGTATACAAGAAAAGAAATATAAACAAAAAGAAGTACTGATTATTTATAAAGAAAAAGTAATCAGTGTACAATTGACACACAAAATAGATTTAAAAGGGAAATCCCATTTTTTGTTCAAGAATTTACAAGTTGAAATGGTAGAGTGTTTTATAAGAGATTCAATATCCTGTTCTTTGGAAGGCGATAAAGATTTGCTCGAACAAATTATAAAAAAATAAGAAATGATTTTGTAAACCAAATTCTTCGAATGTGTATTTCACCAGTCCGATTGATAGCTTATTTAACAATGAAATCGCAATATATGAAAAATATCCAAGACTGGGAAATAAAATCAATATTTTACTATTGTGGAAGCAACATAAAACGGTCACGCTAATATTGTATCAAACGGCTCAGATTATATTCCCAGTATCTGCTACTTAATTAGGTATCGAGAGGGTCTTTTCAGCGTTAAAAATATTTTGTTGCCACAAAGAGCAAAGCTTAAAAAGTACATTTAGCGTCATTAATATTCGGTTTTACTAAAAAGAGATATGTTTAACTGATTCGATGTATATCTTTTTCAACATTTTTTCTTTTCATTAATAGTTTATTTAGACACCTGAAAGTTCACATTTGTATTTAGAAAAAAAGAATAACAATATAACAAAAAAAACTAAATTAATTCAGGTGGCATAAAATATAGCGCGTCAATAATATTCGGTTTTCTTTGAAAAGTAACAAATAATACATTAGAAAAATGGTTTTATATAAAATTCAGTATTTTGTTTCATAACTTCACTTAGACGGTTTGACAAGTTTTTTACTATTTTAGCTGTATAAACTGCAGGAATACGATCCCATTCTTCTTAAAGCCGCAATTTCAAGTCTTCAATGGATATTTTGTAGTTGCGGATTCGCCGGTCCAGCTCATCATACAACCCCACACCATAACATGTCCATTTCCATGTTTTACGGTTGGTTTTAAATTTTGTGGTTGTAGCTCCTCATTTGGCTTCCGCCACACCATTACACGCCCATCGGATCCAAATACGTTATACTTGCTCTCGTCCGCAAGTATAACGTCATCCCACCAAGTTTCAGGCTTTTTAATGTACTCCCTGGCAAAACTCAAACGAGCTTTTCGGTTGCGTAAATTAACCAATGGCTTACGACTTGCCACTCGGCCATGAAAACCTTTTTTTCTTATGGTTCTTCGTATAGTAGATGCAGATATTTTTTAAACTTTTTAAACTCATTGAGCACCTCTGTGACTAATTTGGGAGCACTTAAGCGTGGGTTAGATTTTATTTTTCGCACAATTGAACTTTCTTCCCGCTCGGTCAATTTTTTTGGCTGACCTGTCTGCTTTATGAAGTGTATTCTTCCTTCATTTTTGTGCCTTCTGACAATGTCCCCAACTGTATTTGGTTTCATATTCAGAATTTCAGCAATCTCTTTGTACTTTTTACCTTTTTTTATAATGGAAAATAACAAGTTTTCGCTTTTCTAAAGAAGTGTTTTTTCCTTTGCGCCCCATTTGTATAATTTGCAGTGAAGTAGAATTTTGGACAGACAAGAAAAGAGGTGTTATGCACTTTTATTAAAACGTATCTCTATATTACTGGAAAAATAGCTGAATAATATGTTTTCTTTTTGCAAATAGCATATAAATAGGGGAAAAACCGAATATTAATAGCGTTTAGTAAACAGGGTTAATAAACTTTGATCGATTTATCACGGTTGCAGGGTTACCATAGAGCCATTTTTTCTATATATTTGAATACTCTTACTGACAACATTTATTTAAGTTTTTGCTATTCTTCAGATTACCCATCCATTTCGCTAATGCCAGGGTGTAAAACCGAATACTAATGACACTAACTGTATATTAGTTATAAAATTATATTAAAAATTTATTTGAAAAATAAATCAATTTCATATTAATACAATATGCATATCGCACACTAAATCATAAACAGTCACAACTTAAAATTTGTAAAAGTTCAGGAGAGGCAAAAAACGGTTTCTAATAACATGGTTGTTATTATATAGTCAATTTGAGTTCCATATTGGAGTAATCTGCCTTAGAAGACAGTTTATTTAATTTTTGTTTAATTTTTGGCAATAGTTTTGCAAATAAGAGTTTGAGTTGCGACTGTTTAGTTGAAAATTTTATTGAATTTTTTCAATTGAATAGTGAGTATTATATCAAATTGTTCCCCTTTAACTGAAAATATGTTTTGATTAACTTAACAATTCTTTCATTAATAGCGTCCTAACTCGAAATAATACTATTTATGTGAAAGAAAACTACTCAGTTACTCATAATCTCATTGTCACAACTTAAAATAGTACTCTTTGCTCGATAATGTACAAGCGTCACAAGTAACACAAAAACAGACATAAAAATATTTTCTCATGTAAGGGAGATAGTGCTGCAAACGAAATTTTCGTAGTCTGTAGGCAATTGATCTGTGAAGTGATTGGAATGGAAAAAGAGATTGATGATGGAAAAAAAACGATTTTGATAAATTTTGATTTGTGACTGTTCGTGCTTTAGTGTGCGATATGTACTTTTCTAAATTTTGTACTCAGACCGAATTAGAAATTTTTATTTTGATTAACCGATCATGAACCGGATTATCGAACCCGAACTCATTTTTTTTTCCTAGTTTTCAGTCCATTAATAAAACACACATAAAGCTATGATTACGATGAAATTTTAATTTCATTATAATACTTGGACGTTGCCATTATGTGGAAAATACAATGTCGGTTAAAAGCCCGCGTCGCCAAAAAGATTAATTATCAGATTGGGAATTTCTCATGAAATAAACTTAAGATCGGTCGAAAGTTCATCGGTTGTTAAGTTATCTATTTTAGTAAATTGAAAAACCTTTCACTAAATAAATGACACTTCAAATGTAAGATATTTAACAGCTGACAGCCTTACCAGATCGGTGTTTATAACCTATTATTTTATAAGCCGCATGCGCAGCCTGTAGTTTTGTTTAATTATTAAAAGGATATTGTAAAGTATTGCTGCAGTAAAAAATTAAAAATTTGATTAATTTGACAAGACGTTTGTGTAATCCTTTCTTAGATATAAACAGTAATAAATAAACGGCACAAAAAAACATTTGATAATTATTTATATATAAAGCATTTGAATTTGTTTGATTTCAAGTATTAAGAAAAATTATAAAATATGGTTTGTTTTTTTTTATTATTGACTAGTTTTAACAAAAAAAAAAAAAAAAAAATATTTCAAAAGTTTTATAAAAAAAAATTAATAAAAAAAATTAATATGTGTATGTATGTACATACATATGTATGTGAAAGAAATTCTTAATAATAAAATATCTCATGAATTTGATAGAAAAAATTTATTAACATTACTATGAGTATTGGGAGTAAAAAAAAATCCTTGCCTTATATATGACGCAATTTATTGCCTATCGTCTTAAAAAGTCATTGTCTTCCCCTTTACTCCAATTAATGGGTGAAAAACAAACCGAAAATTTGCAAAATTAATAAAATATTTATTTAGGGCTATAAATGAATGCCAGCCATTTACTTCTTAAATAATGGCCACGGTTACACCGTAGGTGGTTCATCCGTGAGCTGCAATTTTGTCATAATTTTCCCAGCAAGTCGACCGGTATATCACCAGTGAAAGCTGTAATGTTGTCTGCCAGGGTAATGTTGTAGTTTGCTTGTCCCTGTACACTAGAGTCTTCACGTATACCCACGAAAAATAGTCTAGTGGGATCAAACAGCATTATCTTGGCAGTCAATGGACTTCTCCAAAATGTTAGATTAATTGCTCACCAAACTTGCTTTTCAAAAGGTTCATGGTATCGCATCGTGTGGGATCATCTAGTTGAAACCACGTGTTGACCAAGTCCAATTCGTCCATTTCAACAAAAAAGTCATTAATGGTACCTTGCTCTATTGACTGTAATGCTAAGGTTATCACCGTTCTTGAAGAAGTACACAAACCACACCAAATAGTGCATGTTTCAGGGTGCATTGACAGGTCTTCTTCGCAATTCTGTTTGTTGTCGTACCCATTGAACAAAATAGATCTCCAACCAACTTTCCTAAGGCCGCAATCACCAAACAAACGACATTGTGGATCAAAACGTCGCTTTAGTTTTTGTAAAAGCTGTATTTTGTATGGCTTAATACCGAGGTCCTTACGTAGAACTCTCCAGCAGCAATATTATTCCCAGTACGCACTTTTCGCAAACGGTTTGGTGGATTAATGTTTAATAAAGTGAAACTGGAGCGAAATTTGGTCATTGGTTCGATTATGACGACCACAAAATGAACATTATTTACGAAAAGCATTTCTCACACGCCATGAACTTTGATAACAAAATTCAATAATTTGCAAGCGTTATTCATTTGTTAGTTTACTCATGGTGGAATGGCAAATCCTGCTGACCATTTTTGACATTGCCACATGCCACTAACCTTTTTTTTAAATCAGCCATTAGAACCCTCCACTTCCTATATACATATGTACTTTCAATAGCAATTCGGTTACTGAGTGCATCTGCATTATTTCAATTAATTGTTGTTTTAATGAAGTAATCCATGTGGCAGCTTCTTTCAGAAACATTGCAAAAGCTCACAATACTCGATCTTATAGTGAAGTCAGCAAATTTACTTGTTTTTCTAATTTCAACACTGATTTAATTTTTAGAACGGCTGGTCGTGTGAGTCCGTTAGTACATATTAATACAGGCATAGCCTTAACTAAAGTTTTCTTGCATGTCTTTAACTTTTTCACTATTTAAACGCCTATAATTTTGGTGGCAACAAAAAACCACATACATATTGTTACGTTTTAACCTTTATAAAACGTTCGAGTTCGTTTAAAATTGCGTTAAAATAAAATTTTTTCCACTTTGTTGTTGTTACAGTTTTATTTATTTACTTCACTATAACTTTTATACACAACAACTTAATATTCGCTAATACAACACCTTTACTTCCACTTAAACACGTCTTATGACAGCCAAGTTATAACTAACAAGCGTGTAGGCAAAACATCGAAGATTCCGGAAATGTCGGTTAATTCAAATGTAGCGTGAAGATAGTCGATAGAGCTGCTAACTACGTAAATAAGTACAGCATACATAACTACCAAATATACGAAATTTAGGCATTTTTATTTTCGTAGCAATATGTATGTGTATCAAAAATTAATTTGGTAGTGACAGAACTTAAAACTCATGTGTTAGGCCTTTCATTGCATTTATGCAGGGTTGGCAACCCACTGGGTAACGCAATTAAACCCACCCGTGTTTTATTGGGTATTATATTTAAAAAACCCGGGTGGGTTTTTTTATTTAAAGTAGTTCGTAGTTTGTTTATAAGAAAAATAAGTATAATCTACGTATTAGAAGTACAAATTAATTCGGTCCTTTTTAGCTCAATTATTAATAAATTAATGAATTAATAAATTTATCAAAATATCGTCCAACTTTGAAGCCGATTTTATATTTCTTGAGAAGAAGTGATTCGGTGACATGCTAAAAGATTTGTATCCGTCGAAACAGCTAAGAGGGACCAATGTTCAGAGAAAATGGCGGGTGCGGCATTTGATAGTTGCTGACAATCGCTAGGCAATTTTTGGGCCTAAGGCCGAGCGTTGTCATGCAAAAGAAAAACTTATTCATGTTTTTCCTTGTATTCCGGCCGTTTTCTCATAATCCTCGGTTCAAACGAAGTAATTGCAGTCTGCCTTAGCAGCCTGTAGTACACAAAGCCGTCTTGATCCGACCAAAAGTGTAAAATTCCATAAGAAATACTAAATCAAAGTAACTTTACTCATAAATAATAATAATTATTTATACAAGCGATTCCAGATACAGAAAGTGGTATTTAAGAGTGTATTTTTGGTGTTTTAAATGTCCATGATTGTTTTGTACTCCCAATATGATAAATATTTATTAAATAATAATTTTAATATATACTTTTTTTGACTTCATATCTTTAACAATTGTGTGCTGAAACACACAATTAACACAATTATTAAAACAACAATTTCATCACACATTAAACACTTTAATTTTATGAATTTTGTAAGTGAATATAAGAAATTAAAAAAAAATATGTACATATCGACCCTCTTGCGCAATATTATCGTATGTTACAAAAACCAAATTTTACAGGACAGCGTTTATTCTAAATTTCTTTGCTTTCGAAAGTTATTATAAAAACAAGAAAAGAACTTTTGAAATATTTTTTTTTAAATCATTAAGAAAAGTGTTTGAAACTTTTTATTTTGATAATTTTATCATTTTCATTCAACATGCATTAAAAAAATCATAAATAAAAAAAAAATTAATAATAATAAACACTTTTCTTTTTAGTAAGTAAGTTATATGAAATATCATTAAAGCAACAATATTTTGATAAAAAATAAAAATATAAAACAAAATTATTATAATTGTTGAAAACAATCAAAAAGATTTTGAATTTCAAAATCTTTTTCTTTGTCGTTTTTTTGTGTTTATGCAACATTTTTTCAAATATAAATTAATTTTTTTTAATAAAACGCGCCCATCAAAAAATTGTTGCTAACTTAGCCTTTTATTTATTGAAAACTGCCTGAATGTTGGGATAGGGTAAAACCTAAATGTGCGCACTGATTTGAATTTGAAATGTAATTAAAAAGTAAAATAATTTTAACATAAAAATTTAAAAAAAGACAAAATTAATTACAATATGTATTAAATATAAAATTGTTTATAAATAAAATTACCTAAAAATAATTGCTTGACTTGAGCTTGAGTAAATGGTGCGCTTTGATTTAAAAAAATCTTAAAATTATAGAAAATTTTCGTAAACTTTTTCAAACAAAAACGAGATATTTTGAAACCCTAAACCTTAATAGAAAGGTAAGTCTCTTAATTCTAATAAATTTTTCAAAATTTAATAACAAGTAAATAATTATATTTAAATTAAAAAAGAATTCAGAAAAAGATTACATAAAATATATGTAATCTTGACAGCATTTTTGAAATTTCAAATTTACTTAAAAAACATCTATTTTTATAAATTTATTTTTGACAAATTTTAGAACCAGTTGGTAGAGTTTCGCCTAAATTTCCCTCCCAACAAACTAGTAGCAGTTTTACCGCCGCCGCTACTCAAAGCCTAACCCTGTTATGTCCTGCCCAAGCTTATCCAGCTCCTTTATTTAGGTGGGTTCAGCAAAAAAAAATAATACAACTAGCACTACATACAAAATAGGCTCCTTTAAAAATATTTATATATTTATTAGCGTTTCGAAACGGTTGTTTCTGCAACAATCAGGCAGTTTTTTATGCAACTTGTCTTTATCATCGCTGTTTTTATAATCCAATTAAAAAAGTGTTTAATTCGAGCGAAAACATTTAATTTGATTAAAGTTTTGATAAATCTTTTGAATATAGGCTTCCTATTAAAAAACAAAACAAATCTCTAGGCAATTCTTTACAATATAATCTTATCTATAATAATAATATAATAATAATATCATCCTCTCCAGAAAAATGAGTTAAAATAAAAATTTTTAAAATTTAAATTTCTCCATTTCTGAAATTATATAGGAATACCACTGGCACAATTTCATTAGGGAACCCTTGGATCACTCTCTCCATATAGTCTGATACTCCAGCCGTCTCTAGTTTTACTACAATAACCGCTCATCCTCTCCAGTCAAAATGCGTAAAAAAAATTTTTTGAAATTTAAATTTCTCCCGTTCCAAAATTATTTCAGGAATACCACTAGTACAGCTTCATTAGAGACCCCTTGTACCACTCTCCACATATAGTGTCATATTCCGGCCATCTATCATTTTCCCATGGAATGGATGTAACCAATGAACTACAGAACCGAACAATTTAAAAAATTTAATTTTTAAATACATTTGCTGCCATTCCACAATGCGTAAAGCTTTGGCTCTAAAGCTGATCTATGAAAGAAGATGTGTAACACTATTCCAACTAGGATGTGCTATTACTCCATATTCCAGGAATATATATTTTGGCAATATAGCTACTGTTAAAGTGTTAACATTAACGTAAAAAATGGCTGAGCTAAAAAATCTGGTTGGCGTCTTTGCTAGTTAAATTTAAATTTATCTTCACACACATAAAATCTAATACCCACTTATTTAATCTCTCTTGCTTTTTTGCTGATGTAGTTAATTATCAAAGCTTGAAATGTTACCGTTCTCCACACATTAAAAATTGCAAATTTAGTATAAATGGAACATGCCACCCCCACTTATGCAATATCGCCCAGTTACTAACTGATGATGTGTATTGTCCAAGAAGTTGTTTAAACCAAATTTAGAAACTTTTACTATTACCGTTCTCAAGATATACAAACATCAATATTTAGTTTGTCTAGGAGATTCCACGCCCACTTATCCAATTCCGCCCACTTAAATTGGTGATTTATATTGACTTCCAACTCATTTAGACCAAATTCAGAAACTTTTTTACGGTTCTAAAGATATACAATAATGCCCACTTATCCGCCCACTTTTCTACTAATGATTTGTATTTGCCACGACCCTATTTGAACCAAACTTAAACTCTTGATGTTATCGCTTTAAAGATATCGGCAAATAAATATTTGTATGGGCATGGCCTGTGTTTTTTAACCATCATCGAAAGTATACCTTTCCAACGCATGTATTGGTTGATTAGTTTTCGTTTTATTAAATGCCGAACATAAGACCTCTTATCTAGAAATATAAAAAGTAGGCGAGTTTGGGTCTTAGTATCGCCTAATAGAAAATCGGCTTTACTTCTCCGGTGTAAAGAAAAGATGAAGCTCCTACATTTCTTTGATTTTGATCACTGGACAGAGGAACAAATCGTTGAAAATGAAAACGCTGATGGATGAACTTGCTAGCACAATCTCTCACTTCCTACTCCGGCATCTGCTGTCCTATGACTGTGGTCAAGTGGAAAACTACAGGCACAGAATAGTACAAGTTCCATCTTCTCTTCTGCTATCTCGAGGACACTGTGACCTCGTTATGAGTGTGGCGAGACACTGAAACTACTGAGAACCTTTTGCCACTCTATTTCAAAACTCATTGCAGTGTACACGAATCATTGGATGATCAGAACGCAAGCTGACATTCACTTCCTCTGTGAGCGTCTAGATATGGCGGGCAGGCGATTAAGATACTATGCTGTAACTCTCTCTTCAATGGTTTAGTTCAGTTCGTAAGCCTGGATTCTCTAGATCTAATCCATTTCATTAACAGCTCAGGGTGGCTGCCATCCCTGTTTCGTTTTCCATTTGTGTAGCTCATTTCTTATGGTCTTGACTTGGTTTCAAAGCGACACTTTTTAACCAACCTCTACGTTTTTCCTAAATTTCTGACTACCTAACCATTTCTTAACATTTGGGATAGAAAATAATTGCGAGGGGCTTAATTTGGATATCATTACGGATTATCATTATGGGTACCAGTTCATACTAATTAATAATTGTCTAACATAATTACGCCGGTAATTATTTTTACTAAGTAATTAATGGTCATGACACCACGTACATCCTAAATATTGTTACGAAAATGAATAATGCCTAAAGAAAAGATACACCAAATTAGTACAGCAGTAGTACTAGCTATAAGCTTTATTATGGCATTTATTCTATTGGTTTGTGTCAAGGCTCTCACTGCCAAATTATCTGTCACCTTATCTTACACCTTTTGAATTTAACGTAGATAAATAGAAATTTGTAGAAGTATTTAGAAGAAATTTAGAAGAACATTCGAAATTGATGATAATTTGCAATAAGAAAGTGGCATATTGCGCTTAGTTAGTCAGTTATAGTTTGTTAGGCATTGCGTAAAGTTGTATTTAAGCCATAAAGTAAAAGCGTGTTAAGGCGTTCGTAAAAGAGCTGAGTAATTGTGTTTTAATTGGAAATTAAATAAGTTTGATACTGTGTAGCTGTAATTGTATAAAGTAAAAGTGTGGAAATAAAAAGAGCTTAAAACAACAACAACGTGTTATTTATTGTATTTAACGCAATTAAAAAGTACTCTAACGTTTAAAAACGGTTAAAACGTAACAATACCATATGTTGATCTTGTTAACCACAAGACACACTTTAGCTTTCATTTGTACACTATCACCAAAAGAAAATCACTATTTTGATTATTCTTTGGTTTATGATGTGTTGTGTTGCATAAATATTTCATTCATAATTACAAAACTTTGCACAATATCTTTTGAATTGCATCTAAATGTTGCAGGCCTATGGTTAAGTATGAGCAATTGCGGCAACCATTACGCGAGTATTTTTATAATGTACCCGCTCGGTAGAGATGCTGACAGCCAAAACAGATCTCTTCGATATCATTAATGGATTTTATCAAATAACTCTGTGGTGATTATCTCATTTGGCGAATCTGATCGTTTGGCGTCATTTTGGTTTTTCAACCTTTGAAGTTGATTTATATACAGACATAAATGCATATAGACTATCGAAATCTGGCTATATATTGGTAAATCGGTAAACATCGCTCTATATCAGAAAACATCATTACTCCAAAAGAATTAATATCCAATTATGCCGCCGTGCTGCAAATTATGGATTCAATTACGGCTATTTTGCTTGCTATCATTACCTCATTACCTCAAATTCAAAATGGTGGCCTAATCATGAAAATTTCTTTTTGAATCTGAGTATACCTATTTCAGTTTTTTTTTTTAATAATTTCCACACATTCGAATATTGAGACATAAAATGACAGTAGACAGTTTTATAGATGGATTATTAATTTTGGCAGCTATTGAAATACAAGAATTTGATAAGTCTACTCGTAGTTGTTACAAACTGTTACGCTATTGCACTCTAAATATAGGACATTTTTATTTCATTCAAGTTTTAAAATAATAAAAAACTTGTTCAAAAGCAAATGCGATATTCTGTTGAAATAAGTCTATATTACAAATACGTTCTAGAACATAACTCAGTTTTTTGTAAAAAAAATTTGAATGTAAAATTTGTGAAAACTCAACAGTTTTATTAAATTAAGAAATGAATCTAAACATGTTTTCAAAATAAGTATTTACATATATAATCTTTTTTAGAACCTGTGGGCAGTGTAGGTCCCCGACTTTTAACCGGCAATGATATAAAAGTTTTAGAAGTACCAGCAACTTTTATCATAACACTACTGTGTCCAGCTCAAGCCTATCCAGTGCCATATTTTAGGTAAATTTAATATAGTTTATTAAACATATATCTGACACTAAATCATGAATAGTCACAACTCAAAATTCATTAAAATCACTCTATAGACCACGAAAATTTCGTTTGCATCACTACCTCCCTCAGATGAGAAAATATTTTTATGTCTGTTTTTATGTTACTTGTGACGCTTGCACATTATCAACTAAAGAGTACTATTTTTAGTTGTGACAGTGAGATTATGAGTAATTGGGCAGTTTTCTTTCACATTATTATTATTATTAATTCCCGTAACATTCCATGAAGGAACATGGGGACTTCGCTCAGTCAATGAGCTGCACCCGATTCTATTTTTAAACTCATTGAAACAGACCTACAGGTTAACGCCGGCTCCGAACGGCAAATGCCTTTAGAGAAGTTTTCAATAGTAGTACTACTCATAACCAGTTGTTACTCGCTAATGTTATGAGGTGATACTGCTGTCGAAAAACTTTTTTCTTTTTTAAAATGGTTTGGCCTGGTTGGTAGGCGGGTGTCTTATCTACTATACCACAGCGGCACACATAAGTAGCATTATTTCAAGCTATGCTGCTATTAATGAAAACATTTTTGAGTTTATCAAAACATATTTCCAGTTAAAAAGGCATAATTAGATATAATACCTATTACTCAATGAAAAATAGTCAACTAAATCTTCAACTTAATAGTCACAACTCAAAATGATCTCTTATTTGCAAAATTATTCCACAAAATCAAATAAAAATTAACTAAACTGTGGAACTTAATTCGACTATATACTAACAACGACATTTTTGGGAACAGTTTTTTGCCTCTGCTGAACATTTACAAATATTGAGTTGTAACTTTCATGACTTAGTGTGCGATATCATTTTAAATAAAAACTATCCCAACATTTATTGTATCCTAGATGTACTTATATGTTGTATAGCATTATATAGTATGATTTAATAAAAAAAAACAATTTTTATATAGAACCAGTTGCTAGTGTAGCACCAAAACTAACTACTGGCGATGAATCACGTATTGTAAAGATTCATTTAAATAAATCGGCCACCTTGCTATGTCCAGCCCAAGCCTATCCGGTGCCAATTTTTAGGTAAATAAAAGGAAAAAATTGCCCTCGAAATATTACCACATTCAGTAAAGGTTTTCCTTAAATTAAATTAAAAAACAAAAAATTAAATTAATTTTGAATCATTTTTTAAAAATATTATAGAACCCTTAGGATCGGTTAGTCCTAAAATAACGGGTGGCGATGATAATATTAAAACGCCTAAAGTTTTGCTTCATCAGTCGGCAACTCTACTGTGTCCAGCTCAAGCATATCCAATGCCATATTTTAGGTAATGCCCTAAAAAGTTCAGGCTTTTTTCATATTAAATACAAGTATTATTACGTAATTAAAATAACAAATTTCTCTTTAGAACCCATAGCTAGTGTAGCTCCCCGTTTGACTTCAGGCGATGATTCTCGTACGGTTAAAGTATATCAGAATAAAAGCGTCACTTTATTGTGTCCATTTCAAGCATACCCGGTTTTAATTTTTAGGTAAATTTCTTCCTTGAAGATACAATCAACCTTAAAGGCAGTTTTCAATAGAATTTAGTTGTTGGAGCTAGTTTTGCTAGACAATTTTTTGCTTCTCTTTTTTATACAGAACCTATGGGTAGTGTAAGCCCTAAAGTATCCACTGGTGAAGATGTCAAGCATACCAAAGTTAAAGAGAGTGACAGTTTGAGTTTAATATGTCCTGCCCAAGCTTATCCTACCCCTTATTTTAGGTAACAAAAGTGTTAAAGCAAAATTGAAACTAGATTTTTTAATACCAGAAGCAGGGATTGAGTCTAATCTTAAACAGTCTTCTATATAAAAAGCTTTATATCTAAGCTTATGTAATAGAGTTGATCTAAAGTTAAAAAATTTAAGTTAAACAATAATTTGGCAAACTTAGAACAACAAAGCTTACATAAAAATGGTGCTAAAATTCGGTGCAGATCTCTAAGTAGAATGTTTTCTTAAATATTAATTAAGTTTGTTTAAGTAATAATAACAAGTAATTTTGTAACTTTTTACAGTTGTACGAAATTAAGCGAAAATCGATTCATATTTCATTCTTATAACTACGAAAACTTTTGAAAAAAAAACCAATTGGCTTACTCTTGCACGACAACGTTTTTTCGGCACTTGCTCTCTCATTCTTAATTCAACCGCCAAATATGAGCTTAATTACATAATTCGTCAAACAAAATTGTTAGAGCGAATCATCCAAATTGTGAGTTAAGCAATTTGAATTACCCTGCAAATCACTAAAAAATCAGTATGATCATTAATTTTTATGGAATTTTTGCTGTCACCAACTGTCAAAGCAAATAAACAAAAAAAAAAAAAAGCAATGCTCGCTCACAGCACTGCTTGTTAAGGCTTGTGGCTGTGGTGTGGATGAGTTGGCAAAATGTTATTTATTTTTAGTGAAATGGCCACATTCCACTACCGCCAATTATTTCCATATAAATATCCTAAACACACATCTCCTGTCACAAAACTTTAGTTGATCCGTAATTGTTTTGAATTTATAGAAAAAGCTGTGCGCAGTCCAGAACCTTATGTAATCGAGTCTTTCGTGGGAAGTGGCTGAGATGGGCTGATAAAAAAAAAGTCGACACCCCAGTTCAGCTTAATGTGACATTATTAGAAGTATTGTGAATCCATAGAGCCGGCTGTATGTCAATATCAGTTATAAGATGCTTACTGACTGTGCTAGATTACAAAGGATATGCAAATTATTGCTGATTGGTCGATTATTGTATTTTAGTAATTCAAACTTTGCTTTGTCCGATTATGTGTTGAGTTTAAATTGCTATTTTTCTTATTATTCATCAAGATACATATCTAAAGTGTACATAAGATCCAAAAAATCTATATATTTAATATATTTTCTATACTTAGAGGACTTATCTATGAGAAAAAAACTTGAACTATTATGCTTTGGAATCACTGGAGTCACAACACATATTTTTTACAATATAATATTTTGTACAACTTAGCAGTAAGCAGACAATCAAACAACAAAAGTAAAAAAATCTTGCATCTGCTCTTACAGATGTAGTCGAGAATCTGAGGTGTAATATTGACAAGGGAAAGGTGTCGTTTTTAATACTACTTGATCACAGCAAGGCATTCGATACAGTTGACCACCTAATATTGACGGAAAAACTAGAGAAATTAGTTTACTTTTCCCCAGAAGCCTGTAATCTCATTCGCATATATCTTACAGAACGATCTCAAACAGTTTTATGCAATGGAAAATATTCAGGGGCTCTTAATATAAGCCGTGGTGTTCCGCAGGGATCAATTTTTGGACCTCTTCTTTTTCGTATCTATATAAATGATTTACCAAATGTGATTGAGCATTGTGGGGTTCAAATGTATGGTGATGATGTGCAGATTTATAGCAGTTGTGAATTTAATATGGTTTCTCAGTGTGTTGACAACATCAACTCTGATGGGCAACGAACAACGGTCTGTGCATTAATCCTACTAAATCGAAGTGCATTTTTCTCAATAGAAACAATAGGATTCCTTATAATGACGTTGTGGTAAAAATAAATGATAATATTATTCAGTTCGTTAGCTCTTGCAAAAATGTAGGCGTCATATTTGATGATAAACTGACCTGGTCTAGCCATATAGCGGCCGTTGTTGGTCATGTTTACGGAATGCTTAGGAATCTTTGGGCTGTTAAACATTCAACTCCACTGAAAATTCGTTCTTTGTTTGCCAAAGCATACCTAATACTAGTCCTATTATGCGGTTGTGAGATTTTTGCATTTTGTACAAGATCCGACTTTAATAAGCTAAGGGTTGCATATAATAGTATTGCAAGATATATTTATGATAGAGGTCGGCACGACTCAATTTCCAATTAGTAATGTACCGTGCGTACATGACAACTCATATAAGTAATTAAAACAGATAGCAAAGTAATTCAAAGTCTCAACGGAACTGAGCATAAGATTAATGTTTAAATAAGACTACTAATGGATAGTATTAACAGATCTATTTATCGGGCATTGTGGTCTTAGATACCATCAGTGTATTCTGGGGAATGTTGAGGATGATCGGTGAAGGCTCTGCACGAATTATGCCGAAACATCTGAACACGTATTTTGTAAGCGCCCTGCTATTTCGGCCCAGAGGATAAGGTTCTGGGGTATGCTGTGTTGCAAAAGAGTTATTTCTTCTCTTATCAAATAAGTAGGGTTATTGACTTTATTCGCAGCTCAATCTGGATGTGCTAAACTCATCACGCTACAGAAAAAATGGCTTTAGCCCTGGCCTACATAACTTAACATTTATATGACTATGGTTCGAATCTTTTTATAGTCATTTCAATTTAGTTGCCGATAACAAAATAATAATGGTATTTGTTTAAATTGCTCGCATTTGACTACAATGTTAAACAAATGCAGTTTATAAAGAAGCTGCTTAAATTTGTTAGATTTCTAATTTATGTTTTCATTTCAGTCATACAAGTGTTTTTCACACAAAAAAGAATTAAAACACAAAAAATTACATCATGCAACCCTTTTTTTCTGTTTGTTATACACAGTGGCGAACGTCAGAGTAAATCAGTGTGACAAACATTGACACACATCGATGACCTACGATAAATTTTCTTTGGTATCATACATGACTTTTTAAAGTAATTGTCAAATTTGTCATAAATCACAGAAATTGATTTTGTCATGCAGGCGTCCGTTTAGCATATTAGTGAGTCCTAAAAGACAATATCATCAAAAATCAATGTGCATTATTCATGCATCGTTCGGCATGTAGTCGACTCATAACAGACTATGTCGCTAAACTTTAGCTTTCTTTAGTATGGTGATATTTAATGACGTTGTTTGACAATTTCATGCGAAATTCGACTTGATACCAGGGTTGACGATCCCGTCAATCTATTATGTCACAAAATTCAGTACATTATCTCCACTGAACGAAATGAATCGATTTACGCTTGTGCAACGTTGGGATTTATTGGTAATTTATTTCCAAAACAAAGACAATTGGGCAGAAATTGCAGGAAAATGTCGTACAAAATTTGGTCGCAGAGAAGGGCCAACAGTTTATTGCCAAAGTTCGTGAAACTGGTTTCGAAAATATCGAAACTCTGACTGAGAGTGTGCATGAGAATTCATCACATAAAGTCGTCATCGTTCTGAAGAATTGAACATTTTACGCTCCAGTTTACGTCGAATTTTGCAAAAATATCTCGGTATGACACATTACAAAGTTCAGTTGGTTCTAGACTTGAAGCCGCATACCCATCCGCTTCGTTTTTTCTTCACTAAATGAGCCAACGAGAAACTGCACGATGATATCCCTTTTACCAAAAAAATCGTCTTTTCCGATGAAGCTCATTTTCAACTTGGTGGGTACATTAAAAACCAAAATTGCCGTATTTGGAACTCAGAAAAGCCAAACATGGTCTTACAGAAGCCAATGCACCCATTACGAGTGACTGTTTCTTTGAAAATGAGGACGGCGCAACCATTACGGTCAATAGAGATACCTATCGCTCCATAACAACGGTTTCAACAGGATTATGCAACTTATCACACATCTCATGCCACATTCGATTTATTGCGTCAAATGTTTGATGGCCGTTTAATTAGCCGAAATTGCGTTGTGAGTTGGCGATCAAGTAGCTGCGATTTGACACCGTTGGACTATTTTCTGTGTGGCGTCGTTAAAGACAAGTGTTATGCCCACAAACTAGCGACAATTGAGTATTTGAAGGCCAACAGTCGTGATGCCATTGTCGATACCACCCCATATAATCGAAAAAGTTCTCGAAAATTGGTACGATCGAATGTGGTACTGTGAGGCCAGCCGCGGCAGCCATATGAATGAAATAATATTTCATTTCTAACCCGAACAATTGTATTTCACAACAATAACTAAATCTAGCAAAATTTCAAACCAGTTTTGTTTTATTGCATTTTTAATACAAACTTTTAAATGACCCACCCAAAATATAAAAGTAAAGTCAATTAACTATTTTCACATCACTAATAAATGTTGATTTTGTTGTGTTTTGCTGAAAATTTAAGTTGACATTACTGTTTATGACACAACTTTAACTAGCGTCAGCGCCAGTCGCCAGTCGCCAGTTAATGCAACGCTCAACGCTCTAATTTAGGTTCAACTTTTAGTGACAATATCGTTCGAATTTGCCACCTGGTATATTTAACAGCCCAAATTATTGGTTAAATTGTTTGCAGCCTATTGAATAATTTTTTTTACAAATTTAGATTTTTATTAAAGCTTAGGAGGTTTAAAAGCATTTAGCAGGTTAAACATGTACCCTAATATTAAACTGAATTTGTGTTTTAATCTTTAACAATATGAGAATGAATAATTCGTGTAACACAGGGGCATATAATTACCCTCTTCTTTATCTTTCTGGCAGTTTTTGTCTTAATTGTCACTACATATCTTAACTTTGAATATCTTTTTCAGAACCTGTGGCCAGTGTTAGTCCCAAAATTACCACTGGTGAAGATTTTAAGCACATTAAGGGCAAATCAAATCATAGTTTAAGCTTATTATGCCCCGCTCAAGCTTATCCTACGCCATACTTTAGGTAAATACATATATGCCAAGAATTTTCTAAGATTTACGAAAAAAGCTTTTATTTACAGATATTATAGTTTTAAAAGCTCAAAATTGACTTTTTTATTGAAAAGATATGCACTTATGGATCAAGGGGTATAAAGTATGCTGATAAACTGACCAAGTAATTTTGAATTGGTTCGTTTTAATCGATTTAGTTTTCGAATTACTTCCCTTCTTATCGCCAGAAATTTTTAATCTATTGTTCCTGCTATTCCATACCATTATGTTCTACTTTCTTTTTTGATTGCTATTAAATTCTTGTTGTAATTAATTCTTCTTGTAATTAATCATGTGAAATTAAATTGAAGTTATTTTGTAATTGCTAATCTATTCTCTCACTCCCACCCAACATATAGGCATTTTTCTAAATAAAAATGAAAAAAATTATGCCGTTACATATTCACTTTTTTATTACACTCTTTAGAGCCTTTGGGTAGTGTACGTCCTAAGGTTAATGTCCAGGATAAGCACCAGTTTATTGATGTGGACATACATCAAGACTATGCTCTACTATGCCTGGCTCAATCGTATCCAATGCCCGCTTTTAGGTAATTTTTTTTTTTGTTTAGCAACATTCAGGCAGTTTTGATTAGAAAATATAACTGTAATCGAAAATTGTGCAAATAAACTATTTTTTAGAACCTTTGGGTAGCGTTAAGCCAAAAATCAATGTCCAAGATAAATTGCAAACACGTGAAATAGCCGCAAAGATAGATTTTGCTTTATTATGTCCAGCTCAATCCTATCCAATGCCAGCTTATAGGTAATTGAAGCAATTTTATATATAAATTTCTAACCTAAAATCAACATTTAAGGCAGTTTTACTTAACATTTTTTCCAACCATCAAAGCTGACTGGATGAAGCTTAGTAAATAAAAATGCAACTCTGTTATAGAGTACATATAGTTGAATTTTCCTAACAATTTTGAATAATTTACTTTTTAGAACCTATTGGCAGTGTACCACCTAAAGTTAGTATAGATGATGAAATTGCTAACGCTAGAGCCAATCTAGGAAAAAGTTTAAGTCTTAAATGTCCAGCCCAATCATATCCTGTACCGATTTATAGGTAATGAACGTTTAAAATGATAAATAAATTGTTATACAAAATTTGAATGTTTAAAGCTAGGATCACATGATTGTCGCAAATGTACAAATATGACACAATTTCAATTGTGCTTTATTGTCGTAATATATCAAAAATATCCCAATGTATTCTGTGAAGAAAATATAAAAATTAAATATTGGTACGTATTGTAACTTGTTTTGTCACACAAGAACACAATAAATATTGGCGTATTTTTGATATTTTTGTCGCCTTATTATTACCTATTAGGCGGTCACACGATTGCCGTACCAATAATTGATGCATTTAGACAATCGTGTGATCCCAGCTAAAATAGAGTGTACTGTTATAGAATCATAATATATACCGTATAAGTTAATTTTCGCTGAAGAATTTCTTCTTCTTTGTGGGCCGCCTATTAGCCAGTCCCAAGCCAGACGATTTTTCTCAGCGGTATCACCTCTAAACATTGCGAGCGATTGGTATTTATACGCTATGAAAATCTTCTCTAATTAATGCATCTGCCGTTCGAAGCCGGCGTTATACTGTAGGTCTCTTTCAATGATTCTAAAAATAGAATCGGCTGCAGGTTCCCCTTTGGTCCACTTGGAATGTCGTGGTAATTTTGTATGTGTACGCTTAAGTAAAAATGTAAACCTTAAATGTCTAGTTCAAACGATTTCCAAACCAATTTTCGGGTTTTAAATTTAAAAATCAAGTCAAGTCTATTCCGTACTGCTTTCAAGCCGCAAAAAGTTACCTTCAGTCAACATTCAGGTTGTTGTTCTATTTCTTAATAAAACTAATAAAATGTAGACTAACTATTTTTTGTTTGGTTGTTCCAGAACCCATAGGAAGCGTACCACCGAAAGTTAGCATTGACGATGAATTCAAAAATGCTCGTGTACGTTTAAATGAAAGTTTAAGTCTTAAATGTCCAGGTCAAGCCTATCCCATACCAATTTATAGGTAATTTCGAAATTATTTAAAAATCATTCTCAGCATTCAGGTTTCTTAGGATTTTCTTGCTTTTAAATTAGACAAAAGTTTATTTCAATTGTTAATTTTTATTTTTTAGAACCTTTGGGTAGTGTACCACCCAAAATGAATCTACTTGAAAGAGTACGTACCATGCAAATTTCTCTAGGACAAGAATATGCTATGCAATGTCCCGGTCAAGCTTATCCAGTGCCCATAGTAAGGTAATATTAAACCTAACATTCAGACAGGCTTTAGGCAGGAATTAAGTTTGGGTTCCTAAAAAAAATTTGCTTATAAATGTAATGTAGAACCTTTGGGCTCAGTGGCTCCTAAAATTGCTAATCTCAATGATAAATCTCAAATCATAATGGTCGTTGAAAAATCTCAATATGCTATGCAATGTCCTGGTCAAGCTTATCCAGTTCCAGTCGTCAGGTAAACTATTATACTTTTCTCTATTCTTAAATTCAGGCAGTTTCATCTTTCTACGTTCCTCTTTTTTCCCCAACTAAAACCTTAATTTAATTCTATAGAACCCTTGAGCTCTGTGGCTCCTAAAATCGCTAATCTTAATGATAAACTGCAAGTAACTATAGTTATGCAGGGTTCACAATTTGCTATGCAATGTCCTGGTCAAGCCTATCCAGTGCCAATTGTAAGGTAATTGAAAAGTTTTACGCATTATTCCCAACATTTTTAGGACAGTTTATTGTAATTTTTTATGATTAAAGAGTTGAAAAAGTTTCGATTTTTAATTTTTGTTTCTTTTACCGAAAATTTAGAGCCTTTAGGCTCTGTGCCACCTAAAATAACCAGCTTGCATGATAAATTTCAAGTTTTGCAAGTTAAATTGAATGAAACTTATGCCATGAAATGTCCAGGTCAGGCGTATCCAGTGCCTATAGTAAGGTGGGTATAATACCTCTAAATGGGAACATCAATTTCAATTTGGAATTTTTTTAACTGCTAAAAACTTTGGGAAGCTAGAAATGATTATAAACTGGTTTGGGAGCACTAAAATAAAGACCTTGGGCAGTTTTTGATCAAATCAAAAACAGTGAATGCATTCAAAACTTATTTAAGAAAAAATGTTAAAACTTCCAAATAAATCATTACTATTAAGCATTAACTGGGAATCGAACTCAGACTGTTTAAGTAGAAAATCACATTCAGGCAGTAAATCAAGATATATTAAGTTGCTATTTAAAGGATTTTAATTTTTATTGAATTTCTAGAACCTTTGGGCAGTGTGGTTCCCAAAGTAGATACTCGCGATGAGTTTACTTATGCGCGTGTACGTTTGCATCATGATAAAGCTCTTATATGTCCGGCTCAATCATATCCAGTACCAATATTTAGGTAAGATGTTTGGAATGCACATTTTGGTTCAAATCCTTTACCAAATTCAGGCAATCTTTTCGTATTTTTAACAAATTTTTCTTGTTTTTGTATAAAATCTAGAACCAATGGGTTCCGTGGCTCCAAAAGTCAATATTAAAGATGAAATTAATAATGCTCGAGCCTATATTGGGCATAGTTTAGCTTTACAATGCCCGGTACAAGCATATCCAGTGCCATTTTATAGGTATGTAACTCTTAGCTGTTTGTTTAGAGCTTAGGTCGCACATACCAACATTCAAGCTTTGTTTTATCCTGTAGGCTTAAAAGACCTATTTGTTAACCTTGGATCCTTATTCATTTTGTTTTTTTGTTATAGAACCCATGGGTAGTGTGGCACCTAAAGTCGATGTTAAAGATCGTATCACTTGGTTGGATAAACCTAATGGTCAGGATTTGAATTTATTGTGTCCGGCCCAGTCCTACCCCATGCCGTTTTATAGGTAAATTAATTAAGTAATTAATTAACCAACCCAACATTCAGTAGCAGTTTTACATTTCTTACCGTCTTAAATATAAAAAAGTACTTATGTATTTTGCATACTATTTTAGAGCCCATGGGTAGTGTAGCACCCAAAATCGATGAAAAAGATCGTATCAATTGGGTAAACAAACCCAAAGATCATGACATGAATTTATTATGCCCAGCTCAGTCATATCCTATGCCGTTTTATAGGTAATTTTTAAAAACAGTTTTTATTTGAAAACTCTACGATTCTAAACAAAGATAGTTTTTATTGAACAGGGCATGCATTCAATTTAAAACCCAGCAAACATTTTAAGAAATATTTGATTTTTATTTTTAATTACTGAATCGTAAACATAAAACATTTTATTTTAACCAAGTCAGGCAGTTTTCACTTCGCAGTCCTTATTGTTCATTGTAGAAACCCAGCAAACAAATAAAAATATTATTAAATTTGTTTTCAATTAATTTTAAAATCTTTATATTTATTTTAGAAGAAATGTTCGCTGGGTTATTGATTTTATAAAATTGTATGCGACTTATTTTAAAATTAAAATTTTTTTTAAGAACCTTTGGGTTCTGTAGCTCCTAAAATCGATATGGACGATAAACTTAAATTTGTTTCGCGTAAATCTCAAACATCTTTGAGCATAACTTGTCCCGGCCAGGCCTATCCCAAGCCCATTTTTAGGTAATTAAAAGCAGTTTTCTTTAAATAATTGTTGCTTTGATTTAAAGTTATTTGAGTACATGTATGTATTTAAAATAATTATAATATCTAATTACAGAACCATTGGGTTCCGTAGCACCCAAAGTCGATTTGAGTGACAAAGTAAAAATCTCCGTTAATAAAAAGGGTTCTTCTTTAAGTTTAGTGTGCCCGGCTCAAGGTTTTCCTATGCCAGCTTTTAGGTAATTCTAATAAAGCAGACGGGAAAATCGTGTCTTATTTTTCTATAACATTCAGGCAGTTCACAGATTTATTAGTTTTCATTCAATCCTATTTGTGATAATTTATATTTTTTAGAACCTGTTGCTTCGGTTGGTCCAAAAGTCGAAATTAAAGATAAAGTAGGTATATTTTTGGCCAAATCAAATCATTCATTGGCATTACTTTGTCCAGCTCAATCATATCCTGTACCGGCTTTTAGGTAATACTTAACAAAATGTTAAACAAATGAAAAAAATATTGTTATATTCACCTTTGAGCCCCAACATTTAGGCAGTTGTTTTACAACCTATTTGCAATTATTTTAAATTTTTTGTCATCGTTTAGAACCTATTGGTAGTGTTGCACCCCGTGTTAATCGTAAAGATGAATTTAATCATGATAAAGTTAAACAAAATGGAGTCATTGCTATACAATGCCCAGCTCAAGCATATCCAGTGCCAAATTATAGGTAAAACCCTTGACAAAGTTTTGGGCAGTTTATAATTTTTTTATACATATTATGTAAGTCAACAAATATTTCATTTCTAGAACCCATAGCTAGTGTGGGGCCACGTGTTAATCATAAAGATGAATTTAGTCATGAAAAGATTAAAATCAATGGCACCGTTGTCTTGCAATGTCCAGCTCAAGCTTATCCAGTGCCAAATTATAGGTAAACTTTTCTACATTATAAGAAGGCAGTTTTCATAAATCAATTTTTTGCCAGAATTTAAAAAAACTGATAGTTGATATTTTTTGATTTACAGAACCTTTAGGCAGTGTTGGACCACGAGTAAATAAAAAAGATAGTTTTGAAATTGATACCATAGCTATCGGCAATAGTATTGCTGTTTTCTGCCCTGCACAAGCTTATCCAGTACCAATTTTTAGGTAAAAGAAAAAAAGCTAAAGACAATTTGTTTTTATTTTTAAAGCTTTAAAGCTTCTTTTAATATTAATCAATTTTGGTTACGAAATTAAAGCTTAAAGCTTAAAAATAAGCAGTACTTTGTGCTTTTAAATTAAGAAGTTTATTTCCCAAAAAGCTATCTATCTTTGCTATGTATCTTTTTGAAAGCTATACTTTATGGCTTTTAAAGCTGTTTTGCTACTTTCCAAGTTTCTGTTTAATATATTTAAGGTAACAAGCTAACTCATTGTTTACTATAACTTTACAAACTACATATTTAATTAACAAAATCTTTGTAAGTTCAGGTTCAACTTTAATTGCAATTAGTGTACAGCTTAAAGCTTATATTTAGACTTGTGCCAATTTTTGTGTTTTCAATACGTTTCTTGTCAATAAAACCTTGTTTAACTTTAAGTCTAAGCATTTACGCCTTACGCTATCCCAACATTTACTCACAAATTTCAGTGTTTTAATTTTGACTCCACCATTTGTTGTATATATGCAAACATTTTCCCATTATTTTAGAACCAGTTGGTAGTGTAGGACCCCGAGTTAATAAAAACGACAATTTGAATTCCGATACGATTTATCAAGGCAAAGACATTACTCTGCTCTGTCCGGCCCAAGCATACCCAGTGCCATTTTACAGGTAACATATACAAAGCAGTCACTATTATGATTAAGTTTCTTGGGTCAAAAATCTGTAGAAATCCAACTATGTAAAGGGTCCGCCAACTAACGTTTTTTTTTCTGACTAGTGCTTATTTCGTGAATGGTAACACTTAGCTCATGTCTGCTTTGACAGATAATTAGAGTTATCCTTCCGCTGAACGAATATGGCTGTGTATACGCTTCGCTGGGTGGGTCCGCGATCGATGCCGATTTTGCCAAAAAAAAATCTTCTTTTCAGATGAAGCTCATTTTGATCTTGGCGGGTATATAAACCCGCGCGCATACATTGAAAAGCCGATACACCCAAGACGAGTCACTGTTTGGTCCAGAGGCATAATTGGGCCATTTTTCTTCGAAAATGAGCAAGGAGTGGCCGTTACAGTCAATGGCAATCGTTATCGGGCCATGTTGAACGAATTTTTGTTCACAAAAATTGAAGAGGAGGACATTAGCAACATTTGGTTTCAACAAGATGGCGCTATGTGCCACACAGCCGGAGCTACACTCGATGTTATGCGCCCTGTTTTTGAAGATCGCATTATCAGCCGCAGAGCTGATGTCGTTTGGCCACCTCGAAGCTGCGATTTGACACCGTTGAACTATTATTTGTGGGGTGCCGTCAAAGATAAGTGTTGCGCCAACAAGTCAGAGACAATTAACGCCTTAAAGGACAATATTTGTGAAGCCATTGGTGAAATACAGCTGCACACAATCGATAATGTAATAAAATAAAAAGAGAAATTTGAGAAAATATTCAGTAGTTTTTTTATAGCATTTGCAAAAAACAAAATAATTTGGCGGACCCTCTATATTATTTATATTGTTACGTTTCAACCTCTTAAAAACGTTTGAGTTCTTTTAAATTGCGTAGAATAAAATAAACGAAGCGAGTTTGGTATTTTTATACAGTCTTCATTTCCAACTTATTTAACTTTAACTTAATACACAAATGTATTCAACACTTACTAAAGCACGACTTTACTCTATGACTGTTAAATTATGACTGATTTAGCTAAGACGAATTTCGAATGTTCTAATACATTCTACAGCCTACTATTCAGATGCGGTTAATTAAAATTCAAAGATTTAATACGTGCTTGAGCCATAGTTGTATTGGTAGCACTGTTCAAATAGATACAACCGTGACATATTTAACAGGGAGATATAATTGACAATTTATCCCTTTCAATTGCTCCTGGCATTGACAGACTCCGATAGGATAACTTCCACTGAAGTGAATTTATAGCTTTTATGTAACAACTGTTGGTGTATATTTATAAGCGAATTCATTTTCGTAATAATATTATTTTTTGTTTATGAAAAATTCCAACATTAATGTTCATAATGCTATGTCCGCACGAGACTTCGGATTACTTTGTTCTCTGTTTGTATCATTTATTTGGATTCTTCCGTTCGCAGGGCACCTTTTAGCTGCTAGCATATGAAGTCAATGCAGCGAGCGACCATTGTTTTGTTTATTGTCTTTATTTCGTATATCCTATTTTTTGTTTATTTTTGTACTTGACAGCATACTTCACGGAGGTCAATTTAATAGACAAATAAGACATTTAAATTAAGAGCTTACAAGTATGTCAAACTCATATGATCGAAGTTTTATAAAAGTTGGAGATGGCACTGATTTAAAGTAATATAATAGAATTACGTACAATTTAAGTGATGCTCTCCCAAAATTTTGTACGGACATTTTTGTAATTACGCTCATAATGGGGGGTTGTACTATTAATGAGAGAGCGAATTACGAAAAAACATTGTCGTGCGAACATAGCATAACGGTATTTTTTTAATGAATGATAAAGGTATTTCTTAAGTAAATATTAGGTTTGTATACAAACATTTTGGCTAAAGAGTCATTCGAAAGAAACTTATAATGCAAAGCTATACCGTATTTTACTCTTCTCTTAAGCTTTTCGAAAGCTTCTGTAATATTTTCGTAATATATTAAAAAAAAAGCTCACTAAAGTCATAAAGTTATTAAATTAAAAAAAAAATACTAAAGTTATGGGTACCTTTTGACTAAAAATGAGCCTTTGAACTCAAATTAAGTTTCGAGTTTTCGAGTTTTATCCTCTACATATGTGAAGGGTGGAAAAATTTGAGATTAGAAAATAATTTGGCTTAAAACCATTTTTTTTTTTTTTTTGACAAATTCAGTTTTATTCATACCAATATAAAATAGAAATTAATAACGGAATATGATGTCGGGCAAATGTCTACCTTTAGCGCCTAGGCAGACATCAATTCTTTTCACAAAATTTTGAACTTTGCAACAAAGATTCGCTTATCTCGCCAATGCAGTAACGAATGTCATCTTTTAGAGTGTCAGTTGTTTGTAGTTTCTTCACTTAAACCCGGTCTTTCAAAAGACCCCAGAAAAAGTAATCCAGCGGCGTTAAATCACAGAACGAGGCGGCCAAATGACATCGCCAAATCGAAAAATTACGCAAAATTTCTCATGCAATAACTGAATTGTTTGGCTGGCTGTGTAGCTTGTGGTACCGTCCTGCTGAAACCAAAGGTTACTGATGTCAACATTAGCCAATTGTGGCCACAAAAAATTAGTTAACATGTTTTGGTAGCGCAGAGACGGCGTTTTCTTGTTCATTTTCGAAAAAATACGTGCCGATGATGCCCCCTAAACAGAAACCGCTCCTTACGGCCACTTTCTTTGAATGTAATAGTTTTTCGCGGACTGTTTGTAGATTTTGTGAGCCACATATGCGGCAATTTTTTTTGTTTACATAACCGCTTAATTGAAAATAGGCCTCATCACTAAAGATGATTTTGTTGAAAAATGCGTTGTTTTTGTTTAGTTTTTCTTTGTTCAAGAGTGTAGCGTTTCATGGTTAAAATTCTACAATTTTCTTTTTTACTAAATAAATGTCAAAGGTTGACATTTCATCATTTGATAGAAAATTTACTTCTTAACCTCAAATTTGCCCAAACAAAGCTTTTCAAGTTTTAACAAACGCTGCGAAAAATCGAAAACCTCGGGTTTTTTAAAACCTTTTTGTATTATTGCCAGAGCTTTTTAAATGAAAATATTGTAAGATAGTATACAATTTATGGAAAAACTTGAAATCTTTTCACAAGTTTAGATACTGATTGATTCTATGCCAACATTCAGTTTTCAATAAAAAACTAAATTTATATAAAAAAAAGCTTTTATATTTCTGCCTATTTGCAGAACCGGTAGGTAGTGTGGGACCTCGTGTTAATAAAAAGGATAATTTAAGTTCAGATGTGGTATATAAAGGTCATGAAATTACTCTTTTCTGCCCAGCACAAGCATATCCAGTACCATTTTACAGGTAAAATACAAAAATTTAAAGCAGATTATTAGCTGATTAGTTTTGTTATTAAACTTCTATTGTAGAGTAAAATTAAAAAAAAAGCTTAGGCTGTATTAAGACCCTTCTTAATCATATTTACTGCAAAATGCGTTTATGTTTATGATATTATGATGATTGAAAGTTAAAGTAATATTTTTTTTTTTTTTTTTAAGCGTTAAACCCAACATTTCGCCTTTCGAAAATTGCTTCCAACATTAAATAACATTTTAAAAATTACCCTTAAAATGTTGAACAATTACTTTTTTAACTCCATTTAGAACCCCTTGGCAGTGTTGGTCCCAAGGTTAGCCTTTCGGAACAGTTACAAAAATCGGCGGTGAAACTAAATGCCACTGTGGCTCTTTTTTGTCCTGCTCAATCTTATCCGGTGCCTGCTTACAGGTGGGTAAAAGCTCTAAAAATTTTAATGCTAACAACCTTAATTTTGGTTAGGATTAAAATTATTTAATGTGATAACCAGGTTAACCAGAAATATGCAATTGCATGTTTTTCTCATGCAACCAACCAAGATGTAAGATACTTTTCATGAATTTTTATGAATATTGGCACCGATTTGTTTATGCATATTTCTGCATATTTTGCTCATAACAGCATTTTTGCATATTTCAGTTTTAAGAGTATGTTTTCGTCATTTTTTTTCGTATATAAAGAGTATTTTTTGTTGTTGTTACAGATTTACTTATTTATTACACTATAACTTTTATACAGTTTATATTAATACTACAACTTAATATTCTCTTATACAACCAAGAACTTTATTTCCGCTTAAACACGTCTTTACCTTATGACAGCAAAACGACAATTAAGTGACGTGTAGGTAAAGCAGTCTCTTTATATACCCAATTGCCTACAGTTTACAAAGTTCCGAAAATGTCTCATATCCTCTATTTTATATCCGTTAATTTAAATATAACGTAAAGATTGTGGAATTGGTAGTGCTGCCAGATAACGTAAACAAGTACGGCATTAACAGGATGACACATAATTGACAAATATACCAAAATCACACAATACAGTTATAAAGGCGCTGATGTGTGTTTTCTTTTAGGCATTTTTATTTTCGTAACAATATTTTCAAAGCGAAAGCAAATTTTTGTCTTAAATTCTGACAAAGTATTTTTTAATTATCTGTTAATTAAATTTTTTGCGCCTTCTAGATCTCAATTAGATTTATTGCCGCTTAAAATACGAGTATGTTGTATATAAACGAACACAAGTGAAATTGAATATAATCTATTCTATTCAACCATATTCTACATTGTGACAAAGAAGCATCAAATGTAAATTCTTAATTAGATAAAACCAGTCACTTCACAATGCACAACTTTCTGCGGATTAGCTTAAGATATTGGACGCAAGTTTTAACTTAATTTTGGTTTTTTGTGATAGACGCTGCTCCGTTTTATAAAGAAAGTTACCAAAACCATAAAGGTGCATTGTTCATGTACTGCATCAACACGATAATGTAAACGAAGCATTTGCAAATACAAGAAAAATGTTCTTGAAAGCTCCGAATAGAGTTGAAATTGTTAAAGAAATGTACCCAGGCCTTCCGTTTCCACCCGAACCAGTTATAAATCATTAAATAGATGTACGAAAACATGTAAATATCAAAAGTAAACTGATTTTTATTGCTGCAAACTTCGGTTTCAATGAAAAGTTACTTAAAATACTACAAAACTGCCTATAGTATAATATTAGTTGAGCAATATGCAATATTAACTGAGATGGTTCAGAATTTTTACAAAATGGAGATTGTAATACAAAACTGAATATTAAAACTAAGCCAGAATATATTATGCATTAACAATATGCATATGCCAATATCTAACAAAATATCTTAGTGCATCTTCAAATCTAGTTTTAAAATATGACCTTAAGGAATTGTTATTCTTGAAATATGTCCCTTTATTGACATTTGCAATGTATCAAACTTTACTTAAGCTGCGGTCACATTTGTCAAATATTAGACGAAAAAAACGAAACCAATAATTTATGGAATCATTTTATGGAAACATTTTCCTTAATCTCAGAGTTTCTCCAAAAATTATTTCAGAACTGGTAATAGTACTCAAAACAATAATTAGACTTTTAAATTTATAAAAATAAATAAAAGAACCAATATTTCTATAAATTAGTGGTCACGCTTTTTTCGTCAAATATTTGACAAATGTGGCCGTAGCTTTAGATGTAATAGATTACGCTTTATATTTGAAAAATGAAGTTAATGTTTTGCTGTTTATTAATGAGGTCTCCTTAGAAATTAAAGTACAATTTTTGGTTCTTATTCTGTTGTATTTTTTAAAATATTGAGTTGTTAAATAAACATTTTTCTTTCTATTAACCAAGAAGAAATTTTTGTTTTTTTAGATCATATTTTTGAACTTTTACTACATATGTATTTTATGCGTATAGAACACTTTTTTACGAGCATATACTGGTTTCCCTGATGATAACAATAAGATTATTAAAACTTCATTCTAGAATTTTGGGTTAATTTCAATTTACTTTTTAAGGAGAAACATGTTTAATGAGAAGTAGACTGAAGATATATTCTACACTTCTTTTCCGCACTTTCACTCGCGACTATCATAAGGCGGATAAATTTTTGATATCCAAACATACATGCGTATTGTGATCTACTTGCATGGTTGAAATGCCTGCAGCCTCAGTCACCTCAATCACTTGTCTCTTCGATCGTTCAATATTATTTCAGGGATGTTATTGACTATTTTTAGCGTTAAGCAATAGTCAAGTAATAGATAATTATTAACCGGAGCAGTGTTGCTGTGCTTGAAATAAAAATGTCACAGTGTTATAAAACTATCCTTGTATGTATTTTTTTACTTGTTTTTTTTTTCTTTTTTAATTAATGTTTCCGGTGGTTCTTATTGATTTGTTAGGGTAAATCTCTAAAATGTTACAAAAGAGCTTTTTTTATAATAAGTAAAGGTTTTTGTGTTGGTTTTGATAAATATATTCTTACATATTAACCTTTTTAAAACGTTTGGGTTCTTTCAAATTGCGTTAAATAAAATAAATAACACATTGTTGTTATTTTACAGTTTCTGTACTTATTTATTTAACTTCCACTTATACAATTATAACTCTTCAGTAGCCAACTTCTTTATCATGCACTTAATATTCGCTTAATACACAAACACTTTTATTTACGCCTTAACACGACTTTACTTTATGACTTCAAAACGATAACTGAAATGCTTGGCGCGATGTGCCACCTTTTATACCAAATCATCATCAATTTAAATACAAAAGGTAATAAAATCATAATACTCAAAAAGGAATCAAGCTGGCAACACCATTAAACATGCAAGTGGTAGCACTCTTATTAGCACAGGCAGTTAGAGCAGTGACAGATATACAAGAGCCTTGACACAAACCAATAAATTCTATAGCTAAGACGAACACTGTACAAATTTAGTGTATCTTTTTGTAGGTATTGTTTATTTTCGTAATAATATTGTCAACATATGCCTCAGAATTCAGTTAAAACATCTATAATTTTTGCATTATTTATTAAAATTTTTTTGAATTGTTATAGCTGAAGTATGATTCCAAAATTAAAAATTTTATGTAATAAAAGCTAATTTTCCATTCCTTAAATAAATCATGGTCTCACAATTAAATTTATTTCTTCCAGTTAATCTTATTGTTCATTTCCTATGCCTGTATGAGTTAAAACTATTCACTGTTTGTTGTAATCCTTTTTAAGCAAGTTTTTTGTAGTTTCCTTCTATTGTTCTAACAACAATAATGCCTTTTAATAACCTAATAAAGGCAACATCAAAAGGCAAAAAGAACATAAAAGTTTTCAATAAATTCATAAATTATTGTTTTACAGTTATAAAAGTACTTTTTTTTCATTTGCTTAATATGTTCGTGTCTGCTTTCTTTCTATCTTTCTCTTTCCCTAGAGCCTGTTACTAGTGTACGGCCCAAAATAAGTGTGGGTGAAAGGCGTAAGGATGCAGAGGCCAGTGTAAATACATCGCTGAGTATATTTTGTCCGGCACAATCATATCCAGTGCCTGTTTTTAGGTGGGTGTAAAGGGATTAGATTTTTGTTTTTGTAAATACTTGATTATTTCGCAAAATAATCAGTTTTGGTAGTATTTAAATTTTCTAAACAAGTACATATTTAATTGCCGGAAAAATATTTAAAAGTAACCATTTTTTATTCAATTATATATTAATTAATAGTTAATCATTTTTAAGAATGTGGCCACCAAAACTATTATCCATCATTAAAAAATAATTACTTTTTTTCATTTCCTGTAAACTTTAAATATTCCGAAATGTGCCCTTTTCGAAATTGCACATTCAATTAATTTAAGTTGCTGGTATTATCTGGTTATTTTTTAGGAACTTAATTTTTGGCAACACTGTTTTTGGTAGCTCAGCTGTTTTCGTGTAACATGTTACTGTTAAACATGTTAATATTCGCTTGAAAATTATTGAATTTTATTATGAAAATTCATGCTCGGTTATGAAAGTGCATCGTACACTTCTTCCATTTTATGGCGGTCATTAGCAATCTTGTGACTAAATTTCGCAACAAAGTTACATTATTGGACATTAAACCACCAACACGCATACGTAAAGGGCAAAGGAAAATATATTATTAAATCGGTGACGCTCGCAGCAATTAGGCATTTGTTATTCCACTGCGCTTAAAATTTTTCTTAAGGATTTGGGTGTAAAACCTTTTAAAATACAGCAGGGGCAAGAATTGAAGACACACGACCTACCACAACTGCAAACTTTTGGTGAATAGGCGCTGGCAAAGTTAGAAGAAGATCCACCTTTTTCAGAAAATTGCGTTCAACGACGAAGCTCATTTCTCGTTGAATGGATACGTGAACAAGCAAAATTTCCGTATTTGGTGTGAAGGGCATCCAGAAGCATTGCAAGAGCTGCCAATGTATCCTGAAATATGCACAGTTAGGTGTGGATAATGGGCCGGTGGCATCATTTGCAAGGAAGACGAAAGCAGAAACGTTACTGTGAATGGCGGACACTACCGTGCGCTGTTACAATTTTTTTTTTTGCTCAAAATTTAAGAGTTGGAGTTAACTGACATATGGTTTCAATAAGACGGTACAACATACCACACAGCACGCGAAACAATGGCCCAATTGAAAGGGAGTTCGGTGATCAGCTTATTTCACGTTTGGGGAGTCAATTAGCCGCGTAGATCGTGAGATTCAACGCCTTTTGACTACTTTTTGTGGGTCTATGTTAAGGCTCATGTCTAGAGAGACAAGCTCGGAACGGTTGACGCACTGGATGCCAATATTGAAAAATATCTTCGTGAGATACCGGCTAATATGTTAGAGAGAGTATGCCAAAATAGGACCCAGCGTATGAACCATATGAGGCATTACACATTGAATAATAAAGATCGTTCTATCGACTCAAATAAAGATGTCATACATTTCTTTTATATTATGCGTTTTTTTAAATCACATCCAAAAGCTCTTAAAAAATCAGCCGCTGTTTTATATATTTTTAAATGTTAATTTTTAATCATAAAAACAGTCCAATGTTTGATAACTACAATAACCTATTATTATATCCTAATTATGTCTAGTGGGAATCGCACCCGTGACCTCCGCACTGACAGACTACCATACTACTCACTAGCATACTGCAGTATCTATATTTTAAATATGTATGTATACTAGATTTAAATTCCATTTCTTTCCGATCACATCCGTTTCTTTTTTTTTCCACCAGTCTATCTTTATAACGAATATGCTAAGACTACATTTGACTTTTTACAATAGATGACATGTAAAAAGTCTGAAGGCTCTATCTTTTATAGTTTCCAAGATATACTATATACCGCAAAGACTATGTACGAGTTTAGTAGGAGTGGACTATGAACCCAAAATTCTTCTTTTACCCCTTATTAGCCCCTCAACCTGCAATCTGTAAAAAAGTACTTTTGTACAATACAATTAATTGGATGATAAATGTTGTCAAACAAAAACTTTGTTTTAAGAAGAAAATATGCGTATCATTTCAGAAGAAAAGTCATCAATTTTGATCGTTTTTCCCCCGGTTTTACGTCCCAGAGAATCAATTTTGAAAAAAGGCATCCTGTTGCACTTTCGTTAGCTTGATTTATGCTCCAAATTTTGCCATAATTGATTTAGTTGTTTGAATGTAATTGACTAGTAAACAAACTGAATAAACAAAGTTATTTTTCATGTGACCAAATTTGGTCCTTTTTCCCCCGATTTAAAAAAGAATCAGGTCTATTTTTGATAAAAATCGTAGCCCAGAATACTATCTGTGTTCCAAATTTCATTAAAATTGGTTTATTTTATTATTTAGAACAGTGATGTGCAGAAGTAAAAATGTAGTTGTGTTAGTGAGAGCATGGAAATTACTCTCTCAGAGAGAGTACAGTTTATTTGCTTTAGAATACGAGCATTTTAATACAAAAACTTATGCGGAAATAGATTTTAAATGCTGCGGCAGCAAGTAAAGTGTTTATATGCACATATATCCTGGTAATAGTTTAGAAGTATTGATACACATATTTTAGAATTAATAAGTTTTAAATAAAGCTTTATACCCCTTTTTGGAATACTCGAGTTTTTCTTCAAGGTAACAAACGATCGACATGCATCCGCCACAAAGGTGCATTCATCGCTGTTTCAGTGTCAATTAAAAGCAAGAGCGTAAGAAACTTTTTTAAATTATTTTTCTGTGCCTGAAAAAAATTTGTGTACATCCTCCTCACATTAGCATTAGCCGCAGTCTCATTGACGACTAAAAACAAGAAAAGTTGGAACAGACGATTTTTTCCATACAAAATAACATAAAAAATCGTCGGCAAAAGCAAAAAAAAAAAATCGTCGACTCAAAATGAATTTAGAGAATTCTTGCTGGAAAGAAATTTAAGTCCAATTATGAAGCAATCAGTAAAATCGAGGCCTATTTTGACGATAAAGAGAAATCATACCATAAAAGTGGTATTGGAAAGTTGGAAAATCGCTATACTCGTTGTATCGCCCTCGAAGGCTACTATGTTGAATAATAAAATCGAGTTTTGTCACAATTTTGTTTTTTTCGTACTTATCCTACGGACTTATTGAATGACCTGTTATTACATCAATGGTATTCTTTTTACTATTTTAAAAACTAAGTGCTTTTGTAGTAACATTTTGAAACCTTAAAATGCATCGCCTTTATTTGTGCACGTTTTCCATTCTGCTATTAATAAAAGTTCCCACCAACATTCAGGGTTTACTTGTTTGTATTTATTTATTTAATTTTTTTTTTTTTAATAAATAATTTGTTTTTAGAACCCATGGGCAGTGTTGGACCCAAAATAAATTTATCAAATCGCCGTAATGATGCGGAGACTGTTATAAATGGCACCGTTAGTATTTTTTGTCCAGCCCAATCGTACCCAGTGCCAATTTTTAGGTAAAACTTAACCCTTTGCTCTTCTCATATTCCTCAACTTGTAAAGGTTTAAATGGATTAAAAAATAAATAATAAATAATTATATGGTACAAAGAAAAAAGAGTCCCACATTCAAGCAGTTAAGAAATGTTTGTTTTTCCTAAATAAAGTTGAGAAAAATTTGAATTTTTTTTTAGAACCCGTTGGCCACGTTGCCCCCAAAATAAGTGTAGGTGAGCGTTTAAGAGATGCGGCGTCGAAAGAAAATGCAACCTTTACTATGTTTTGTCCAGCTCAAGCGTATCCAATGCCAAGTTACAGGTACTGATTTTACAGAAAAGTTTAAATTCATAAATTCAGGCAGTTTTCAGTATAATTTTTTATTTTAATTCTTCAATTCCGTAAAATGCAAAATAATTTTTTTTCAATTTTTTATTGCTTAAGAACCTTTGGGCAGTGTGGCTCCAAAAATTTCAGTTGAAAATCGTTTAAAAAATGCTGAAGCTGGTGTGGGTATGAGCATAACACTGTTTTGTCCTGGACAATCATATCCAGTGCCAATTTTTAGGTAAATTTTAACATATTGTTTTGCATTTCTATTTCAAAAACTACAAGTTTTATAAAGTTCTATACTTTTAATTTCTTAATACGTGGGCTAGGTTAGATTAATTGGGTCGCCCGCAATCTTCGAGATCACTCGGGGCCCTATGGCCTATTCTTCTACTCTTTAGAGGACAGCTTATGAAAGCTAGGTATGGGAGAGCGCAAATATCCCCAACGTCGACAGTGACGCATTCCTGCGACACTCCAGATCATAAACGTGACATGTACCCAGTTGCCTTATCCTAAGTCACCATAGAGCGGGGCAGTCAGAGAAAAGGTATTATACTGATTTCGCCTCCTCTTCATCTGGACAACTACTACAGTAACCATGACAAGAGCGCCCAATGCGCTTTGCAATTCACCCTATCATACTGTACCCGCTAATTATGACCTTAAAAAAGCAGATCGATCCCATTCCAAATCAAAGAAGAATCACAGAGTTCTCTATAGACGGAGAGGACCATTATACAAGTGGTTTATACTAAGTAACTGAGTCTGTTTACTATATATACCATGCCCTCTATTTCTAAGCCGCCCACATTTTTATGTCTCAAAGACTATACTATTTTAAAGGATTATATTTGTTTTCCATTTTGTTATTGATTAATATGTCTATAGATTTTAGCGGCCTCCTTATATACCTAACTGCCTACAGTTTGGAAAGTTCTGGAAATGTTTCAAACGCTCCCTAATCCCCTATTTTTTGTTCGTTAATTTTAAACATACAAGATTGGGTTACCCAAAGATGGTCTAAATGGCAATGCCGTCAAACACACAAATCAGTACGGCAATGCCGTCAAATACACATATCAGTACGGCATTACAATAGACAAAATCCTACAATACAGCCCCAAAGGCACTGATGTGGTGTACTTTCTTTTTAGGCATTTTTATTTTCGTAACAATACTTTTTTAACTTTTAGAATTCTTTAATTGATCTTTTTTGTTTGAATTACGCCACGCCCATTGTAGCAATGCTGTTACTTTTTCTGCTTATACGTAGGCTATAGTGACAAATATTAACACAGTAAAATGGCTCTAATTTGTATGACTCTTGGTGAGTGACAGGCAGTGTTGCCAAATGTGCAGATTTATCTGCATTTTACAGATTCTTTTAAGCATTGAGCAGTTTCGAAGTTTTCTGTTTAAAAAATAAGTTTTTTTTTGTAAATTTCGCATATTTTGCAGTTTTTAGCATTTAAGTTTTTACTTTCAATTTTTTTACTTTGATTACCATTTTTGAAGTAAGAATTTCACCCCATTTGCTTAATATTACTGTGGTGAGGTTTACTCGTACCCTTTTTAATGCGGCAATGTAATTATAACTATTTTTGGCCACTAATCAGAAAGAAAGGGAGAACTCACACAGTGTGGGATACTCACATTTAGGTCTATCAAATTTCGTTTCAGAAATATAAGATTTTTGGCAAAAGAACAGTGGTATCACATTACATACTATGTAAGTACATATGTATCTATGAGTGATATATTTGCTTCACTAACAAAATAGTAAATATTAAAAAAAATTTTGCCTTAAAGGTAAATATATTTTTTTATTTTATCAATAAACTAAACCTTTTCTGAGTTACGCGAATATATGTTTTGAAATAACAGTATAACTCGAAAACAAGAGCTAATCCAAAAAAGCGGTTAGCACCACTAAATTCAGCGTACTTGTAAACGGCTTGCACGCCGGGTGCCAAGCTTGTTGAAATAATAGTGTAAAATTTCAGCACGGTGTCACTATATCACATTTGTGTACATCTAATTTCATTTGTTAATGGAAATACATAATTACATTTCAAATAACTTCTTGTATTATCAAAAGTTTACAATAATTGGCCGTTGTTTGGTATGTGACGTTTTTTTTACAGTTTTCCTGAAAAAAATTATGGCGACACTGATGACTGAATACCCGGCTTCATTTTTAAATAAAAATTTGTTACTGAAGTTATTTGTCTAGAAAGCTAAAACTTCTTGAGAACTCCTGTAATTTTATTGTTTTTAAAATTAAACCAATTTAGCTCTTTATGTTAATTTTAAAGTGGCACAACAAAATAATTTTTATTATGCACCATAAACGGAGTGAACAAGGTACCACAAGAAATCATGCTGTTCATATACATTGTTTTTTATTACAAATGATGTTTTTTGGAAGGATATGTACAAAAATTAATCGATTATTATTGAAACGAAAGGAAAAAGATATTAGTCTTTTCTAAGGAACCTGCAAAACTTATAGGAACCGGTATCACTCTGTTTAAGGTGTTTTTTTGTCACTCGTATAAATAAAAGTAGTTACTGTTTTAATAGGAAAATCGCCGTTTGATAATTTCCGATTTTTTTTTATTATTTAAATTACACATTCTCTGGTATTCCAGATATCTTATTTAGGGACAGTCGAGGGTTTTTAAAGGTGAAGGTTTGCGTTGATTCAACGAATTCAAAACCAATTTTGTTTGAAAAGTGCAGTGCTCCCTTTTTAATTAACAAGTTAACAAGCCTTTAATATTTTGAAAATTATATTCTAATTTTTTTTTTTTTTAGAATTTGAAATATGAAAATTCTGTATTGCCCACATTCAGGCCACTCATTTTGTGTTGTTTAGTTACTTTAATTTATTTAAAAAAACAATTTTTTTTAGAACCTTTGGGTAGTGTTGGTCCTAAAATTAATGCTCAAGATGAATTGACTATGGTACGTGCAAAACAAAATCTGGATGTAACATTATTATGTCCGGCTCAGTCGTTTCCAGTACCTGTATTTAGGTAAGAAATTCGAAATGCAATGAAAAAACAAAACATTCAGACAGTTTTCAAACCAATTTTGCTTTAATTAGAATTCAATGAAATCTTTAAGTATCGCTTTTTAGAACCTGTAGGCTCCGTTAGTCCACGCTTAACATCGGGTGATAAGACACGCAATATCGATATACATTTTAATCATAGCGTTACATTACTCTGCCCAGCTCAAGCATATCCAGTACCTTTTTTTAGGTAAAGTAAATTAGTAAATCGTCATTAAATAGAAACTATTTAGGCAGTTTTCTTAAGATTTTATATTTATGGTGCTAAAGTACAAACAAGTTTTTATTTCCAACCATTATTCCTTACCACATAGAACCTATTAGTGGTGCTGCGCCCCGTATACCTTCTATGCAAAAAACTGGTCTGGAATTTGTTTCTCTTAACAAATCAGTTGCCATTATGTGTCCAGCTCAGGGTTATCCGGTACCAAATTTTCGGTAAATATAGTGAATTTTCACTTAATACCTTTTATTTTCGCAGTTTTCGAAGATTTATATGTTAAGTATAGACTTTGATTTCAGTTAAAAATTATTTGTAATATTTTTTATAGAACCTATAAGCGGTGCTGCTCCTCGCGTAGCTTTGATACAAAAAACGAGCATCGATTTTACTTCGGTTAACGGCACTGTGGCTATAATGTGTCCGGCTCAGGGATATCCAGTGCCAAATTTTCGGTAAATGTAGTTTAAAATATTATATGGAATATGTAAACGAAAGATTTTGGAGATAGAAGAGCACAAATATTAAAATTGTAATTTTTGTCTAACTGATTCGATATACATAACTCACTTAAATTTCTTGCGCGTTATAGTTTATTGTTATTTCCTCTAAAAATGACATGAAAATTTTTACCCTTTTTCAAGGAATCTGAGACCGCGTCTGCAACAGTGTTTTTTGTATAACGTATCTACCACTTCATCATAGCTTCAACTAGTTCTTCACAAATTGTTTCATAACTCTGGGACCATATATACATACACATAATTGTGGCGACAACATTTCTCAAATACTAAATTGAACTCTTTTAAGCGAGTTTTTGTTAGAAATTTTAATTCAACTGCTCCACTTTTATGTGGTATTATTACACGAAATGTTTTACATACTCGTTTATAAAGATTTGCAGCTTCAGAACTTTTATTGTATATGAAAAAAAAACTGTGTTTCTTGCATTAAAAAACCCCGGGAAAGCGGGATTGTAAAATTATTTGAGGGATTCAATAAAAAACCGTACTATCGATGCACATCGCATAAATGCGCTTATAGCACCCGGTTATTTGTTAAGCACTCGAGAAATCGGATTTACATTTTTCGTAATATCTTCTGCTGGGGATTCGAGCCCGGTCACTTGTGTTCTGTGTGTGCGCTCCAACCACTGCACCATGCTAACCTCATACCATATCATTTTATATATAATAAATATAAAAATGAATGCGTGTTTGCATGTTTATTTGTTGGTTTGTTTATGCCTTATGAACAGCGAAGCGGCTGAACCAATTATTTTGAAATCCTTACAGTATCCCTCTGTATGTCCGCAAAGAACTATAGGCTATATAAATTTTAAAAATGCCAAGTGGACGATGCCACGCCCATACAATGTGTATATTCATTTGTCTATATTTTCAAAATGGTAACAGAAGAATTCTTTAAATTTGGCCGAAATAGATTCATAGTCAAAGCAAATCGTCAGTCAAAAATTTGGCGGGATCGGGTAAGTAGGCGTGGTACTTAAAATACAAACAAAATAAAAGCTAAAGTTTCGGTATTTCGTCCGAATAACTCAATATTTAATACAAATCGTAAGACAAAAAGTGGGCGGAATTGGCCAATTGGGCGTGTTGATTTCTGTATATCTAGAAAACGGTTAAGGTAAAGGCCTCTGAATTTTGTTTGAACGACTTCATAATCAGTACAAATTATTAGGCATAGAATAAGTGGAATTTGACAAGTTGGCAATGTACCTCACATATAAAGTAAATATAGGGTCCGCCATCTAACGTTTTTTTTTTCAACTAGTGCTTATTTCGTGAATGGTAACACTTAGCTCATGTCTGATTTGACAGATAATTAGTTTTATCCTTCCGCTGAACGTATATGGTTGTGTATACGCTTTTTTCGCTTCGCTAAGTGGGCCTGCGATCGACTTACAGAAGATGCCGATTTTGCCAAAAAAATCATCTTTTCAGATGAATCTCATTTTGATCTTGGCGGGTATGTAAACAAGCAAAATTGTCGCATTTGGGGCACAGAAAACCCGCACGCATACATTGAAAAGCCGATACACTCTGTTGGATGGCAACCACGTTCACTATTTAATTGTCATCTTTTATGTTATCATTTTTTTTGTATTATATTCTTCTTCTTATTATTGACTTTGAATTTTGACTTTTGAATGAATTAGAAAAATAAAGAGAATTTTTGAGAATTACAATAGTGGCGACGAGGATAAAAAAAAAATAAAATAATAATAATAATATTTGGTAATTTCTTCTGTGTAAACACAAAGAAATTTAATTAAAAATTACAAAAAAAAAATCACATTTATTATACAAGGAAAACCTTGGCTTAGCGCATAAACTAAAATTTCACAAAAATGGAAGAAGTGCTAAAGCAAATAGTAAAAATGCAACAGAAGCAGCAACAGCACAATATGGCTTTGCACGAACTAATGAAAAATCTAGCTACAGATAAATCATCAGAAAAATCGATTGGCAAAGGAATTAACGTTGAATTTCTTATTGAGGCTCTTGCATCTAATATCACCGAATTCAATTTCGACGAACATAACCTCACTTTTGAAATGTGGTTTGCAAGATACGAGGATCTGTTTGAAGTCGATGCGGCTAAGCTGGATGATGCAGCAAAAGTGCGCCTACTGTTAAGAAAACTTAACACCGTTGTCCACAGTAAATACACCAATTTTATTTTACCAAAGCACGCAAGAGACTTGCGTTTTAAGGAAACTGTAACTAAACTCACAGAGTTGTTCGGTACCCAAACCTCTCAGTTTGACATAAGATATAACTGCTTACAAACAACAAAAGATTCCCAAACCGATTTTATTACATATGCCGGAATCGTAAACAAACAGTGTGAACAATTTAAATTGAGGGAATTGTCTTTAGACCAGTTCTAGTGCTTAATCTTCGTCATGGGTTTGAAATCATCTGCAGATTTTGATATCCGAACAAAACTATTAAATAAAATAGATCACGAAGGTAGTACTGTTACATTAGACTCCCTGACAAGAGAATGTCAACGTCTACTCAATCTAAAGACAGACACTGTACTTATTGAGAGTTCAAAAATAGAACCACATGTTAACCAATTACAAACAGATAAAAAGAATAAAAAAACTCACAAGTACCCTTGCTGGTTTTGCGGCGGAATGCATTTCGCTCGTGAATGTTCATACAAGAAACAAAAATGTGAACTATGCAATGTAGTTGGTCACAAGGCAGGTTATTGTAGTGTGTTCAAGAAAAACCCTAAAAACACAAAAACAAAATCAAAATATAACAAAAAAAACAATATTAAAGTGGAAACAAAAAGTATTTCGTTTGTTAACAAAATAAATTTAGACCGTAAATACGTAACCGTAGAAATTAATAATAAATTTGTGAAGTTACAATTTGACACTGCATCTGATATAACCCTTATATCAGAGGAAACCTTTCAAAAGCTTCAAATTACAAATGCAGTACAAGTTAAACAAGCAGCCAGAAGTGCTACAGGAAAACTTCCACTTTCAGTACAGTTTGATTGCAACGTTAAATTCAGAAACAGACATGCATATGTGACTTGTTACGTTTCGAAAATACAAAATTTAAATTTGTTGGGTCTAGATTGGATTAAAGCTCTTCAATTGGATGACATGCCTATTAATGCTATTTGCAATAGCGTTATTACTGAAAATCAGGGAGGTTCTTCATGAATAATTGATAAAACCATTAACCATTTAAAGTCTTGTTTTCCAGATGTTTTTGACGGTAAATTCGGTCTCTGCACGAAAACAAAAGCTCATTTAACAATAAAACCGAATATACAACCAGTTTTTCGTTCTAAACGCCCGGTAGCTTATGCGGCGAAACATCTTGTAGAAGAAGAACTAAAACGGTTACAAGACATCGGTATAATTTCCCCTGTCAACTACTCGGATTGGGCAGCTCCAATAGTTGTAATTAAAAAGCCTAATGGCTCTATAAGGCTTTGCGCAGATTTTTCTACGGGTCTAAATGAAGTTTTAGAAAACCATCAGTACCCCTTACCTCTCCCTGAGGATATTTTTTCAAAATTGGCAAATGCAAAATACTTTAGTCACATAGACCTGTCGGACGCTTTTTTGCAGGTCGAGGTCGACGACGACTCAAAACATCTCTTAACCATAACAACGCATATGGGGTTATATCGCTACAACAGAATGGTTTTTGGCGTAAAAACTTTTCCAGCCATTTTTCAACAAATAATGGATAAAATGCTCGCCGGTCTGGAAAATGTCGCAGTATATATTGACGATATTTTTGTGTCTGGTAAAGACGAAAAGGAGCACCACAAAAATCTTCAAGATGTTTTACGTCGCATTCAAGAATATGGCTTTAAAGTGAAGTTTTCAAAATGCAAGTTTTTTGTTAAACAAGTAAAGTACTTGGGTTATGTTATTAATCAAGATGGACTTCAACCAGACCCACAACGTATATCTGCAATTACCCAAATGCCAAAGCCATCAAATATATCAGAACTGCGATCCTTTCTTGGAGCAGTTAATTTTTATGGGAAATTTGTTAACAATATGAGACAATTGCGAGGTCCACTATATAATTTGTTAAAATCTAATGTAAAATGGCGTTGGACCAAAGAACATGATAATTGCTTTACGAAAATAAAAGAGGTTTTAACATCGAAGCTTTTAATTACACATTATGATCCCAAAAAGGACATAATAGTTGCCGCTGATGCCTCTCAGTACGGCTTAGGCGCATGCATATTCCATAAATACCCAGATAATTCAGTTAAAGCCATATGCCATGCCTCGAGAGCACTGACACCTTCAGAAAAGTCCTATAGTCAGATTGAAAAGGAAGGGCTAGCATTAGTATTCGCTGTGACAAAATTTCATAAAATGCTTTATGGCAGGAAATTCACACTTCACACGGACCATAAACCGTTATTAGCCATTTTTGGGAAAAAGTCTGGAATAGCAGTTCATCAGGCTAATCGTTTACAGCGCTGGGCAGTGAAACTTCTGGCATATGACTTTAATATAAGTTTTGTGTCAACGACAAGCTTCGGTTATGCCGATGTGCTTTCACGACTTATAAGCAACAACAACAATGAAGCCGAAGACTATGTCATAGCAGCAGTAAAGTTCGAAAATGAAATTAAATCGATCGTACAAAATAGTCTTGGAAACTTACCTTTGACCAACACGATGATAAAATACGAGTCATCACGAGATGAAATATTACGTTTGCTGTCAAACTATTTAGAAAATGGTTGGCCAACAGAAATAAAAGATCCTGAAATGAAAGCTTACTATAATCGCAAAGATAACTTATCCATAGTTGACGGTGTAATTATGTTCGGTGAAAGAGTGGTGATTCCGAACATTTTTCGAAAACGAATACTAAAAATGGTACATCGTGGACATCCAGGTATTGAGCGTTCGAAAGCCATAGCAAGAAGTTATGTCTATTGGCCAAATATTGACGAACATATCAAAATTATGGTACAAAATTGTAGTAATTGCGCAGCAGCTCTAAAAATGCCTATAAAAACAACTTTAAAACCGTGGCCCATACCTTCGGAACCGTGGGAACGATTACACATCGATTACGCTGGTCCTATTGATTGATATTATTTCTTGGTGTTAGTTGATGCACTATCCAAATGGCCAGAAATAGTAATGACAAAATCTATTACGGCGGAACAAACAGTTCGAATTCTGGAAGAAATTTTTTCTCGTTTTGGTTTACCTAAAACATTGGTTTCGGATAATGGTACACAATTTACTAGCGCTTACTTCAGAGATTTTATGATTCGAAACGGTATAGAACATTTAAAATCCAGCCCATACTATCCGATGTCCAATGGACAAGCCGAACGATTTGTCGACACTTTGAAACGTTCACTTCAGAAATTGGATGGAGAGGGGACTACAAGCCAAAATCTTCAGACATTTCTACAAAACTACAGATCGACACCAAACCCAAATTCGCCTAAAAATCTATCGCCAGCTGAAGTATTATTTGGCAGAAAGATTCGTGTAACTTTGGATCTAATCAAACCATGTCCAAAAAAAGATGTTGTTAGAAATACTGCCATGGAAACTCAATTTAATAGGAAACAAGGCGCGAAGGAAACCTATTATTCTGTTCGAGAGAATGTGTATGCTAGAGTTTATAAAAACAACAGAGATTCTTATTGGCTACCTGGAAAGATAATTGAACGAATAGGGAATGTCATGTATAACGTTTTACTTACAAGTGGAAAATTGATACGAGTTCATACAAATCAGATAAGAAAAAACTACGACAAAAATAGTAACGTAGGTTTCAATAAAAATTGTTGTGATGCCTATGGAATATTGGATGAATCAGGTAACTATCAAACATCCCGAGAACCGGACAACGATCAACTTAATACACCTCAACTTAGACGGTCTCAGCGAGAACGAAAACCGGTCGAAAGATTTATTCCGGGTTAGATTCCAAAAAGGGGAGATGTTGGATGGCAACCACGTTCACTATTTAATTGTCATCTTTTATGTTATCATTTTTTTTGTATTATATTCTTCTTCTTATTATTGACTTTGAATTTTGACTTTTGAATGAATTAGAAAAATAAAGAGAATTTTTGAGAATTACAATACACTCAAGACGAGTCACTGTTTGGTGCGGATTTTTGTCAAGAGACATAATTGGGCCATTTTTCTTAGAAAATGAGTAAGAAGTGGCCGTTACAGTCAATTGCGATTACTATCGGGCCATGTTGAACGAATTTTTGTTCACAAAAATTGAAGAGGAGGATATTAGCAACATTTGGTTTCAACAGGACGGCGCTACGTGCCACACAGCCGAAGCTACACTCGATGTTTTTCGCTCCTGTTTTTGAAGATCGCATTATCAGCCGCAGAGCTGATGTGGTTTGGCCACCTCGGAGCTTATTTGTGGGGTGCCGTCAAAGATAAGTGTTACGCCAACAAGCCAGAGACAGTTGACGCTTTAAAGGACAATATTCGTGAAGCCATTGGTGAAATATAGCTGCACACAATCGATGTGCTTAAAATTGGACCGATCGTGTAGCCTACCGCATGGCCAGCCGAGGCAGCCATTTGAATGAAATTATTTTCCATTATTAACCGGAAGGATTGTGGTTTCAAATAAAAAAAGAAATTTGAGAAAATATTCAGTAGTTTTTTTTATAGCATTTAAAAAAAAAAAATGATTTGGCGGACCCTTTATAAAAAAGAACTAATAACCTGATTTAACCAAGAGAGGCCTTAAACGAAAGGGTGAAGTCAATACCTAAATAATTTGTATATATACGTATTATTTTAGGTCCATTTGTTTGCGAGTTATTGACGTTAGAGTGAACCCCTTTGTATTGCATAAGTTTTACTTGAAAACGAAATTTGTTTCAGCATTTAAGCTTTGTGTGAGTTAATGTATACATATATAAAAATGAATGTATATTTGTTTCTAGGTTTGTTTTTTTGTGCCTTATAGACAGCTAAACTGCTGAACCGATTTCATGAATTTTTGCAGTATCTCTCTGTATGTCTTGAAGGACATACTGAATAATGAATGAAGGACATAGTGAATAATTATTTGTCTATATCTTCAAAATTGTAACAGAAAGATTATCTAAATTTGGCAGAAATAGACAAATAATCAGACAAAAAATGGGTGGAAATACACGAGTGGCCGTGGTACCCCCCATACAAGGCAAATATTGATTTCATTATACTTGACAACAGTTAAAGCTAAAGTTTCAGTATTTGGTCTGAATGAATGTCAATACAAATCATCAGGCAAAAAGTGGGCGGAATTGGATAAGTGGGCAGGGTAACTCCCATACAAAGTAAATATTAATTTTTGTATATCTTGCGAACGGCAATAGTAGAAGTTGCTAAATTGGTTCCAAACAACGTCGTGAAAATACACATACTAAGTCAATAACTGGTCGAGATTGGATAAGTGGGCGTGACACCTTTCATTTATTCTGAATAATAGATTTTATATACGTGGAGAGCGACAACTATTAAAGCTTCGTTATCTATCTACATCAGTCAAAAAGCGAGAATTACATATACACTGTCTTTCTGGAAGGTAAGAATGGTTGGATTTTGAACGGAAGAGGACTAAATGATGAAACAGATTAAAAAATTTAACTAAGATAGCAATTAAGATAATAAATAAGATAGGAGTATCGAAGCACGCCGGGATTTAGCTAGTTGTAAATAAAAAAAGTGTTCAGAGAATTATCTTAATACTTTTGGTTATGATGAAGGGATCTATGACAATTATGTGTGAATCAAATTATCGTTCAAATGCTCGCTACGGCTTCGGTGGCATACCTCTATCCGTCGGACCATATTTTCAATTAATCTAAGACACAATTGAGGTTCAATGTCGCTAATGTGCCGAATTATATCATCCTTTAGCTCTTGAATTGTTCTTGGCTTATTGACGTACACTTTTTCCCTTTAATATTCCCAAAGAAAGAAGTCCAAAGGTGTCTAACCACATGATCGTGGAGGCTAATTAACATCGCCACAACATGAGATAACATTGCCAGGGAAATTATTTCGTTAACTCTGTGGCAGGTGGCATCATTCTGTTGGAACTAGATATCGTCCAGGTTCATATCCCCAATTTCTTGCCACAAGAAATCTCACGATACCGAACATCACTCACGCTAACTGCTTGGCCGACCTCATTTTCAAAGAATTACGGCCTGATGATACCGCCAGCTCATAGAGAGCACCAAATAGTCACTCTTTGGGAATGCCTGGATGTGCTTCCATATATTCTACAAGCCCTGTTTGCTGAAATTTGCACTCAATTCTCCCGATTGTGGACAGACTTGATCGATTATGCTGACTAAAAAATTCAGGATGTGCACCATATGCATTTTGACTTGAACTCCAATTTTCGTAAAAGGAACGCACTGCTCAATTGTGTACCTTTTCATGGTTGAATTTGTCAAACACAGAAGCAAAGAAATGTCAAATAATTTGGGGAAAAAACTTGGCGTTAAGGTGTGACTTCACAATTAACATCGTGTATTATGATTGGACCACCCTTTATCTATAGATATACTATAAGGTGTGCTTCAAAATGATAAGGTCACCTTAATATTTGCTCAATTCATCCAAACTATAAAATGTTACGTATGGTCACCTTATTAAAATAAATTCAACGTTCAAATAAGTGTGGCAAATTGTGGCACTCCATGAGCAGAGATTGAGTTGAGTGGCGAAAAAACTGGGACGAATGGTGTGCTGTGCAAAATTTTCTCAAAAACCAAACCAAACCAAACCTTATTCGAGCAAAATTAAAAAAATTCACTGCCTGACTAAGAAGCATAGATTAAGCGTAAGGAGTTTGCGAAAAACAACTTGGCATTTAATTAGCATCAGGCAAACATTTTTTTAAAAGGGTTATAAGATATTCCATACATTTTTGGCATCAATTATTTTTAAGACAATAGAAGGAAATGGGAACTGCATAAATTAAAAATAATTGATTAATGCTTAGTTTAAATAAAATTTTGGATAAATGATTCACTGACTTTGTCATTTTGACGCATTGAATTTTGCACTTATTTACATAAATTTAAATAAACATAATATAACGGCACATCTCTAAAAGCAAAACCGGCTTATTATCCACTTATTTGAATGTAGAATTTTTTTAATAAGGTGACCATACGTAACAAATTATTGTTTGGATGAATTGAGCAAATATTAAGGTGACCTTATCATTTTGAAGCACCCATTATACATAATAATTTATTTCGTTTTAAAATTAGTTTTATAAACGACTCTTTGACACAAAAAAATGTTAAACCATTCAGGCAGTTTTTTAAACAAAAATTTTAGAAAATTTTCTCTTATCTTAACATTGCGATATTTCAGAACCCATTAGCAGTACAATTCCAAAAGTTATTTCTTCAGCTAAATTTGATATGAAATCTTATGCCTCCAACGCTACGTTTGCTTTATTATGTCCAGCTCAAGGTTATCCGGTGCCAATATTTAGGTAAAGAACTCAAATTTTAATCAAAAATTGTGCAAAAACTTAACTCGAAATTGAAACTTAAAACATAGCATTCAGGCAGTTTCTTCAATATATTTTTTATTTAATTGTTTACCAAGCAAACAAAATTCTTTTCTAGAACCTGTTTCCAGTACTGCTCCAAAAGTACCACCTGTTAGCGCTAGACCTCTAAGTATTAAGCAAAGTTCTATCGTTTCTATATTATGTCCTGCTCAAGGTTATCCAGCACCAAATTTTCGGTAAGCTTAACTCGTTGGAATTCAGGCAGTTTTCATTAGATATTTAAAAGTTTTATCATAGTTTTGTAAGTATTTGTATGTGCATCAATATATAATTTTTATATTTTAAAACCAATTTCTAGCAGTCCACCTAAGATAAATGCCTTAACTTATAAACCAAATGTAGTGGATTTACATGAAAGTTCGGCTATATTGTGTCCAGCACAGGGTTATCCAGCACCAAATTTTAGGTAGAAATGAAAACTTGATTTTATTTGAAAAGTAATTAGAAAACTAAAAGTCAACTAAGGCCTACCCGTGTGGTTTATGATAAAAAATTTTACTATCTGCCATCTTTAAAAAACAATACAGGCTTAAGTGTAATCACAAATTACGAAAAATAAAAAAAGTGCAAAAAATATTTTGTTAAACGCATTGGAGCTTTACCATTGATAGTTACTGTTTAAATTATGGGCGTAAGTAGCTCAATCAATCTAAAACCAAATAAGTTTAGAATAAGTGCGTAAGATCCTGGCAAAACATTCAGGCAGTTTTCCTTTTTTAATAAAATATTTTTAATTTAATTGCTCTATATAAAGCAATTCTTTTTAAGATGTTTCTTAAATATATTTTATTCAGAGCCTGTTTCCAGTACTGCACCACGTATACCCTCCATAATGAGTAAACCTTTCGAACTTAAACAAAATTCAGATATTTCTCTATTGTGTCCAGCTCAAGGTTATCCGGCTCCAATTTTTAGGTAAATACTTAATTATCTTTCGTAATTCTGGTTGGCATCAGAAGAGTCTCTCTGCAATTTCCGTTATTTCTAAATTTTTCAATTAATTAACCACAGTTATAAAGAATAGTTGGCCGCCGAGATGTGGCAGGTATGGCTAGAGGTTCTGGGTTTAATCCCAAGCCAGACATCTGACAATTTTCAACAGCGACATCACCCCATAACATGGTTATGAGTATTGCGCTATGAAAAATTTCCCTAGTAAATGCATTTGCCGTTCGGAGCCGACGTTAAACTGTAGGTCCCTTTTAATAAATCTAAAAATAGAATCGGGTGTAGCTTATTCATTGAGAGAAGTCCCTCTTGATCCAGCTGTGATGCTAAGGGTTTTCTGTATGTGTATAATGAGTGGCTATTAAGCAATCATATTGTTACGATTTATTTTTTTTACGACGTTTAAGTTCTTTTAAATTGTGTCAAAATAAAATAAACGCCACTGTTGTTGTTTTACAGTTTATATTTTATTACTTTATCTTTATACAGTTTGTCTTAATACAGCAATTTAATATTCGTTTATACAACACTTTTATTTATGCCTAAACACGACTTTATTTTATAACAGCAAACGATAACTACTTGAAGTAGGTAAAACAGCCTCCTTATATACCTAATTACCTACAGTTTGAAAAATTCCGGGAATGTCTCCAATGCACTAATATCCTCTATTTTATATCCGTAAATAAGTACGGCAATACCGTCAAATACACAAATCAGTATGGCAATATCAAGGTAACACATTATAAACCTTTACACAAACTAATAGACAAAAATTCAACAATACAGTCCCAAAGGCGCTGATTTGGTGTATTTTCATTTTAGGCATTTTTATTTTCGTAACAATGTAAAGAGACATTGTCGCATACGTATAGATTTTTTGTAGTGGATTTTTTTTAAGAGGTTAATAACTTTGAATTGTCAACAATTGACAATCTATTTAACAGCTGACAGTTGCTTTTTGTTTAGCTTGTTGTGACTTTTCATTAGGGATAGACTTATACCAGAGCAAACCTTGCCAATTGTTGAAAGTTTTTTTTTTTATCTAAATAATGATTTTGTTCATTAACCTTATCGTGCAATTCGTCCATTTTATGACGTACATAATTGACTTCAGCGCAGCTAATTCGACTAACAATGGATCTGTTTCAGACCACGTTTTCTCTTACTGATAATGTAGATCCCCTGAAACGCCGAACAGTGCACACTGAAGAAGCTATAACCGCCGACAGGGAAGCATTTAAGAAGATCCAAATTAATCCATTCGCCGCCGTTCTCAGCAACTGGGGTTGTTTCCTTCCGCTGTATGGAAGGTTTTACGAAAGGATATTGTCTCAAAAGCTTTCAAGATTCAGTATGTGCAGGAATAAAAGCCAAGCAGTCATCGTATACGCCGCCAATTCGGCGAATGGGCTGAAGCACAAATTGATATTGATATTAAATTTCCATTCAAAATTTTGTTCTCCGACGAGCCCATTTTTGGTTGAATCGCTGCGTAAATAAGCAGAATTGTCACATTTGGAGTGAGCATAACTTACAAACTTTTGTCGAAACACCATTACATCCACAGAAAAATACTGTTTGGTTCGCCTTATGGCTGGCGGAGTCATTAGTACATGTCTTTAAAATGGACGATGGTCAAAATGTTAGTGTCAAGGGTGAACGATATAGGGACATTATTAAAAATGTTTTCGTACCTCAATTAGCTGGCATTAATCTTGGTGACATGTGGTTCCGACAGGAAGGAGCCACATGCCACATAGCATACGCTACAATTAATTTACTCAAAGAGATTTTTGATGAAAGAGGCTAATTAATTGGCCATCAAGTTCATGTGATTACTCCCATTGGATTATTTTCTTTGGACTTATGTAAAGTCACTTGTCTACATCGACAAAACAGAACAATTGCTTCGAAAAGATAGTGAAAATTGGTGATCCAGATTGCGCCTTGTGGCCGTGGTGACCACATGGTCGAAATCATATTTAAAAATTAATGTCATTCAATTTTATATCCAACAAATCCTGTTTAATTGATCTTGAAAAATATATGTCTTTGTTTTATTATGATTTAAACTTGTGTAACTGTAAGAAAACACCTGATATTATGCTCTTTTCTTTAAAAGTGGAACGATAACATATAGAAGGGATTTGAATCTATTATCTATCAGATTCTGTATTCTTAATTCTGTATTCTTTTTGACCGAAGTTATTTGGACCGAATTCAAAGACTTCCAATTTTACCGTAGTCAAGATATACAAAAATCAATATTTACTTTGTATAGAAGATGCAATGCCTACTTATTCGATTCTGCCCACTTTTGAACGAATGATTTGTATTGACGACGAAGCTATTTGGATCAAATTCGGATCTTAAATTTACCATTCTGAAGATATAGAAAAATAAATCATTACTTTGTATAACACAGCGTCGCGCAGTTTGAATTTAAAAAAAATATATACGGGTGTGCCATTTATAAGTTTTAATTTAAAAATGCAATAATAAAAAAAAACGGTTTGAAATTTTGCCAAATTTAATCAAACATTATTTGATCCATATGGCTGCCGCCTCATAGTACCCCATTCTATCGGACCAATCTTCGAGAACTTTTTCAAGTGTATGGAGTCGCGTCTCGGCATTGGCATCACAAATGTTGGCCTTAAGATGCTCAATTATCTCTGGTTTGTCGGCATAACACTTGTCTTTAACGGCGTCTCACAGAAAATAGTCCAACGGTGTCAAATCGCTACTTTGTGGCGGCCAACTGACATCACCATTTCGGCTAATTAAACGGCCATCAAACGTTTGACGCAATAAATAGACTGTGGTATGAGATGTGTGGAAAGTTAACACCATAAAGAGCGGGCACAAAAAATCGGTTATAATGGTGCGATAGATGTCTCCATCGACCGTAATGGTTGGGCCGTCCACATTTTCAAGGAAATATGGGCCAATGATGCCTCCGCTTCACAAGCCGCACCAAACAGTCACTCATAATGGGTGCATTGTCTTCTGTAAGACCACGGTTGGGTTTTCTGAGCCCCATATACGGCAATATTGCTTATTTACGTAACCACGTAACTTAAGTAATAAACTTGCGAATACCGGGCACTGTTGGTTTTTCTTTGCGACCAAATTTTGTAGGACATTTTTCTGCAGTTTCCGACGAATTGTTTTTGTTATGGAAATAAATTTTTAATAACTATCAACGTTACTCAAGCGTAAATCATTTCATTCAGCGAAGAAAATATACTGAATTTTGGGACAGAATAGAATTAACCGCTGGTTCAAATTTAAACTGCATACTAAACAAATTTCAAAAGTATTATTTCTTTAATAATTTTTATTATAAAATTATTAAAAAACTCTATGAACTGGTTCTATAACTCAATATCAATGAATCGTCTCTTAACCAACATTCAAGTATTTTTTTTAATTCCTCAGAGCCTTGACTAAAGTGTAGTTTACAAATTTTTCTAAAATTACAGAACCCATATCAAGTAGTCCCCCAAAAACACCGTCCTTACAACAAAAGCCTTTAGAACTTAAGCAATATAAAGATATATCATTATTGTGTCCAGCTCAAGGTTATCCAGCACCCGTATTTAGGTAAGAATTTTAAAAATTAATCCCTTGTCTCATATTTAGGCAGTTTTCATTTAGTTTTTGAAAATATCTAATAATAAAAATATATTTTTTTAAATATTCAGAGCCTGTGGGCGGTAAAGCACCCACTTTACTATCCCATGATATAAAACGTTCCTGGATTGAACGCCAGCAATCATATGATTTGGCATTATTTTGCCCAGCTCAAGCTTATCCAGTGCCAGCATTCAGGTTGTTATTCATTTTTTTCTTTATTTTTTTTAATTAAAACTAATATTTTAATATTTTAATTTCAATAAAAAAATAATTTTTACAATTTTTTTAAGAACCTGTCAGCGCAAAAGCTCCCACATTGTCTGGTGACATAAAATGGTCGGGTATTGAACGTAAATTGGGTGTTAGTTTTGCAATATTGTGTCCAGCCCAGGCATATCCAGTGCCAGTATTTAGGTAGTTTTTTCTACTATTTTTTATCATTTAGTAGAGTAATTGGTGATCGTTCTTTCGCATTTTTAAAATATAACAAACGGAGCAATGTGGAGCAATTTAAAGTAATCGTAGACAAAACGATATCATAATAAAGAAATAAAATGTTTATATTTGATATGTAAATCGTTTAAATGCTTTGTTGATTCGAACATATTCATAGTAGTGACTTTAAAAACTTTTAAACAAAATCTCGCAATTTAATTTGCGATTTGTAATTATATAGGAATGTGATGGATTTCAATTCCTTTTTAAAAATGAAATATAAGGTTCAAAACGAACGAATCTACTTAAGTTGTAACATAGGGTCCGCCAAATATTTTTTTTTTTTTTTTTTTTGATAATGCTATAAAAAAAACTACTGAATATTTTCTCAAATTTCTTTTTTTATTTGAAAGTACAATCCTTCCGGTTAATAATAGAAATTAATTTCATTCAAATGGCTGCCTCGGCTGGCCATGCAGTAGCCTACACGATCGGTCTAATTTTTAAGCATATTATCGATTGCTGTGTGCAGCTGTATTTCACCAATGGCTTCACAAATATTGCCCTTTAAAGCGTCAATTGTCTCTGGCTTATTGGCGTAACACTTATCTTTGACGGCACCCTACAAATAATAGTCTAACGGTGTCAAATCCCAGCTCCGAGGTGGCCAAACGACATCAGCTCTGCGGCTGATAATGCGATCTTCAAAAACAGGGCGAAAACATCGAAAGTAGCTTCGGCTGCGTGGGACGTAGCGCCGTCCTGTTGAAAGCAAATCTTGCTAATATCCTCCTCTTCAATTTTTGTGAACAAAAATTCGTTCAACATGGCCCGATAACGATTGCCATTGACTGTAACAGCCACTCCTTGCTCATTTTCGCAGAAAAATGGCCCAATTATGCCTCTGGACCAAAATCCGCACCAAACAGTGATTCGTCTTGGGTGTATCGGCTTTTCAATGTATGCGAGCGGATTTTCTGTGCCCCAAATGCGACAATTTTTCTTGTTTACATACCCGCCAAGATCAAAATGAGCTTCATATGAAAAGATGATTTTTTTTTTTGGCAAAATCGGCATATTCTGTTAGTCGATCGTAGGCCCACTTAGCGAAGCGAAAACGCATTGGACACAACCATATTCGTTCAGCGGAAGGATAAAACTAATTATCTGTCAAATCAGACATGAGCTAAGTGTTACCATTCACGAAATAAGCACTAGTTGAAAAAAAAACGTTAGATGGCGGGCCCTATATAAATCGTATCGATTTCATTTCCCATATTTGTTTTATTTCAACATATTTCGCTTTAAAATACAATTTTTTTTTGTTTACAATTATTTTGTTTTTTCAATTTTTGAATACCAAATTTTAAACGTTTGTAAAAAAATGTTAAAATCTTCATTATATTTTCGCATACTTTATGAAAAAGTATTCTGTATTACAACGGTTCACAATTTGTAATATAGAGGATCCATATGATGGGTAGCAGAGCTCCATTTTTTCAAAAGCAAATAAAATTTGGCAAATTGTTTCGAAATGAGTTTCCAGCGTTTTAGCCTTGAGCGAAAGCTTTAAATCTTGCTGAAATTCACACGGGTAATTTTAGAACAGGGATTGATTAAATAGGCAAGTTTTTTCTGACCAAGTTATTGTTCTTCACAAAAAACTTTTCTACCCTATTATTTTTAATTGCTGCAACAAGTATTCGGTACGAAAACTTGATATTAATATTACGGATAGAGATGTTTATTTCCGAAATCATTTAACAAATATCTGTGGTATTTTGCATCAATATGAATATGTCTAAGCAACAAACAAAATGCAAAAATACACTCAAATTAAAAACGATTAGAGTTAAAAACTACCGAAGGAGATAACCAACGGGTATTTAAACTTTATGAAATGTTTTATAGATAACGCTCTTAAGGTAGGATCACACGATTGTCGTAATGCACCAATAGTTAGTCTATTTTTATGCCAATCGTGCGATTATACAATTTATTGGCTCTTATGGCAACCTACAATATTATTGTTCTTATTTATCCCAATCAAATGCAACCCTGGTGCGACAATCGTGTTAAAGCTTTAAATAAATATTTTAGTGAATTATTATTTTAATTATTATTCGTTTTAATTTATTGAAATGTTTTCTCATATGCACCATCAGTAGCCCTTCCTGTGAGCTAATCTCTGACCTACACACATTTTCTTTTCTTTTTTGTATTTTTTTATTTTTTTATTTGTTCACTAAATGGGCTCAATAAAAATAAAGAGAGCACTATATTTTTTTTTTTAAAGAATGAACCATTTCGAAAGCAAAAAAAAAAAAATTATAAATAAATTAAATTTACCACAGCAGCTGATTCACAGTGTTACCATAAACAAATTTTTAATTGAGAGAATTTTATTATTACGTTTTTGTTGAAATTTTCATAGAACGAAATGGAAAATGAAATCGAATTCGATTTTAAACAAAATCGATATGAAAACGAATTTTAAGTGGCGATTTCGAGTCCATTTTCACTGGTCTACAAAAAACAAAAATTTGGCCGCCTTTAAATAAAATTATATGGAATATAATGAATTTGATGCGTTGAATTCAAATTTTTTATGGGCGTGGCAAATTTTTCGCCCAAAATATGGTAATTATGTCAATTATATAACTTGTAAGCGACTTGACCGATTTTAATGCAATTACCACCAAATGTTTAGGAAGAAAATTTCCTATAAATCAACTGAAGAAAATTTTTTTGTATTTTCAACAGTTTCCGAGTTTTTCGCGCAAAATTACAGCATTTTTTTATTTGATTTTTTTCAAAGTCATAAAAATTTTTTCAGAATGAGAATTTTACATGTTAAGCATTTAAATTAAAGCTTAAAATGTTGAGAATAAAATAAGCTACAAATCATGAAAATCGACAAAATCAAAGGAATCATTTTTAATGGCTATGATAGGTAAAAAAAAATTTAAATTAAGAATTTTTTTTTATTATTGTGGTAAATTATCCAGTACAAAATGCACTTTTAAGAAAGATAACACAATTTTTTTAACCATTCAACACTTATTTGCGAAACGAAAAAGACAAGTCCTATCCAAAATTTGATTTTATCAAAACTAAAAGCTTATATTGAAGAGTACTACACATTTTTGTCAAAATTAGGCACCTGCCTGTATTGTATTGACTTATTAATTTTTTTTAAAGAAAAACCAATTTCCATTAATTTTGCAAGAAAAAATTTGTTCGCTAATTTTGGTCAAAGTTAGGTACCTGCATTTAATTTTGACTAAAATCAGCAATAGCTCAACGACTTTCATGATTTATAACTTATTTTATTCTCAACATTTTAAGCTTTAATTTAAATGCTTAAAATGTAAAATTCTCATTCCGAAAAAATGTTTATGACTTTTTGAAAAAAATCAAATAAAAAAATGCTGTAATTTTGCGCGAAAAACTCCGAAACTGTTGAAAATACAAAAAAGTTTTATTCAGTTGATTTATAGGAAATTTTGTTTTAAGCATTTGGTGGTAATTGCATTAAAATAGGTCAAGTCGCTTACAAGTTATATAATTGATATAATTACCATATTTTGGCCGAATAATTTGCAACGCCCATAAAAAAAATTAAGCCCGAAGGAAAAAACCGAAAACGGATTTGAATTCAGCGCATCAAAATCATTATATGCCATATAGTTTTATTTAAAGGTTTTTTTGCTGTAGGCCAGTGTAATCTAATATACAAACTTCATGACAACTTATATTAGGATATCAAATTCTGCGTGAATTCGCCTATTTTTACTAAACAATTCAAAAATAGCAAAATCTCTCTTTAAATGGTCATAATTTTGTCAAACTTATCCGAATTTTGGCTCATAAAAGTTTTACGACTTTCTACAAAAATCCATAGAAAACTGCAAGGTGTTCCAATAAGACGTTTCATTGTCAATAGCTCGTCTTTTTAACGTTTGTTATATTCCAACCTGTGGCTACTTAACAGATGCAAATACAAATTACGCGATTAATAAAGATGCAACGATATTCGACAACAACGTATTGATATTATTAGAATTCACTACAAAAATTGAAAAAATTTCACGGTCCCAATTCGTAATAGGTGCATACATAATTTCTGCGTCATCTCAAGTTTAACAAGGGGAACTTCTTTCAGTCAATGAGCTGAGTTGTCAGAGCAAGTTAGTAATGTGATGAACCGAACTCATAAACGTTACTCTAGAACAACTGAGAATATTGGTATTGTAGCCAATAGTAATGAAGAAAACCCAGGTTTGTATATTTCTTGTCGATCTTTGAAATCGGGCATTCCACAAACAACCTTACACAGTATTTCGCATAAAAATTTGGGTCAGTTAACACAAATGCTTACGCATACCGTCTATCAACAACGGCATGTCTATAATGATTCGGTTCTTAAAATGCATCAACCTGATCCAGAATTCATCAAAATATCATCTTGAATGATGAGGCTCATTTTCATCTCGCAGGCTACACTCAAGAATTATTGCTGAGAAAGCTTTCAATGGGCAACGTTTGACTGTTTGGTGAGGTTTTTGTTTTGAAGTGGTTATTGTACCTTATTTTTTGAAAAAGAGGCTGAAGCTATTGTTACGGTGAACGGATTGTCCTATAGAGCAATGTTTAATGATATTGTATTGCCGGAATTGGAACATAATAATGTGGACCACACAAGTCAGCCGTGTTGGTCATTTGGCTAATATTGTTTTCCGTTATTAATATCATACTTCCTTTACATATCAAAATTAAACGTCTTATTGGAACACCCTGTACAAAATTTCTACATTTTCGATCTGTTAAAAGATAATGCTCCAACAAGTTTTGCACATTTTTTTAAATTTGTTTTTTACTATCAGTTAAAAAGCAGACATTTTATTTGATTACTTTTTAAAAAAATTTTTAATTAAACCATTTAAAGAAAAAACTTAAATTTTCGATTAAAAAGGCCTACTTTGTTAAACAAGCATCGTTTGCGCCACTCTCTGAATGACAAACTTTAAATGCCCACCACCACATGCTACATAATATATTTAATACCAGTTTATGGCCAATAAATCATTAATTGAAAACAACTTTTAATTTTTCTGTAGTATTTTTGTTTTCTTTTTTTTTTTTTCTTATTTTGCACATTTATTCCAGCCATTCATTCATTTATTCAAAACGAATTTTCAGTTCCTACGCAAACTCTACTACACACTACGATACAAAGACAAAAAACAAACAAAACATTATCGACAAGAAAATGGAACTGAAATAAAAAAACGCAGTCTGTGTAACACTCATTTCCCTTTTCACCACTTCTTACTGAATAAATTAAACGTATAGTACACAATAAAAGTATTAGCCATATATACACACAGAGAATTTATATATTTAAAATCACGTTTTATGACAGTTTGCTCCATCTTGTGGTGGCGACCGGCAAATATTTAAAGCAACAACAACTAGTTCTTGTTGTTGTTACTCTATGGATAAACACACATATTCTTGTTTTGTGTTTTAAATAAAAACAAGTAATCGGATGTGCAAACAAAGCAAAAGTAAATAAAGTATAAACGTACATACATGCATACATGAAAAATAGATTTGGAGAGAGAGATAAAGAGAGAGAGAGCTCCTGTACACAAATTCACTTACACCTACATTTATAAAGCCACCATCAACAACTCTAACCAGTTACCCGGTATTGTTTTTGTTGTGCCAATTTAACAAGTAAACAAAAGTCAAAGAAAAACGAAGAATTAAAAACAATAACAAAAATAGCGGTTCTATTATTAACAGCTGTTTTTAGTTTGCTAACTATCTCTTTCTTTTTACGTATATTTTTTCTCATTTACTCAGCTGTTTAAGGCGCATGTGCAAAAAGGAGAGAAAATTTCCCAAAACAATTGCCCCTTAAAATAAGGCACCAACACTTGTTGCTTATATTTTACATCTCACTCCTTATTACTCTTTTTTTTTTAAAGTGGCATGAGTATTGAGTAGTCAGAAGCAATTGCTTAGAATAGAGCGAACAAAACAAATAGAAGAAAAACTGCTGTTCTCTTTAAATTTTTTCTCAGAGCAAAAGACGAGTTTTGTTGTGTTTATGAATGAATTGATTGAATGAACGCTGGTTAAGCACGTTTTTAGGTCATGTTTATAAAATGACCTGAATAAACGTTTGTTATACACGTTTTTAGTCAAGTGTGGTGAAATGTACTTATAGTGGTGGGGGTGTGCTGTCTGCGGCTTTGTTTATTCATTTATCGTCTTTCGTTTTAATGTTTTACTTATTCTTTTTTAGTCATATGGCTTTACTTGTTGCTTTTGTTTTCTGTCTTCTTTTTTTAATCAGTATTAAATGCCCTTGAGATAGTCTGTGACCTGATATTTTATTAACACTGACCTTTAACGTGTTCAATTAGGGGTTATGTTTGATTTGCAAATTATTATTTTTGTTTCTGTACATCAACCGGTATTTGAGGGTTGGTGAGAAATGTTTAAAAATGTTGTGGCTGTTAAACCTAAAAAACAGAATATTTTAAAATTTGTTAATACAACAATTAAACATAAAGTCTGACTATACAAAGTGCATATTTTTTGTGGACAAATATCACCGTCATTGCATGCCCAGCATGTTTTCTGATAGAAATGTTTGATTAATTAAATGAAAGCCATTTTACCACTGTAAACTAATTTTTCAATGAATTCATATAGGGAATGATCTGTAAAAATTTAATAACGGTACTTCCTTTAAAAACATTCCTAACGCCGCGTGTGTACTAAAGTTTAGTCAAAAAAAGGGAAGAAATTATAATCGAAAAAATAAAAATTATTTAAAATGCGTACAACCAAAATAAATCTTTTCGGGAAATATGCTCATTAGTTAATCTGGTATAAGAGTTAGCTTTAACGACAACTCAGAGTATGTATATCAATAAAGAAGTGGCCGACCACCGGCACTATCTGTACGTGAAAAGCGGCAAATATCTATCGTGATTAAAAAAGCGACCAAAACTCAGCCATCAGCTCTAATAGTGCTGGTTATAATGCCAGTGTTTGTAGAAAATAACCACAGATTAGCAAGGTGAACCAAATAAAGCGATTATCCTTTGCAAAAACAAAAACATAAGCTAGGATATACAGTTTTTGGAGAAAGTTGTTTTCGCTGGTGAAAGTAAATTTTGTATTTACAAATTGGATAGACGTATTTTGACATGGTGGTAGAAGGGCGGTGCTTTACTAAGAAGTCAGCGGTTGGTGTCGTGGAGCTCTTGTTTATCGAAGAAATAATGAATAATAATAATTTAACGAAAAGTGCTCAAAAAATGGGCATTGAGTTCGATTACGACTTCCAAAATGACAATGCGCCGAAGCACAAGGTAGAAATAATTCGCTGTGGGTCCTGTACCATTCCCGCCAACACCCTAAAAACTACCCTACAATCACCGGACCTCAACTTGATTGAACATTTATAGAACCATTTGGATCGACGGATTCGAGAGCATCATATTACTTCTTAAAGTATGTTTTAACAGATACTTCTACTCGTATATTTAAAAAAACTGGTACACTCGATACAGAAACGTTTAAAAGATGTAATAAAAACATACTACTTATTAACATGTTTTTTTGAGATATTTTCATAAAAAATGTTTGTAACTGACGGTGACTTTTGTCCACAAAATATTTGAACTATGAACGTTTAATACTTTTGTTTGTAAAATAGGTTAAGAAAAAACGACTTGTTTTAACTGAAGTAGAATTAAAATGAATTATTGCTTTTAATAAAAATAATAAAATGTTGTGCTTCAATTATTATATAGGGAGATCGGATGGTTATTATTCCAAAATCTTCATTTTTCGAAAGTTTGGGAAAAAAAATAAAAGTGAAAAATTTCCAACAGATGGCGTTGTAGGTGGTCATTCCTTTATCACTGCTTTTGTTAAAGGTATTTGAATAAGATTTGGCACATCGATTTAGTGCATGTATTCTAAGTTGTGCAGCAAATATAAACGGGGTTGGATAAGTGGGCATGGTGCCTCTAATACAAAATAAATATGTATATATTTTTGTATATCTTGAGAACGGTAAAAGCAGAAGTCTCTGAGTTTGGTAAAAATGACTTCGTAATTAATACAAATCATCAGCCAACAAGTGGTCGCATAATAATCGGATATGTGGGCATTATACGTACCTCCCATGCAAATAAATATAGAATTTTTTATTTTATAATTTGGTCTAAATGAGTTGGCAGTCAATACGAATCATCAGTTTAAAACTGGGAGGAATTGGATAAGTTGGCGTGGCATCTTTCATACATAATAGTAATTTTTTATTTTTTTTTTTTTAATTGAGGCTTTAAATCAATAAATAATCACTCTGAGAAATACAAGCAATTGTTGTCCGTAAATAGCTGTCTACTTCTGAACATACATAGATTTCTGGGCAAAGCCGGATGGTTAAAGCTAGTTTTTGTATATATGACAACCTTCAATGTCTCATAAAGAACGTGAAAACCAAGGTAGATCGAAAAAGATATGCACTCTTGAGCAAAAATAACCTTTTCTCATCTTCTGTAAACAAATATTGATTTTTGTATATGGAGAATGATGAAGTAGATTCATTGAAAGGGCACAAACCTACAAACGCCGGTTCCGAACTGCAGATATATTAGTTAGCGAAGTTTTTCACAGCGTAAATATACATAACCAGTCGATAGTAACGTTGTGAGGTGATATCGCTGTTGAAAATTGTCAGATGGTGTGGCTTGGAATTGAACCGACGCCTTTTTGTTTGGAAGGTGGGCTCTTAACTAACATACCATAGTGACACATGCGCTATTAAATACGTGGAGCATAAATTTACATTCAGTACTGCTCGAAATCTAAGCGAATTTTCTTGTCGATTCAATTAACCACTCGTATATTACTAATTTTTTGTTATCTTAGGCACCTAAATTATAACTATAATAACAAACCTTTAATTCCATTCTCTACCAAGTAATACAACAAAAACGAAATTAGCTCCTTGACTAGCTGCTAGAAACGTAAGCATTTTTCAGTACTTTGTGTAATAAATTTATTTTTATGACCTCCGCACACCGTTTTGGCATAGTTTTTATGATATTTGTTAGAATTATTGTTAGTATTGATTGGCATTTCAAGAATTAGGAACAGTTTTATTTAAATAACAAAAAAAATCGGCTAACCGGTTATTTGAATTATTATTAACCGAGGACTGGTTTTTTGAAAAGTGCTACTTTTCGAATTATTCGAAAACCGGTTTTTGAAAAAAGTCGAATAATCGATCTCCCTATTATTATCCCAGTGAAGCAGCCCTTAAATCATTTTAAAGGTGAAATGACGATGACTTTTGTCCATCTGTGTATATACACTAAGCCTTACATTAAAAAACAATTTACTTTATCTCAACGTTTCTTCAAATATCAACAGAAATAATCGAGGTCTTCATAAAAAAGCAACAAATTAATATTTCTTTGATGAACCCTTATATTTTATAACATCACCACATCTGAGCGGCGTGGAATCAATAGGGGTTTTGGAGATACCCTTCAATTCAGCTCTTAGATTTTTAAAGCGTTCATTTTGATTTTTAAATTGTTTTCCTGTTTTCTCTTCATTATTTAAGAGGTTTATGTCATATGATTGGTGCCGGGCAATCAAGTATTTAAACCCTATTCTCTTCTATGAACTCCCTGACTAACCTCGAAGTGTGTTTCGGGCCATTATTGCTTTGAAACAAACATTGAAGTGACATACTCCATTCAGCACATTGAATCATTTGCATTTCTAAAATGTTTTTCTTAAATAAATCGAATCGTTATGTCATTAATTGCTGAAAAGCAAGTCCATACCATAAAGTTACCTTCTCCATATTAAAATTATTTTTACAATTGCATGCATCAAGCCTTTTACTTGGCATACTTCCTACTGTGCAAGTTATTAAGTTAAAATTTTGATTCGTTACTAGACAGAACGTAATTATTATAGCGGTAGGGACCAACCCCAGTGTTTTTATGCGAAAAGTAGTCTTAAAATCAAAAATATTTTTCTGAATATAAGTAAAAAACTGTTGTACAAAAGTAAAAAAGTTTTTTATTACAATCGTAAAAAACGGAACAAATTAGGCCATATAATTTTGGCATACTTTTAAGCTCGTAATTAAAATGTTTTTATCACAGAAATTTTGGAGCACAGATATATGATCCAGCTAACGAAATAACAATTAGATGCTTTGTCCAATATTAGACTCCAGAGATATTGAAATAGGAGAAAACGGGCAAAATTAATTACTTTTCCTCTAAAATGACACGCATATTTTCTTCTTAAAGCACAGCTTTTTGTTTGTCAACACTCATTATTCATTGAAATGTGTTGTACAAAAATACATTTTCAAAAATTGCACTTTAAGAGGATAATAAACCCTATTTTTGGTTCATAGTCCTTTCCTAGGAAACGCATAGTTATGTTAGGAACTATAAGAAATAGAGTATTCAAATGCTATTATATTATCAAGTTTAGACGAAATCAAAGACTGACTGACAAAATTTGGTACAGTTAAGTTTTGTAGTTCCTTTCCCTCACCTGAGCAAGATATTAATCAATTTAAAATTCGGAAAAATTAAATATTTCTTGGGAAGGAAACAAATAAATAAATAAATATGATGCAGAACTTCAGGCAGTTTGTTTACTCGTATGTACCATATACATATGTATTTATGTTTGTATGTATGTATACTTATAAAAAAATCAACTTTTTTAGAACCAATTGGTGCTAAAGCTCCCACATTTTCCTTGGAATATACTTTGATCGAAGTTAAAAAACCTCAAGGAGCAAGTTTTGCATTGTTATGTCAAGCTCAAGCTTATCCTGTACCCATTATAAGGTAAATAATTGAGAAGTTTGACAAAAACAAATTAAAAATTCTTAACATTTTTTCAAGACTAAAACCTTTTTATCCCAACATACAACACAAGGCTGTTTTCATTTTTTAAATTTAATTTTGTTATAATTTATTTGTAATTAAATGTATATTTCTAAACTTTAGAGCCTATGGGTTCTAAGAAACCCGCTTTTCCTGGTGAAGTTCAAACGTTTGCTCACCATGCCGCTATAAACGCAACATTAGCTCTTACGTGTCAAGCTCAAGCTTATCCAGTGCCATATTTTAGGTAAAACTATTTTCTCAACATTTTGGCTTTGAAAATTATTTAAATTTTTATTCATAAATTAAAATTTTAGAGCCTATGGGTTCAAAGAAACCTGCTTTTCCGCCAGGCGTTAAAACATTTTCGTATGATACCGTAATTAATATGACCTTGGCGTTAACCTGTCAAGCTCAAGCTTATCCAGTGCCATTATTTAGGTAAAGAAAAAACAAACTTCAAGTACTAAACTTCAGGCAAATTTAAGAATAAATTTATTATTTCAAATCTATTGTTAACATTAATTTTTTCTTTAGAACCCTTGGGCTCAAAAGCTCCCTCGTTTCCTAGCGTAGCCACCACTTTTACTCTATTTGTGGCTAGTCATAATACAATAGCTTTAACTTGTGAAGCTCAAGCTTATCCAGTGCCTTATTTTAGGTAATTTAAAAAAAAGGAACCAAGTATGTACCCGATTACTTTTATTGTGTACATGCTCCTATTTCAAACAAATCTGATAAAGAACATTTCCCCAAAAAAGAAAGTAAATTAATCGGTTACTTTTGTCGATTTTTCTTTCTCTAGCCTCTAGTTTTACACTCTATGTGGGTGGCTATTCAACTAAGTAGTGAAATTTATGCTGGTATTGTGTTTGAAGTTACTTAAAAAAGTGGCCGCTTATCCTGTTACTTTTGTTAGACAAATACTATTTTTATATACATCTATTATATATTTTACATGTTAAAAGGTAAAGTAATCGGTTACTTTTGCTATATATAATCTGTTTTTAATCCACCTTTAATTAAACTTATTGAGCACTTATTCAGGTACTTCGCTATGTATTTCTTTTAGATATAACGATGGATTTCAAAGTTTGTATAATTGTTTGTGCATTTTAATTACGTTCAGAACAATACCTTGAAAAACATCATGTAAAATCAAGGTTAGGTGTAAACTAAATAAAACTGTTGACAATGAAGGATCTCTGCAATACATTAAAAAAAACAGTCAGCCGAACCGGCAACACCTTGCGCCATACGTAATTATCAATGTTGCCACTTTTTGTATAATTATACATAATCCGTACTAAAGGGTGTCCCAAAATGAACGCAAGATTTGAAATAAATAGGAAACACAGTTTTTAGTCTTTTGATTGTTATTTTTTCATTGAATCATAAAGTACATAGGATATGGTTACTAATGGAATAGCATATCTGGCAAATGTCCTCCACGGCTTTGTATACACATATGCACTCGTTTGTCAAAGTTTTCCATGACCGTTTTGCATATATATGGCCAAATTTCCTTGATACAGCGTGGAATCCCTTCCTTTAGTGCAAGAATGGATGTGGGCTTGTTGACATACCCCTGTGGTATTTTTTTATTTTTTATTAGTTAATAATTTAATTTAGAATATTTAATAAAGAGTAAACAAAACTGTTACGCCGTAGTGGAGCTTCTAGCAATTTACGTCAGCTCTGCCTGTTTTGCGCCAAGCATTTCAACTGTGGTCCTTCTTATACATTCAGAGACAATGGATCTGCGTACAGTTTGGTCGACCTATACTTCTGCCACCCTGAGGTAGCAAACTTGTGCGGGCGATATCACCTATATTCTTTTGAAGTGTGTGTCTGACCCGTGACTATTTCTATTTCCTCCGGCAAACTTTAGTGGCAATATATACTCCTTTAAAATCGATGAAAAGAAAAAGACGGCGATTTGCATTCCACTGATTGCTCCACTATTATGCGAAGCAAATTCACTTGGTCAGCACAACTTCTGTTAAGCCTGAAACCAGCTTGTGCATTGCGTAGTGATACTTCTATTGTGGGAGAGTTCGCCTCTTTTGGGTACAGTAATACTCATGATATAAGAAATAAAAGGTAGTTCCATTCAAAATTGCTTGACAATAAACGGGATTCTTGAAGTTTGTTTTGCATGTAAACATTTAAAAAAGCGTTGCCACATGCAGAAAAAGAACCAATATTCACATAAATTTTTCACAAATTTGTGTAATTTAATCAAGATTTTAAATTTAGAATATTATTTAGAATTTTGCAGCATAAGTACCAACGTTAATTTTGAACATATAATATATGTATGTTTTTTAACCCGAGCTATTTCAGAATAAATACTAAAAGATATGTATTGAAATGGAAAATTTGAAGGTTTTATTAAAGATCTTTTTTAGTTGTTTTTTTTTTAAATTTTTTTCTTTGCACATTTAATATTTTGTTTTGCCTTATATTACGGTTTAATAATCGAATTCGAAAAAAAAAAAAATTTAAGTGAAAATGGGATCTATTGAACAGGGTATGGTAGCACAAATTTCAACATAAATGTCAGTTCGCCTTTATTGTCACATGGTAATATGTCAGAAAACATGTGAGAGTGGCACTGCCTTCTATTTTTTTATATCATGGTATTAATTCTACTAGGAGGGTAACCAGCCATCCTGTATTAACGGCAGGATTGCCATTGCAATAATATCTACTGCCGTTGAAATATTTTCTTAAGTTTGCCGATTACCGGCTTTATTTTTACAAGTGTGGATGGTGGTTGGTATGGATCTGTGTTGATTACGCCTAACATTATTAGGATTGAAGTTAATGAGTGGCCGTTTTCGCCCTTGATATTTGGTGTTATGAGCTCTCTTTAGTTGATAGTTTCTGAGCTTAAAAATACCAACTAAGAGTTGATGAAAGCTTAATACATCGGCACCTCTAATCATCTTGACATCCCATAGAGAGCCAAGAAATCGTCTGCTAACTAAAAAAAGATCAATTTGGTTGCGGATGTTATTAATTAACTGTTGATGCGTGGCACATAGATCACTTAACCTTTCTTCATTATCATTTCGACTATATCCGAGACCCTGGTTATCCATTATAAATCTTATATTAGAGTTGTCATATCCAACCGTAGCATTGAAGTTACTAATGACCATTATATCACTCTTTCTCACTTGCCATATTTTCGTATTTAGTTGATCGTAAAAACTCTTCTTAACGTCAGTGTCATCAGGTTCAGTTGGCACACAACAAAAAATATTCACAATACTACGAAATTTAGTCAAAAACCGTGTGACTGTGATTCGATCCGACACAGAAATGAATTCCATTTCTTGGATAACTGAGTGTGTCCATACGTCGATTTTAGATCACCACAACCCTATCTACGCACTTCATTTAAAACCTTAAAAGTCCAAGCGATAACTATTAATTTCCCTGCAAACTTGCTCTAGCTTTGATGGTTCGGCCAGTGTACGTTCCATGTTCCTATTCTTGTCTCTTCGAAAGCAAATTGGTTGTGCCGTTGAAACCATTTCATTCGTTGTTTTGTTGATATAAGAGCTTTTATGTTCCGAAAAGGGCCACGTTGTGGACACGTTTTAGTTTCGGAGTTTACTATTGACCTTACCGGCACGGTTGGTCTATCCAGTAGCTATGCTACTAAAGTTGGCGCTCTTAGGATCATCACACTTACTGATCGCCCCCACCGCGACAAGATGGCAATCCGACTGGGTCTAGATTTAATGCCTTTGTAACGTAAAATAATGCAATATCATTGATCTGTAACGCACAAGGCTATCTAGCGCTATGTTTTAGGTAATTGGTACATTAATCTGATTAATTTAGATTGAAAAAGTAATTTGTAAAATTTCTGGGCTCGTACCACATTTATAAAGGTTCTAATTCTTTGTTTTTTTAAGTTTCTGAACTTATTTACGCTTGAGAGAGGAGCTTAATGATATTTCTTAAGTTGTTTAAATAATAAGTTTTGGTTTGAAACGTCTACTCAACTGGTTCTTTATGAAAAGTTTTTCAATTATGTTACATATCTTTGTAAAACTTAAAATATAATTTCTTATCTATTTAATTTTTTTTTAGAACCTGTGGGTGCAAAAGCTCCTACATTTTCCAGTGATTCTAAAGTTAGCATGTTTGTGCGTAACATTAACTCAAGTTTTGCTTTATTGTGTCAGGCTCAAGCTTTTCCGGTTCCAATAATTAGGTAAATCCTAGTAACGTTGTCAAGTTAAGCATTTTTTGTTAGAAGCTTTGTTATGTTTGCTGTGAAGCATCTATGCAACTGGTTCTTAATTAAAAAAGTTTTTCTTTTTAATTTGAATGTCTACAAATAATTTAAAAATAATTACAAAATTTTTTTCAGAACCTGTGGGTGCAAAGGCTCCTACATTTTCTAGCGATTCTAAGGGAAGCATATTTGTTCGTAACATTAACTCAAGTTTTGCGTTACTTTGTCAAGCTCAAGCTTTCCCGGTGCCTATAATAAGGTAAACTTTTCAAGATAAAAAAAAATATATTTACGAAGGCAGTTTTCCAAAAAAGAAACTATTTACTAAAGCTCCTTTTAAATTTTATTTAAACCTGTTAATTTTTATTAATAGAACCCGTAGGTGCTAAAGCCCCAACCTTTAACACTGATTCCAATGTATTTTCTTATACCCGTGCCATTGGTCAAAGTTTTGCACTGTTATGTCAAGCTCAAGCCTTTCCGGTGCCTATAATAAGGTAAAGATTATTTTCCTACATCAGAGACTATTTATTTAAGGCCACGGTAATAAAACTAGTCTATCCTATAAAACATGAAAATGATTAAAAGGGTTGGTGTAGTTTTGCTATTACTATTTTTTACTATTTTTTTATTGAATCATCATAACAAAGGCAGGTTAGGTTTATTTATGGAATAATGCATCGGGCAAACAGCCTGTACGACTTTACATGCACATACTCGTTTGTCGAAATTTCTCATGACCATTTTGCATAAATGTTGCTAATTTCGTTAAAGCAGCGTTGAATCTCCTCCTTTAATACACGGGTGACATAGACCTTTGATTTTTAATAAGCCCATAAAAAGAAATCTAATGGTGTTAAAACACACGATCTAGGGGACCAATTTCAATCACCGAAACGAGAGTATACATGACCTGGAAATGTCTCATGCAGTAATAGAATTGTTTTAGTCTAAATGACATGTGTCACCGTCTTGTTGAAACTACATATTGGCCACATCAATATCATCCAATTTTGGCAGAAAGAACTGTGTTATGATGTCGCGATATATAGCATCGGTAACAGTTACTGCTTGACCAGCTCCATATTCAAAAAATATGGTCCAGTTATGCCTTCAGCTCAAAATCCACATCAAACAGTGATACGTTGTGGGTTCTCAGAACCAGAAATGCGGCATTTTTGTCGACTAACCATCATCATTTAGTGCTTAGGATGATTTTATTCGAAAAATCAGTATCCATTTGTTGGTGCTCAATAGTCCTTTCAACGACACATTGTTCTACCCTGTAAGGCTACATTTTTACTAACCCTAAACTGTCAGCTGTTGAAATGAATTGTTTTAGGGTTGCCAACATTTTTCTGCAGAAATGGCGAAAAATTCTAATTTTACGTTAATTCTGGGACACCTTTTATGTGCACATCTTACCAGAACCGATATACATGTATGGATCGATATCCTCGGAAGGGGTTGGAGTGGGTGAGAGTATCCTTTAAACTTCCGGACCACTGCAGTGTCTTACAAGCGGAGGTCTTGGCGATAAAGAGGATAGCGGCCTGGCTGATGTACTATAGGGTATATGATGTTGATATCCGGATCTGTACGAACAGTCAGTCTGCGATAAGGGTGCTCTTCGGTGTCTACTCGACATTGCGACTTGTGTCTGAATGCCGCGCATCTCTAAACGAGATGGCGAAACATTCAGACCTGGAGATTATCTGGTTAAGGGGTCACTCCGACACCCGAGGGAACTATGTGGCAGATGAACTGGCGAGAGTGGGTTCTCTTCTCGGCAATGAGGAGATTGATAATTTATTTGGGATGCCACTTTCCTCTTGTAGACTTCTGGTTCTGCGGTATATGTTGGGCAAGACACAATTGCGGTGGGATAATGAACCCACGTTGTCTGTATCGAGACAGATCTGTACGATCGGGCACGCTCGGAGGCTATTTGGGGATGCGATGCCTAAGCCTAGTGCGCACGCTAGGAGATTAGGTCTACCGTTTAATAACTATTGTAGGGGTTGTAAGGATTAGGAGGAGGAGGAGGAGACTGTCGAACATTTCTTGTGCAGACATGTAGGTCCGCTTGGACGCTACCTATTTTTGGCATCACAGTGGAATCGTATTGGACCCAAGTGAGCTGGACCAGTGTCTGGCTACCCATCGTAACTAACTAACTAACTAACTAACTTAGATGTACTATGTAACTTAAGTGTTGCACGTTGACCTTTAATCTTGACTTATTCAACCATTTCTCTAATTGAGATACATTGTCCTGTAAGTACTGCGCGGCATGGACTTCTAATTACGTTTATGAATGCATTCCCGTGGGCAAATGTAGAAGTATGGACATATTCACTTGTTGGGTTGCTATATTGCTACCCTGGAAACCACCGGTGTTGATTGATTATTTGAGTGGACTTAAGAAAAATAAATTAAAAACGTAGTTTTCTTTTTTAAGCTTTGAAAGCTAGAAAAAATAAATTGAATTAAAATTTGTAGAAAAACTTTGGTATTATAAAACTTAAACATCTTATAATAATAGGCACATCTCAGAAAGCTTTTCACGTCAAGCATATATGTTTACCACCCAATATTAAGGCAATATTTTTGTATAAAAGCTTATCGTTTTCCTTTAAATGTTCTTATTAATTAAAAAAAAAAACAAATATGTTTTAAAAGAACCTTTGGGTGCAAAAGCTCCAGCCTTTGCTACCAATTCAAAAGGCAGCATATTTTGGCAATCTCAAGGTGATGATATAGTATTATTATGTCCAGCACAAGCTTATCCGGTGCCGGTTTATAGGTAATTTTAAAAAAATTTAAATTTTAATAAAACATTCGAGCAGTTTTCATTCCTTTTTACTTTTATAGAAAATAAAAAAAAAATATTTGTTTACAGAACCTTTAGGTGCTAAAGCTCCTGCATTTTAATCTTCCTCTAAAAGTAGTTTATTTTTTGAAGAACAGGGTAAAGATTTAGTACTGTTATGTCAAGCTCAAGCCTATCCAGTGCCTATTTTTAGGTAAAATCAAAATTTTAACATATTTCAAGAATTAAGCTCAGGCAGTTTTTAATGACACTTAATATTTTAGACAATACTGAAGAAATGATTCTTTTATTTTAGAGCCACTGGGAGCTAAAGCTCCTAATTTTCCCTCTGCCATGAAAAGCAGTACCTTTTGGGAAGAGCAGGGTAAAGATTTGGTTTTATTGTGTCAAGCTCAAGCTTACCCCGTACCGGTGTTTAGGTAAACGTTACACTGCCAACTGGTTCTTTTTTTTACTTATACTCGTATTATTACATTTATAATTTTAAGCTTTAATTATTTAAAACCGATTTTGATATCCTCCTTTTAGAACCAATGGGTGCTAAAGCGCCTACATTTTCGAGTGACCTAGCTAGTTCCACTATAATCAGGCATTATGGTCAAAGCTTTGCCTTATTGTGTCAAGCTCAAGCATATCCAGTACCTATTATAAGGTAAAACCCTCAGCAAAAAGCTCTCTGCGTCATTTATTGTATATCTATTGAAAAGAGATTCTTAGCAAACAGCTTTTAAATACAAAAGCTTTTACAGTTTGATTCATTGCTAGTTATTAGGGTGGTATAAAAAGCTTTTTTAAGTTTCTTTAATTAGTTTTGCAATACTTTTCTTATTTTCCAGAACCTGTTGGTGCTAAAGCTCCTACATTTTCTGGTGAATCAAAAAGTTTTACTTTTGTCAAAGATATTGGTCAAAGTTTTGCATTATTGTGTCAAGCTCAAGCCTTTCCAGTGCCCGTAATAAGGTTAGTTTGTTATTGAGAGCTTTTGAAGAACAAAAGATCTTGTACTTTAGCGATAATTTTAATTGATTGCACAATTTCGGCAGTTTAGTATTTTTTTTTGCAATTTTTTTTTTTTTCTTAATTACTTAGAACCCATGGGCAGTGTTGGCCCTAAAATTTCTGGTGGTCGTTTGCAAGAGGTTACCAAAAAAGCTCAAGACAGTTTAGCTATACTATGCCTGGGCCAATCTTATCCTACACCAATTTTTAGGTATAGACATCAGGCAGTTTTTAATTGCTTTGTAACTTTTAAAGATTAAAAAAATTCTCCACATAACATTTTTTATTTTAAGAACCTATCGGTAGCGTTGGTCCACGTTTTTCCGGTGATCGTTTACAAGAACAAACCATGCATTTCGGTGACAGTTTTGCCATATTATGTCAAGCTCAAGCCTATCCAATGCCAATTTTTAGGTAATTTTTACAGATCAGGCAGTTTTTCTTATGATTTTTTAAAATTTTTAAAAAAAAATTCAATTTTTACAGAACCTTTGGGTCATGTTAAGCCAAAAGTTGCCACTAAAAGTATAGAATTTAATGAAGTACCACAAGGTGAAACTTATGTGGGTCATTGCCCTGGTCAAGCTTATCCAGTGCCTGTTTACAGGTAATATGATGATTAAAAAGTTTGTTGCCAAAATGCCCACTAAGTTTTTAATGAAAAAATGTTCAGTCGATCAAATTTCCATAAAAATTGTTTTCTTTAAATTTGTTTTTTTTTCAAAGGAAAAATTATTGTTAGGATTTTCAAATTCATTAAAAATGTTTATAAAAAATCTTAAAAATGTAATTTTATTCTTAAGTTTTAAAAGTCAAGGTTTATTAAAATGTTAGAAATTTTTTTCAAAAACAATCAAATTTTCAGTTAAATTTTTGTTCGACGAACAATCTATGTTTTTTTATATCGGGTGTGGCATCGGTTTGAATTTGAAACAGCAGTTATATCGAATTTAGCAATATTTATGTCATTCTATTCTGTCACAAAATTCCGTATATTATCTCCACTGAATGATTCATTTCATTCACGGACTTACGCTTGACCAACATTCAGATTTATTGGAATTTATTTCCAAAACAAAGACAATTAATTGGTCGCAAAAAATTGCAAATTGCAAAACAAAACTCAAAAAAAAAAGATCCAAAAAATCGAATGAAACTCAGAAAACCCAAACGTGGAGGCATCATAGACCCATATTTTTTGAAAATGAAGACGTGCAACCATTATGCTAGAAACGCATTCAAGGCTACCAACCATCGACCACACAAAAAAAGCCAAGTAACCAGCTACTTAAGTATTTTAACGACTACAGCTGCAAAAAAATGTAAACAAATGTACATATGATTGCTATTTTTCAGTGGTGTCACGTACATTTTTTCGTGCTTTTAATGTATATATTTTATGTATTGCGTTTTTAAAACGCCTATTCATGCATCTTATTGTATTGACGGCAGTAAACTAAACTGTTTATTATCGCCAAGAAAAATAGAAATTAGCCTAAGTTGGCTACGGGCTTTAACGGTAGTCGTGTAGTCGGTAGTCGCGTTGCCGCTAAAATAAATATTCTCATATGCACATATGTATTCTATTTTTGAAAGCTTGTAGTCGATGGTCGGTAGCCTTGAATGTGTTTATAGTGTTATGAGCAATGGAGGCAGCTATCGCACCATGACATCCGATTTTCATGGTATTGATGTGAACGATGTTTGTTTTCAACAGGTTTGATGGCCCTTTAATTAGCCGAAACGGTGATGTCAGTTTGCCGCCAAGAAGCTGATATTTGACACCGTTGAACTATATTCTGTGGGTCACCTCGGCAGCTATATGAATGATATAATATTTCATTTCTAACCCGAACAATTGTATTTCACAACAAAAAAATTGGCAAATTTCATACCGTTTATGTTTTATTGCATTTTTCAATTTAAACTTTTAAATGGCCCACCCTATAGAATATTTGGTGGCTTGGAAAAAATATTTGTAGAAAATTTTGCGAGAAAAACTGTCAGAGTTTTTTTTTATAGGAACTGTTAAGTTTCACAAATAAAAAGTGTCATAAATTAAGTTGTAAGTTTCTGTCTGGATTGTCAACACTTCTTTTAAAAATTTTTTCACTTGAAGCTCACAATTTCTGCAGAAATTGTAAAATCTCCTTAGATATTACCATATGTGGTTCAAGATATAGATATTTGCTACAGAGATAGTAGGGTCGTGAAATTCTAAATTTTCTATCGAAAAGAAATCATGAGGTTTGAGCCTCAAGGCTGCAGATTTAAGTAGAGACTGTATGAAGGAAGACAGGTAGGTAGATAGATAGGGAAAAGCCAAAGTTCGTCTTGTTTGTTCTACTCATTCAATTCACGAAAGAGAAAAAACCTATCAATTCAGTTCATAATGATCTCAGTACTATAGATACGCATATACTTACTTAATGTCTTCCATCCAAACTAAGGTGAGAAATATCTGGGCTTATGTCATTCAGGTCGATTTAAGGGTGCCTGTAAACTCTAGCCACTTGCTAGGATGCTCAAAATGATATATAAATCCTTCCTGCTTATCCAAAGCAGTTATTTATTTCATTCCATTTGAAGTCTACAACTTTCGTTTCTTTAAGTTTTTTCCTTCCCTCAGACCTCATTATATACTAGCATTAGGCTTCTCAGATGGCCTTGATTTTGCTTGATTTATAAGAACTATTACAAGATTCAAGATCATGAGGTTTGAGCCTCAAGGCTGCAGATTTAAGTAGAGACTGTATGAAGGAAGACAGGTAGGTAGATAGATAGGGAAAAGCCAAAGTTCGTCTTGTTTGTTCTACTCATTCAATTCACGAAAGAGAAAAAACCTATCAATTCAGTTCATAATGATCTCAGTACTATAGATACGCATATACTTACTTAATGTCTTCCATCCAAACTAAGGTGAGAAATATCTGGGCTTATGTCATTCAGGTCGATTTAAGGGTGCCTGTAAACTCTAGCCACTTGCTAGGATGCTCAAAATGATATATAAATCCTTCCTGCTTATCCAAAGCAGTTATTTATTTCATTCCATTTGAAGTCTACAACTTTCGTTTCTTTAAGTTTTTTCCTTCCCTCAGACCTCATTATATACTAGCATTAGGCTTCTCAGATGGCCTCGATTTTGCTTGATTTATAAGAACTATTACAAGATTCAAGATTCAAGATTTTTTCATAAGTTGCTTTACTAAAAATCCTAATAACTCCGTCAATGTAGGATTAATTCCTAAAACCTAAGACTCATTTTATTCATAACTAAACATAGTTTCTCAATAAATTCAAATATACTGCGTAAAAACAGCTCTGAGCTTAAAAAATTTGTTAAAAAAATTTATGAAAAATGTGTTTGCTTAACGATGTGTTTGTTACTTAAATGTCATTTAAAAGATCTGTTTACCGGTTTTTTACCTGTAACTCAAGACTTTGACGCTGTTTTTAAAATTTTAAAGGAAGATCCTTATTGAACTCGACAGTCTATAGTATTACTTCCCAAGTATTTCAAATTTGTTATTTTTTCTTACGCCGTGTTATTGAACATTTTTATTGGAAATTTGGTTCGTAAGCAAAATCGTATGAAAACACATATGTATTTAGATCTGTTGATCGATTTTGGTTGTGTTAATTGAATTGTTTGCTTCAATGTTAATTGTTGACAGTTGTAGAAGTTCATAATGAACGATTCCCTTCCAATCCCAGACACTGACACATAGCATTACCTTTGTTGGGACAATCCCTTCCCAATCCCAGACACTGACACATAGCATTACCTTTGTTGGGATCAATCTAGGCTTTGTCATCGTCTGTGAGCCTTCACCACTGCTTCCACAAATACTATGTAACTACGTGAAGCCATCTACATTTTGTAATCGAAGATTTTCGAACACCAATTTTTGTCAGCTTTCTTTAGTTTGATGACATTCAATAACGTTGTCATACGTAACTTCCTTTGTTTGTGACATTTACGCGATGATTCGTCAATGAGATGTCGATGTTTGGCCTGCCCTGTTTCGCTAAGGTATTTACTATTTGACTCTTTCACTTTGACACTGTTCTAGATTGTTTTCTGTCGGATATAATAGCTCGTATTACCTTTCCACCTACCGGGATAATATTACTATTTGTTGTCCCTGTTTTTGCCAAAATCTAAAATATTCTCTTCTGTTATTGCACGGACGTTTGCTTTGGTTCGGGAATCTATAGAATAGGTCAGTTTCTATTTCTTCGATACAGAAGCCTAGACCTGCTTTAATCGCGAGTTTATTTAATAAGCTTTCACATTGGACCGTGTAAATTTTCTGTTATTCCAATAAATTTCTAGTAAGTATAGTCTGTAGTCACCACTTGTCGATTTCTTACGTATACGATAACACACTTCTCCGTTAGTAGAGTATTGATAGATTTGTATTGATAAACTTGCGATAACGCTTATAAAACTGAATGTCCTGACAACTTCTGTAGGGAATCTAAAATGTGGGGCTAAATAAGACACATGAATTTTTAATACACACACATAGATAGAGTTTCGAAATCTTCATAAATTCTATAGAGATAGTGGCAACAGTTTAAATAACGAAATTCCAGGATTTTTTTCAAAATGTTAGGTTAGAAATTTTCAGTTAACGATGGCGAACGCTGACAATGGTAAAGCATTCATGACTGCCTATGAATTTTCTTGGGTGTCATACATGACTTTTTAAAGTAATTGTCCAAGTTTTCATAGATGACAGAAGTTGATCTTGTCATGCGGATGTCTGTTTATTAGTGTGTCCTAAATTTCTATATGTAGTCGACTTATAACAGACAATGTCTCTAAATTTCAATTTTCTTTAGTATGATGACATTACAATGAAGTTATTTTATTGCCACGAGGATGAAATTCATCGATGATAATGTCATAGCGATAATGTCGTTCAAATACGCCACCTGATAATTGTAGGTTTCGAACTACAAAAAACTCTTTAAAAATTATAAACTGTAAAGCCCTTTTTCAGAAGTTTTTTTTATTAGATTATTAAACATAAGTTTAGTTCTCCAAAAAAGTGTGTTATTAAGAACACAAAGTAAGATATTTTCGGCGCTTAAGGTTGAATCGGCTTTTTGCTATTTTTAGGTCGTACTCGTTAGGACTTCTCTAGTTTCCCCTGATAGGATTTTAGGATTATTATATAAAAAACCTAAAAGTGATCTTAGAAAGTTTATAAAAATGAAATGCTCCTAAAGAAACAAAATCAAAATTAAATCCTGTAGCGCTTAAGGTAAGTATTTTAAATATTTAAGAAAGAAACGTAAGTATTTATAATAAAAGCTGATCGGTGTTTAAAAAACTGCTAGTTTTGTAGATCACATGTAGTTTTATTGGCTTGTTATTCAAATATCCTAAATTCACCAACATTTTTGGCATTTCGATGTGCTTTAAACGTGAATATTGTCACCCAATAAAAAAAAAAAAAAATGTATTCGTGTAGCGCAAAAGCATTTCATTTTTGTAACATTTTAATTTTTTTAAGATCATTTTTAGTTTTTTTTTTTTTCTACCATTAAACCAAAGAGATTATTTTACTAAATATTAGTTTTTTCCATTCTCTTTTCTAAATTTTCCAGATGGTATAAATTCATTGAAGGTACTACTCGCAAACAGGCTGTGGTATTAAACGATCGCGTTAAACAGGTATCGGGCACTTTGATTATCAAAGATGCTGTCGTTGATGATTCAGGCAAATATTTGTGTGTCGTTAACAATTCGGTAGGCGGTGAATCTGTAGAGACTGTCTTAACTGTAACCGCTCCCTTATCGGCTAAAATCGATCCCTCTACTCAAACCGTTGATTTTGGACGTCCTGCTGTGTTTACCTGCCAATATAGTGGTAACCCTATTAAGACCATTAGTTGGTTAAAGGATGGCAAAGCGATAGGTCATAGTGATCCTGTTTTACGTATCGAATCTGTTAAGAAGGAAGACAAAGGCATGTACCAGTGTTTTGTGCGCAATGACCAGGAATCGGCTGAAGCCAGTGCTGAATTAAAGTTGGGCGGACGTTTTGATCCACCTGTTATTCGACAAGCTTTCCAAGAAGAAACCATGGAACCAGGACCAAGTGTTTTCCTTAAGTGTGTAGCTGGCGGTAATCCTACACCTGAAATTTCCTGGGAATTGGATGGCAAAAAGATTGCAAACAATGATCGTTATCAAGTCGGACAATATGTTACAGTCAATGGTGATGTAGTTTCATATTTAAATATTACCTCGGTCCATGCCAATGATGGTGGTCTCTACAAGTGTATAGCCAAGAGTAAAGTTGGTGTAGCTGAACACTCGGCAAAATTGAATGTCTACGGTTTACCCTACATTAGACAAATGGAAAAGAAAGCTATTGTTGCTGGTGAAACTTTGATTGTAACTTGTCCCGTAGCTGGTTATCCTATTGATTCGATAGTATGGGAGAGAGGTAAGTCATTTTTGAAATTAAAAAATAAAAAAATATTGTAAAGTTTTAATCACAAATTATTTATTTGCAGATAATCGTGCTTTACCCATTAACCGCAAACAAAAGGTTTTCCCTAATGGCACTTTAATCATTGAAAATGTTGAACGTAACTCTGATCAGGCCACTTATACTTGTGTAGCTAAAAACGCTGAGGGTTATTCGGCACGCGGTTCATTAGAAGTTCAAGTTATGGGTAAGTTTGAAAAGTTCTTTTCGAAGGTCAATATTGCCTTTGATTTTGAAGAAAGAAGAGGACAAATATCGACCATGATTTTTGTTCGAATTGAAAAAAAGTGAGAGGAGAGTCCTTTAAATTGAAAATAATCGCATAAAAGTTTTTATACAAATTTTGTATCTATTTAATTTGAAAAGATTTTATGCATGTCCGTCTGTCTGTTTTTATTAAAAATTTGCCTAATTTAGTTATGGACTCTCCTCTCGTGCGCCATTAATAAATATTCTACAAAGGAAAACAATATCCTAAACCAACGTTGGTTATTTCGGAAACTTCTCTATTTTTGATAAGATTTGGTCCCACCGTGATGTTTTTCGCCTGTAAAATAAATCTAATCTTTGATAAATGATTTTAAAACGTTTTAGTTATGATGGAAATGATATTGATATAGATTTATACATGTAGTAATATTATAAAATTAAAAAAAAAAACTTATGAAAAACCTTAATATATTTCTTGTGACATTTTCAAATACCAGGAGTTTCATTTCAATTAAATAATGGGTGTTTTTAAATGTGTCCGTAATTTATATTAAATAAAAGAGCAAAAAAGTAATGATTAAATAAAATCTTGCTCTATTTGGATAGAAAATCCAACGCTTTGATGTTTAAAACAAATTTTTGAGCTGTGAAGAAGTGCTTCCTGTCTGTCCAATGTTTAATCACCTTTTCAAGTGTTTCTGTTTAATCACGTTTTCAGGTATTTCTGGTGTTATTTTATGTTATTAATGACGTGAGTTATGATGGCGCAAGACTGTTTGTGCTGTCGGTGGCATCTACGAGGGGTACTATTTATATTTCGGGAGTAGCAAATAATAACAAATATAGTATTTTTAAATGAAAATGGCCTTATTGGTTTTCAAAATATTCCCCTTGATGATCAATACTTTTACATTCGTTCAAACAATTTAGTAAAACCATTTCTCAAAGCAGTTTTTTATTCCTCATGAGACACCTTCAAAACATTGTTTTTGAACGCTTCAATTGCTTCTTTGGCGGACGTAAATCGTTGACCATGCAAATTATCTTTGATTTTTGAGAAAAGAAGGTCATTGGGTGCCAAAACACTTTTGACTGCTCAAAAAATTCACCTGTTTGACGAGATGTGTGAGAGTTCGCAATGTCATGATGGAGATTGACTCGCCTTCGGCGGTTGGTTTTACGAATTACTCCGAAGACTTCCGACAAAAAAATGGTCATATACCACTCAGAATTGGCCATCATACGTTGCTCAAGTGGTACAGTGGCTCGTCTTGGCTCGTCACGGTCGATTGATGTTTTGTTTCAGGCTCTTACGCATATATCAATGAGTCGTCACTTATCACGATTTTTCACACGTTTTCAATCATTTGCTTACATCAACCGACGCTAGCCTTTTTTTGAGCGATTGAATAATTATGGGGTATCCAACGAGAATAAATTTTGTTTACAACTAAGTGTTATAAAATCGCATGTATTGAAGTGGAACTAATGAGCAAGGATACCTCTATCTCGCGATATGTCACATGACAAGTTTGCATTATCGGTTCACACACTGCATCGAAGTTTTGTGGCACAACAACTGATTTTGGACGACCTTTACGGAATTCGTCGGCGACCCAACTACGACCATACAAAGAACTGAATTCATCGACACATTCTTGCTGAGATAATCCACGTCGGATATTGTGAAAAATAATCCAACGAAAACCTTCTCTTGAAATATCAATTTTTTGGCCAAATTGATTTTCTTAACTAATATAACTGTAAACAAAACAAATAGCACTTGTACATCAAAACGTTATGAGTACGTTGATGCTAATAAATGTCAAACTTTATCATGGTGTTGCCAGATTTTAGCTATTGACATTAGTGTTTCAAAAAACAACATAATCATAAAAATTGTGTTTCGAAACTTGGTTGGTTTTGTGGAGCACCATCATGTTGACATCATGTTGTTTATCCTATTGATTTATGGAAAATAAAAATCATATCACAACCTTTGTATACCTTTCGTTTTAACGGCAGTTCCTACCTCATTTCGAATGAAATATGGACCGATGATGCTGTTGTCTGACAATCGACACCAAATATCAGTTTTTGTGGCGCAATCATGTCAAGTTTAATTGGCTTAGATTCTTTTCAATTATCATAATGGGCAATTTTAGTTGTTGATGTATCGATTTAAGCAACAGTTAAGTTCATCGTAAAATTCATAAAGTGTCCTATGAAGATTATACAACTTAGAAGCGTTGCTGATAGGTAATATTGTTCGTAATGATTTGCGAGAACTTACTTAGAAAAGAAAGGACAAAGGGAGATTTTTGCTTCATTGCTAGACTAACCTGGCCTAGATTGGATAGTAAGATTACCAATCAATTGTTTTACCTGTATCGTGGGAGCATCTCTTCTGCTGTATCTATCCTCAGAGGATATTGTATTATAGGCAGACACACGTAAAGTAGCGCTTACCTGCCAGGTCGTGCATTGGTTAAAGAAGTGGAGAGCGTGGCTCAGTTCATTTGCCATTGTCCGTCTCTGGCTCAGATTAGACTGCTCACATTTGATATCAGGTTAATAGCTAGGTTGATTAGGCTGTCGGGCGGGTCCGACTTAATTTAGGGAATTGTGCTTCTGTGCGAAGCTTTTTGCTGATTGTCAAGACCATTTAATCTGAACAGGTGATTTTCACAGGGACATCACTTCGTGTATGGTAGGTATCACAACTGGCTGGAATGTGTGTTTTTTCCGATTTCTCACACCAAGTTTTGAAAGATTAGTTTCAAACTGATCCTTCCATCAGAGTTTTGGTCTTCCTTATCTGCGTCATCCCTAGTTACATACTCTAAACATCTTTTCGCCGGAGCACTCTCACACATACAAATGACGTGGCCAAGCCACCACAGTTGTTGTGCCTTAATACCCCAACAACATCAATTTCGGAGTAAAGCTCATACAGCTCCTGATTCATTCGGTGTCTGTACTCGCTGCCAATGCAGGCATGCCTATATGAAGTACTTTTCTCTTAAAAATATCACGAACAGCTTCATTTGCCTGTAGAAGTAGCCATGCTTCTGCGCCATATAAAAGCACGGGTGGTATCAGCGTCTTGTAGAATATTACTTCCGTATGCCGAGAGAGTGCATTGCTTTTAAACTGCTTTTACAGACCAAAGTTACACCTGTTAGTATGATCTTCCATCTTATCTCCTAACTGATTTTTTAAGTTTAGTTTATGGCTGTTACGAGGTAGATAAATTCCTCCACAATTTCGAAGCTGTAGTTACCAACGTTCACATGGTGAGCCAGTCCAATAGATTCCCCTGTTCGTTTGAAACTAAGAGCTTGGTTTTATCCTCGTTCTCTGCTATACCTATAATTATATATCGCTTATACCAAATCATCAGCATACGCGAATAGCATTTTCCTCTTGGTGTAAATCGTATCGGTTGTGTTAACTGCTGATCTTTTCAAATAAAATGTTTGGGGCTGCCGCAGGCGGCTCTGTAATAGATGAATAGGTGATATGTGTCGTTTTGTTTTTTGTGGTATATTTACCAGATCTAAAGACGCACTGACGAGTCTAATTATTTCGATGATTTGTGTTTTCAGTCTTTCAGACGACACACACGATTATATTTTATAAGCTGTGGGAAGAAGACTTATACCTCTATAATTGGCGCACACACTTCTGTCTCTTTCTTATGTGTCCCATCATCTGGGATTGGATCAATAGTATCTAGAACATCGCCGCTCATTGGAGGAACTATATTTCCAAATATTTATTACAGTCGCCGAATCATTCCCTACATTTCCATCTTTATCGTTGTCGTATTCATTGGTAAAATTTATGGATTTCATTTCTACTTGAAGATCAGACCAATTATAATTATCTTTTTGACACCTTTTCAATAATTTAGAACTTTCGACATTAATTTTGTTAAGAGCGTATTTATTAAACTTTTTATTTAAAACTTTCGATTGAACTTTAAATTAGAAAGCACTGCTTTGAATACATTTACATGAAAAAAACAGATATTTTAACTAAACCAAGGCGAATTCAAACCAACTAAACAACTTTTATTTAAAACTGTCACTGTTTTATAAATAAAAAACATTTTTTTATAAATTTTGACAGCATTTGTAAAACCAAATCATTCTTTAATAATAATTTGGGGCGATTTAAAAAACCCGAAAGTAAAATAAAGGGAATTTCTAATTGTCTATTTTTAAATCATCCTTAGATTTTTGCACAATTTGTTGTTAACACGCTATTAAAACTTACGGCAATATACTCCTGGTATTTGTCACAATATTTTTAGTTTGCAATACGTTTTAGCACCATATTTTGTAAACTTTCTGATATTTACAAATCATCTTTTAATTCTTTCTGTACGTGCTGTATTTAGTACCACCACAAATCGTACCATTTGATTTTGGTTCTGATATCATAAATATGAACGATATGGTTTCGGCTACTTGTACGGTTAACAAGGGTGATACGCCTTTGGACTTGCATTGGACGACAGCACCCGATCCAACTTTAGGTGCTGGTCGTCTAATGACCAATGATGGCATTCTAATAACAAAAACAACACAACGCATTAGTATGTTGAGTATAGAATCTGTGCATGCTCGTCATCGTGCCAATTATACTTGTGTAGCACGCAATGCAGCTGGGGTGGCCTATCATACGGCCGAGTTAAGAGTTAATGGTGAACAAAAATGAAACTATTTTTAGCCATTTTTTTTTAAGTAGTGATTTTGTTTCTTTATTAATTAATAATGATAATTTTGAATCCGTTTTCCCGGTCTTGGTTTTGTGACACTAAAGTCTTGCCTCAAATTGTACCTTTCGATTTTGGTGAGGAAAGTATTAACGAAATGGATATGGTATCGGCTTCATGTACCGTCAATAAAGGTGATTTACCCATTGATGTGGGCTGGTTAAAAAATGGTGGCCGTGTTTATACCAATGATGGTGTCGTTGTTACTAAAACTAGTCAGCGTATGAGTGTTTTAAGCATTGAATCGGTACGTGCTCGACATGCTGGCAATTATACTTGTGTGGCCACCAATAATGCCGGTGTTACCAAACATTGGGCTATACTCAGAGTTAATGGTTAAGATTGTTTTTAAGAATATTTTTAATTTTAAAAAATACCTTCTTCTTCTTTAATTTATTTTTTAAGTTTTTTTCTTAAAGAAAAATCCCACCTTTTTTAGTTTTACCTCAAATAGTGGCCTTTGATTTTGGCGAGGAGAGTGTTAATGAATTGGAAATGGTTTCTACTTCGTGTACCGTTAATAAGGGCGATTTACCTTTGGATATTTATTGGATGCGCAATGGTGGCCGTATCTACACCAATGATGGCTTAGTGGTCATGCGCAATAATCAGCGTTTAAGTGTATTGAGCATCGAATCGGTACGTGCTCGTCATGCTGGAAATTATACCTGTGTTGCCACTAATAGTGGTGGTGTAACCACATCTTCTGCTATGCTTAGGGTTAATGGTTCGCTAAGTCTCTCTTTCTTTAATACACTTTAATGACAGGTTTTCTTATTCGAAATTTATATCCATGTTTTTATTTAATTCTTCTTTTTTTTGAATTTATAACCCAAACCTTTTCAAGTTTTACCCCAAATTTTACCCTTTAACTTTGGTGAGGAGAGTATAAATGAATTGGATATGGTTTCGGCCTATTGCACTGTTAATAAGGGTGACTTACCCATGGATATCTATTGGACGCGTAACGGCGGTCGTGTATTTAGCAATGATGGCGTAATTGTTACTCGTACTAGCCAGCGTATAAGTGTTCTGAGCATTGAATCGGTACGTGCTCGTCATTCAGGAAATTACACTTGTGTTGCCACAAATAATGCTGGTGTTACAACGCAGTGGGCCATTTTAGCCGTTAAGGGTTTGTTTGGGTTTATTCGTTTTAAAGTAAAAAACTAAAAGCAATTATTTTCGAATTATTCATTATTATTTTCTTTGTTTAATTTTATTACCCTTCAATCCACATTAGATTTTAAAAATCTACTTAACTAGAAATGAGGTTATAATCATGAAATAATTAAAATTATTTACAGAAGAATTAAAAAAGAAAATATGTCATAAATAATGTTTTCTCCCATAAAACCGTGTGTCCACTAGAAAGTCTCTTGCGAAAGAACTTCCACAGGTACTTGCTAAAGTGTTTCCACTCAAACCCAAACCAGGGGAAATCTGCTTCCAGAAGTAGTTTGTGGAAATTATTACGACGACCTTGCTGTAAGAAATTGCGGACGTGTTTTCACACAATATGAGTACGGCTTGCTGTAGACTTTTTTATTAATGACAGTACAAAAATATCTTGTGGCAAAATAAGACTGGCAGCTGGCATCGCAGCAAAAGAAACAACAAATTAAAAAAAAGAAGAGTTTGGATGAGAAATTGGGTGCTGCGGTGGTAGATTTAAGTTTGCAAAATACATTCCTTGAAGAATTGCGGTCCGAAGATTCCATGCAGCTGAAAACTTTCCTGAGAACGTCTGATGATATATTTCATGTCATTTAAAAGCCTCACTTGTTAACATATAGTATACATCTTCAGCGCTTTGGCCACATTTTTTCCTTTACTTTTTCATTTCATGACCAAACTGCGTTCGGAGGTTATGGTATTTCCTTCGGGCGCGTCTATATCATTGGCTATTGCCTTTAAAGCGTTTTTTTTTTTGCTTTTGAGGACGTTTCTCATAATTTAGAATAACTTTTCTGTTTTTCACCACATGTGTTTTTCACTACTCCAAACGAATTTATTTTTGTCAATTTTTATAAATTTGGAAAAGAACTAAAAAAAAAACAAAGCAAAGCTGATAGCAGCAAGAACTCAGAAAAACACAAAACAAAACAGAAGAGAAGACCGCAAACAGTTAACCGACTTATAGCGGACTTCTGTAAGTCGTCACAACACACACCAATTAGTTAAAGTTGCTTCCAGCCAGCAACAAACTCCTGTTTCCACATAATTGCTGCAAGTAACTTCTGCAAGCCATGACTTCGGGAAGTCAATTTCTAATACGGGTTTATACGACAAAAGCTTCTGGAAATCACTTCTGGTAGCAACTTTCGCAAGAAAACTTGGTAGTAGGCACTCGGCAAATATTATACAAATTTTTCAAAAAAAAAAAAAAAAAAAAAAAAAAAAAAAAAAAAAACAAATAAACGTCCAAAACATTTATGATTTATTTACGGAATTTTTACCTTTAAAAAATGTTTCTGATTCGACATTTTCTAAAAACCTGTTCCGAATTTATTTAGGAAAAATAAATTATAACAATAACAACATTTTTAGTATATGTCTGCTTAAATTTTATTTTTTTTTTTAGAATCATTACTATATTTATAATAAAAAATGTTATAAAATGACCCCAAAATTTAGAGAAAACTTAATATTTTTTAAGAATACTAGTCAATGTATATATATATTGTATGACTTGTAGAAATATTTGAGAAAAAATTGTCAGTGAAATCAAATTTTTCTTTTTTTTGGAAACATAACTAAACACGGTGAAAGGTTTAGTGAAGGTTTAGTAAGGTGAAGTTGTTTGTCCGGCTGATAGCTTTGTTTGTTTACAATGTTTCACGTTTAGTAAAAAGAACGAGTACCATGCAATGTAGAAAAAATATTACCTGTTGTTTTTGTACAAAAATTTGTTGTTGTACAGACAACTTTACCTTATTTAATTTAACCATGAAACAAAACTTCTTAAAATTTCTCTTCTTCCATGATAACTAGGGATTTCGAACGGTTATTATTCGACCGTTTTCACCGGTTTTTTCCATTTTCCGAATTCGGTTTTTTTTAAATGTCCACTTTTGGAATATCGAACATACCGGGTTTTTAAACACGAATAACCGGTTAATTCTTTTTATTTCAATTATGCTCATAATTGAAATAACGTTTTATATGAGCACACTTGAACAACGATAACCTTTTCTCATTTTCTGTAAATGCATATTAATTTTTTATGTATGAAGAATGAAGAATTTAACGTTCTTGTTAAAAAAGGAAAATTTAAAAATTAAAAAAATTACAATTGCAAGCACATACGTACTGCCAGAAAGTATTGAGTTGACAGGGTAAAAAAGGTAATTGGTGCACAATTATTTTTCTACAGACGTCCTCTGAAGTGCGAACATATTTCGAACGTGATATAAAGGATGAGTCTAGATGTATTAAGTGTCCAGGACTTACTAACCATCTTAGATATGTTCATAAGATTGATGTAATTTTGCAGCAGTTAAAACTTGATTCTACAGCAAGCACTTTCAAGACGCCAGCAAACAATGCTCGTACAAAATACGCTGTCAAAAATAAATCACTAGGTGAAATACTAACACGTTGTATTGTCGAGAATGGATTTGGTTTAAGGCCATAAAAAAGCCCAATGTTGTACCCGCATACTTACTTGCTAAAAACTACAACATGGGACAACATTGAACAGTTTTGTTTGATAAAACAATAAGAATTGAAAATAATACTGGTCTACAGCAAAAACAGCCTCTTAATAAAATTTTTTTTTTATGGGCGTGGCAAATTTTTTGCTCAAAATATGGTAGGTATGTCAATATATTTCATCATAACTTGAAAACGACTTGACCAATTTTAATGCAATTACCACCAAATGTTTAGGAAGAAAATTTCCTATAAATCAACGCAATAAAATTTTTGTTTCGGAGTTATTCGTAACTTAGTTGCGAAAAAACATATTTTTCGCGCAAAATTAGAGCAACAATTTTTTTTTTTTTTAAGTCATAAACAAATTTTCAGAATGAAAATTTTACATTTATGAAGACTATCAAGACTAATATTTACCAAAATGGCGGCAGAACAAAGTAGTATACCCTCCCGGCGAACACCCTGTTTTTGCATCAATAACTAAAAAAAAAAACAACTTTTTAGTACTAATTACTTTTATTAAAAAAATACTTTCAAAATACTTACTTATTTAAGTGGCCATCGCAGAGTGTTTGTTCCAGTGACGAACATAGAAGAAATCTCAAAGCGCTACAATCATCTGCACTACTTTTCCGTCAGAGTTTTGGTCTTTCCCTTCTTTGTGAACCATCACCAGGTTCGGACTGCAATGATATTTAGCTGTAGCATATTCATCCATTCTCACAACATGACCTAGTCAACGTAATCGTTGTTCAATATAGTTAATCGTAATTAAATACGTTTAACTGTGCCAATGTCGTCATATAGCTTATACAGCTTATACTTCATACGACATCGATATTCTCCTTCAACGCAATCGGATCCAAGTGGCTTTATGGATGTAGAAATCTGATGCTGCAAACTATCATGCTTTTTGCCGCGAAAAAATCTATTAGCCTCATTCCATTTTCGAACGTTTCCTCGTGGATGTTAAATTTTCCTCCAGATTGAACAAAGATATTCTTTATTCTTATTTTCGCATTGAATGATTTTAATGTCAGCTCGGGGTAGCGGTCATATGTTTTCTCCATAAAAAAACCGATTTTAAAATAATGTCAAAATTAATATATAGGGTCCTCCATCTAACGTTTTTTTTTTCAATACTTAGCTCATGTCTGATTTGACAGATAATTAGTTTTATCCTTCCGCTGAACGAATATGGTTGTGTATACGTTGAACAACGCTGGGAAATATTGCGACATTACTTTGAAAATTATGGTAATGTTGCAGATGAAGCTCATTTTGATCTTGGCTGGTATGTAAACAAGCAAGATTTTTGCATTTGGGGCACAGAAAACCTGCACGCATACATTGAAAAGCCGATACACCCAAGACGAGTCACTGTTTGGTGCGGATTTTGGTCCAGAGGCATAATTGGGCCATTTTTCTGCGAAAATGAGCAAGGAGTGGCCGTTACAGTCAATGGCGATCGTTATCGGGCCATGTTGAACGAATTTTTGTTTACGAAAATTGAAGAGGAGGATATTAGCACCATTAGGTTTTAACAGGACGGCGCTACGTGCCACACAGCCGAAGCTACACTCGATGTTTTGCGCACTGTTTTTGAAGATCGCATGATCAGCCGCAGAGCTGATTTGGTTTGGCCACCTCGGAGCTGCGATTTGACACTGTTGGACTATTATTTGTGGGGTGCCGTCAAAGATAAGTGTTACGCCAACAAGCCAGACAATTGTCGCTTTAAAGGACAATATTCGTGAAGCCATTGGTGAAATACAGCTGCACACAATCGATAATGTGGTTAAAAATTGGACCGATCGTGTAGGCTACTGTATGACCAGCCGAGGCAGCCATTTGAATGGAATTATTTTCCATTATTAACCAGGAGGATTGTACTTTTAAATAAAAAAAGAAATTTGAGAAAATATTCAGTAGTTTTTTTCTATAGCATTTTCAACAAAAAATTTTTATTTGGCCCTTTATAAGATCAATTGTAATATATTTGGCATGAACATCGCAATCTGCTGTTTTGTTTGCTTAATGAAGATTTTTTATGGTAACCGACCAATCTCAACAATAATTATATTGGGTTCGTTACACTTTTTTATCATAGTAATTCCTCTTTCTGCTCTTTCATTTACTACGTGTCTCCTAAGAGTGTCGTAGTGACGTAGTGGATCCCAAAAATTATATTTTCCTTCAAAATCTACGTTTTAATCTACTAAGCGTATAGTTTCATTTTTATTTCCGGTTTCTTGTTCCAAAATTCTGAACTATTTACTTTCGTCAAACAAACCTAAACCGGGATATACTAGTACCAAAAACGCCTTCTATCAACTAAAAGTAATCTTTTTTTACTTAGGCATCCCGATAAGTGCTCAGATATTGTTCTTTGTAGCCCATCTGACAAAATGTACAAAATGTTTTATTCCTTATAACTCGTATACTTTATAGGACGCGAGATAAGTCAGTTTGTTTTCGAAATTGTGACAAAGTTGTCTCTTTCATTTTGTTTAAAAACGTCCCAAAATATTTTGTTTTAAAAATAACAAACCACAACTTGATTGCCGTATTACGAATTTCCTAAGATGTTATGTCCTAAAAAGAATAAATTAAGAGTAAATTGTCCCAAAAAATCATAGTTTTTTAATTTTTTTAAACTGTTCAATACCTTTACGCTTTCTAGTACCTCCACAAGTAGTACCATTTAGTTTTGGTGAAGACCCAGTAAATACGGGTGAAAGTGCTGGTGTTCAATGTATGATACAAAAAGGTGATACGCCTATTAATATCAAATGGACTTTAAATTCCCGACCCCTTATTAATAACGAAGAAGGCATTACTATTTTAAAATTAACGCCGAAATCAAGTGTCTTGAATATAGCCAGTGTAGCGGAATACCATAGGGGTATATTTAAATGTATTGCGGAAAATAAGGCCGGCACGGCTTTCTATACATCGGAATTAAAAGTGAACGGTATTATTTACACAAATCGCTGAATTTTTTAAGTGTGTTTACTTTTTAATTTTATTTTTAAAATTATAATTTTATTCCTGTAATCCTGAAAAGTTTTTGGTTTCTCTGATTATTAGTTCCTCCTCAGATAATGGCCTTCTTTTTCGGTGATGAACCCATGAATATGGGTGATATGTTTGGTGCTCAGTGTATGGTCAGCAAAGGTGATTTACCTCTAAATATATATTGGACCTTAAATTCACAACCGATTGTTAATGGTGAAGATGGTGTTACGCTAATGAGAATGAATCCGCGTACAAGCTCTTTAAATATAAATGCTTTAGAGGGCAAACATCGTGGGGTTTATCAGTGTATAGCTAACAATAAAGCTGGTTTTACTTCCTATTCAGCTGAATTACATGTGAATGGTTAGGATAAGGATTTTCATAGTTTTTAGATAATATGTTATTTATTTTCAAATCTTTTAGTTTTTTATTTAAATTTTATTTGTAATACTTTTATTTGTAAATTTAGTACCTCCCCAAGTTTTACCATTTAATTTTGGTGAAGAAGTTTATAATATGGGTGATGTTTTGAGTGTTAATTGTGTAGTCCTTAAAGGAGATCTTCCTTTACACATACACTGGACTTTAAATTCCGAACCCATAACATCGGGAGTTGATGGTTTTACGGTGGTACAAATGAATCGTCGAACCAGCTATTTAAGTGTGGATTCATTAGAGCCTAAACATCGTGGCATTTATCGTTGTATAGCTGTTAATTTAGCCGGGTTAGCTGAATATGTTGCTGAATTGCAAGTAAATGGTGGGTGTGACTAACACTGCAAAGGGAAAATGGTGTAATAATTAATGCTCTTACTAAACTAAAATTACTTGACATTAACAAGATTGCTGGGTGCATATATAATGTTGTTAAAAAAATTGCTAAATAACAAAGTTTATTTTATATAACAAACACTGTTTGTGTGAATGTCTCTCAAAATAATTTAAAAAAAAACTTACAGAATTTCATAGAAAACTATCAGTATCAGTATTAGTTGAGTTCAAAAAAATGCAGCTGAATAAAACAGTTTCTGTTGCCCGTGGTTATATATTTTTTTAAGTGTAAAATATAAATATAGGGTATTGTTCCTGAATAACATTTAGGTAGATTATGTTTTCAATTTAAATTAATTGAAGTTTAAAAACGAAATTTTATTTATTGCCTAGAAAACTAGATATAAAATTAATTTTTGAAACAAATATGGAACTAAGTGATAATAGTTTTATTATTTAGACTAGATATCTTAGCTGAATATAGCCTGGCTGATCTGACTTGATAGAAATGTCTTTTGTAGTGCACCATAATTAAAATCTCAATATTTGAAAAAAATTTGAGTAAGTCTTAGATTAGATACCGAAATTTAACAAAAGCTAGTAAACTTTTGTTGAATTGGCTACTTCTATATCGAATATGCAAAAGAATTTCATCTATAACATGTGTGCTATTGTTCCTTAAGTAATTCAAATTATTTGAATTTGGGTGCTCCTTTTCTTCCGTGTCAAAACCACAACAATTAAATCAGTGAAAAATATTTTGGATGAGTTTCGGTAATCAATCAATATATTTCAGCTGCTCTGTTTTTTAAATTGAATAAGTAGAGGATAAATGCCCTTAAATGCCCTTTTTTGGTACAAAATTCAACATTTTCGAAAAAGTGTTTAAATTTACTACTACTATATGTGAGAGTAAATGAATGACTCTCAAAAATTCCATAGTACAAACTATATGTTAAAGATATGTCATCTGTATTTCTAATCCCGTATTTCTAAGTTATACGCTCAATACCTTAATAGGCAATACATCTAATAGTATGAAGTGATGCATAACAATTTTTAGCTAAATCGGGTTAGAAGCTTGTTAAAAAATAGCCTTATGTTATTAATATTGCTACGTTTTAACCTTTTTAAAACGTTTGAGTTCGTTTAAATTGCAATAAAATAAAATAAACACCGCTTTATTTTGTTGCTTTAGAGTTTTTATTTATTCCACTATAACTTTTATACTGTTTGTCTTAATACAACACTTAGTATTCGTTTATACAACACTTTTATTTCCGCTTTATTGACGGCCAAACGATAACTAAATTGTAGGTAAAGCAGCCCTTTTATATACCTAATTGCCTACAGTTTGGAAGATTCCGGAAATATCGACCATCTTATATTTTCATATCCGTTAATTCAAATGAAACGTAAAGATGGTCGATTTGCAGTACCGCAAAATTGACAGGGTGACACATATCTACTAAATATACCAAAAGTTAGGCATTTTTATTTTCGTAACAATAGATTCGTTATGGTCTTAAAACAAAACAAAAAACAAATACAATAGGTGTTGTAAATTTGTTGCTAAATTGTAGTGGAATATGATTATCTCTTTTTATTATCATACTTAGTACCACCACAAATAGTGCCATTCAATTTTGGCGAAGAGCCCATGAATGTGGGTGACTGGTTTGGTAGTCAGTGTATGGTTGGTAAAGGCGATTTGCCAGTCGATATTTATTGGACCTTAAATTCTCATCCTATTATCAATGGCGAAGAAGGTTTTACATTGATAAGAACAAACCCCCGCACAAGTTCTTTAAGTATAAATGCTTTAGAAGGCAAACATCGTGGCTTATATCAATGCATAGCCAATAATAAAGCTGGTTCTGCAACTTATTCTGCTGAATTACATGTTAACGGTTAGAAGTGTTTAATATAATTGTTTTTCGATAACTTTGATTTTTTTTTTTTTTTTTTTGTATGTTTATGATTATATCATATTTTCATTATTGAACTTTTATTTTTTCCCTGAACCACCACCATAGTCCCCCCTCAAGTATTACCTTTCAACATCGGAAATGAAGTCTTTAATATGGGTGATTTTTTAAGCATAACATGCTTGGTTGTTAAAGGTGATTTGCCTTCAGATATGCAATGGACTTTAAATTCGGAGCCTATAACTTCGGGAAAAGATGGTTTTACCATAATGAAACTTAATGCTCGTACAAGTTATTTAAGCATTGATTCGTTAGAGGCTAAACATCGGGGTACCTATGGTTGTATAGCAGTTAATTTAGCTGGTTTAGCTGAATATGCTGCTGAATTGCAAGTTAATGGAATAAAAAAGATGTAACCATGTTTTAACAAACTAATTTTCTTGGGTGTAAGTGCTTAAATTTACTAACTATTATAAAAATCAATCTCTTTTCTATATTAACAAAAAATGGGTGATTTTGAAACAAATAGTTTGCGAAAATTAAATGCTCAATCAACTAAAATGTCTTACTTATGGGATGGGGAAGTAAGCACCGAAATTTTTTTGCTGAATTTTGCTAAACAACTTTAAAAAAATTATTTGAGGGAATTATGATAATTCCCGTACTACTTTATAATTTTCAACATGAAAAGATAATTCATGAAAATAATAATTTATTAAAAAAAAATGCTGAATTAGAAGTGAATATTTGTAACTCTTCCTCTTTCTGCTTAAAAATATTAAAATTGAGTATCACTTCCAAAATTTTCCATTAAATTTGTTGAAACTGTTTTAAAACAGCAGTGATTATCAACTTGTGCTGAAATACAGGTTTTTGATTAAGCATTTTAAATAGATTTTTCATGTTATTTTTAAGAAACAAATTGCATTTTGCTGAATTGGTGCTAAATTACAATTTCGCTAATAATTTGTGTTTTAAACAGATATATCAAGTGATTTTATTCTGAATAAAAGTTTATTGTAAGTCATTGAAACTTCGACTAATATATTTTTAGTTCCCCCACAAATAAGCCCTTTTGATTTTGGCGAAGAAGCTTTAAATCGCGGCGAAATTGCCAGTGTTACTTGTATGGTGCCGAAAGGTGACTTACCTATGGATATCTATTGGAGTCTAAACTCGGCTTTGATTGTTAATGGGGAAAATGGTTTTAATCTATTTAAAATGAATAAAAGAACCAGTTCATTAAATATAGATTCTTTGGAAGCTTTTCATCGGGGCATCTACAAATGTATAGCCAATAATTCAGCTGGCTACGCAGAGCATGTTACAGTGCTTGAAGTTAATGGTTAATTATTAAATCTTTTTAAAATTGTAGTTAAAATGTTTTTTTCAGCTTTTGTTTTATGTGTTTATCCTTAAAAATCCTCTCCCTTTTCTGAACGAAAAATATTTAATGTAATAGCTGAATAACATTTTTTAGTTTAAAAGAAAATATATACTTAGTTTGCTTAGTTTATCATATTAGCTGAATTGGTTTAAAATGCAAATATTATTAAATGTTTATAATTTTAACATAGTGCCTCCTTTAATAACTCCATTCGATTTTGGCTCGGAGGCTTTAAATCGTGGTGATGTTACTAGTGTTCCTTGCATAGTAAGCAAAGGTGACTTACCGCTCGACATTTACTGGACCTTGAATTCCGCTTTGATAGTAAATGGAGAAAATGGTTTCAAATTATTTAAAATGAACAAAAGAACGAGTTCTTTAAATATCGATTCGTTGGAGGCATATCATCGCGGCACTTATAAGTGCATAGCCAATAACTCTGCAGGCTATGCGGAGCATGTTGCTGTACTGGAAGTTAACGGTTGATGCTTATTATTTTTAATGTTTTTTTATTTTTTTGGTTTTTTATTTTTCGTTGTTTGGTTTTCATAGTTCATTATTCCCGATTTTAAATACCTTTCTTCCTGAGAAATAAATGGACGAATTACAAAAAAGGCTGTAAATAAATTGAAACAAAGCAATTTGCTTATCTAATTTAATTAAGCGTAACATCTTTAGCTGAATTATTAAAATGTGTGTAAAAAGCTTAAAACACCTGTTTGAATTGTTGGGAAAATAACTGTAAGAGTATATATTTTTTTGTGTTTCTTTAGCTGAAATAGATTTCCGAGAGCTAAATTTGTATAAATATTTATTTTATTTCAACCTCATATCGTAAAGTTTTTATTATTCTTAGTTCCACCTCAAATTAGTCCTTTCGATTTTGGTGAAGAGGCTTTAAATCGTGGCGAAGTTACCAGTGTTACCTGTATTGTGCCTAAGGGTGATTTACCTTTGGATATCTATTGGACCCTTAATTCTGCTTTAATAGTAAGCGGCGAAAATGGTTTTACTTTATTCAAAATGAACAAAAGAACGAGTTCATTAAATATAGATTCTTTGGAAGCTTATCATCGTGGCACTTACAAATGTATAGCCAATAATTCTGCTGGCTATGCGGAACATGTTACTGTGCTAGAAGTTAATGGTTGATATAAATATTCTTTCAATAATAGTTTTTTGTATTGATTTAAATATATTTTGATTTTGTTTTTAACTCACGTTACCATTTAAGTCCAATTATTTTGGGAGTTTCGTTAGCTTAATTTCAGTATTTTAACATAAAATTAAAGTTTATGAAAAAGTATTTTATCAAAAGCTAGTTTTTAAACAAAATATAATAAAAAATAAAAAATTAAATCATAGCTGAATTTAATTTTCATTAGCAGAATTCTATAAATGTTTATGTGAAACAAATATTTATAGGTGCCTGGCTTTAAAAATTACTCTCTTTTGCAGCTAAACAAGCCTTGACTGCGCTGAATTGCAATTAAACATTATAACGTTTAGTATTGAATTTATATTAGAATTTGCATCAGGTAATGTCATGTGTGGAATTTAATTGTCTAAGTGAACATTTATACCAAGCTGAATTGACAATTTTGGTAGCTGAATTTCATTAATCTTGTATTTATTGCTTAATTTGCCGCTTTTTAATTTAGTACCCCCTTAAATAAGTCCGTTTGGTTTTGGCGAAGAGCCCTTAAATCGTGGTGAGGTAGCAAGTGTTGTTTGCGTTGTACCTAAAGGTGACTTACCGCTCGATATTTACTGGACATTAAGTTCAGCTTTAATTGTTAATGGAGAAAATGGTTTCAACATCTTTAAAATAAAAGGACAAGTTCTTTAAATATTGAAGCTTTAGAGGCCTTTCATCGTGGCACTTATAAATGCATAGCCAATAATTCAGCAGGTTATGCTGAATATATAACAATATTGAAAGTTAATGGTTAATAATTTTATAAAACCAAATTTTGTTATACAATGATTTTGTTGTTGTTTATTTTAATATTAAGTGTGATTCTAAACCTTACCTTTACTAGTTCCCCCCCAAATCCAAGCCTTTAGTTTTGGTGATGAACCGGCAAACACTGGCGAAGTGGCTGGCGCTTTTTGTATGATTTCTAAGGGCGATTTACCCCTGGAAATACGTTGGACTCTAAATTCAGCACCTGTTATAACAGGAGAACATGGTTTTACTTTATCACGCATGAATGCTCGTACCAGTTCTTTAAATATTGACTCTTTGGAAGCCCATCATAGAGGTTTCTATAAATGTATAGCTTCAAATAAGGCTGGCACAGCTGAATATACAGCTGAATTAGAAGTTAATGGTTATTTTATTTTCATATAATATTTATTAAAAATAGTTTTATTTTTTATTTTTTTATAAAAACCTTTTAGTGCCTCCCCAAGTGTTACCCTTTAGTTTTGGTGAGGATGCAGCAGATATGGGTGAAATAGCTAGTGCTACTTGTGTGGTGCCTAAAGGTGATTTACCTTTGGAAATTCGTTGGTCTTTGAACTCAGCACCAATTGTTAATGGCGAAAATGGGTTTAGTATATTGCGTTTAAGCAAAAGAACAAGTTCTTTAAATATTGACTCTTTGGCGGCCTTTCATCGTGGCATTTATAAATGTATAGCCTCGAATAAAGCTGGATCTAGTGAATATACTGCAGAATTACAAGTTAATGGTTGGTTTAGCTTACCAACAAAATACTATTCCTATAGCATAAAAATACGTTCTATATATATAAATGCTTGTAAATTTTGTAATTTTGGCTGAAACTGTTGCTTTTTATGATTTCTGTGCACATTTACCGATTTTGCTGAATACAGTTTTGAAAATCTGAATTTATATTTAGATATTTTTGTTATATAATATACATATGTATGTTGAGCTGTTTTTTAAATATCAGGGAAATTCTTTGTTTAATTATTCTTAAATCTTCTAAAAGTCCCACCACAAATCCAGGCTTTTAATATGGGTGATGAACCTGCTAATTTTGGTGAAATGGCGGGTGCTCTGTGTATGGTTACCAAAGGTGATTTGCCTCTCGAAATACGTTGGACTCTTAATTCAGCGCCGATTATAACGGGAGAACATGGTTTTACATTATCGCGTACAAATGCTCGTACAAGTAACTTAAACATAGATTCTTTAGAGGCTCATCATAGAGGTTACTACAAATGTATAGCTTCGAATAAAGCGGGCTCAGCTGAATATACAGCTGAATTAAAAGTTAATGGTTGGTTAACCATTAGAATCAATTTTATTACTAAATTTTATTTTTTATTTGAATTAATCATTTAAATATTTTTTTTTATTAAGTTCCACCCCAAGTATTACCTTTTATTTTTGGTGAGGATGCTGCCAATGTGGGTGAAATAGCCAGCGCAAATTGTGTAGTGCCTAAAGGTGATTTACCTTTGGAAATACGTTGGTCTTTGAATTCAGCACCCATTGTTAATGGAGAAAATGATTTCAGTATAGTACGTTTAAATAAACGCACTAGTTCCTTAAATATTGATTCCTTATCGTCTCTACATCGTGGCACTTATAAATGTATTGCTTCGAATAAAGCTGGTACTAGTGAATATACAGCTGAATTACAAGTTAATGGTTAGTTTAATTCAAAATTCAATTACAATGTGCTTTAATTTCATTAGTTTGCTTATTAATGACAACTGTGCACGTTTATCGTATTTGCTGAACACACTTAAAAGTGCTGAATTGGTGTTGAAATATGTTTTATGGAAAAGTTGAGCTGTTTTTTTTAAGAAAGAAGTAAATATGTTTCTTAAAGCATTGAAATATTACAAAATCTTCGTCTTACTATAGCTGAACTCTTTAACGTAATTAATTAATTAATTTGTTCTGCAGCTTATTCAATTTAAAATAAAACAATAAACAATCATGTACATATGTATACAGTTAAATGAAAATTTTATAGTCTTTAAATATTGAATTCATCGAATTCAGTATAGCTGAATTAATTCAATCATCATAATTTAAACAGTTAAAACATCCAGTAAAGCTGACTGCGTATTGCATAAAAAAATCCTTTTGTGTACGGTATATATGACTTGTTCACAATTTAATTTAGCTGAATTTCTTTCTTACAAACATTGTGTTTATTGTAATTAAAACTAGAAAAAAGATTTGTAAAATTAAATGCATATATTCAGCTAAGCTGAATTCTATAAAAATTTTACATTTATATGTAGTGCCACCCCAGGTGATGCCATTTTACTTTGGTGATGAGCCTTCTAATTATGGTGATAGTACTGCTGTTCAATGTATGGTTTTCAAGGGTGATCTACCATTACAATTGCACTGGACCTTGAATGGCCAGCCTATAACTAATGAACATTCTGGCATAAGGATTATAAAAATGTCACCTAAACTAAGTTCTTTAAGTATTGATTCGATAAATGGTCAACATCGTGGCACATTTAAATGTATAGCAACGAATGCTGCTGGAACCGCTGAACAAATGGCTGAATTAAGTGTAAATGGTAGAGTGGTAAAGAAGAGTGATTTTTATGTTAATTTGCTAGATTTTTCTTTTTTATGAATCATTTTAAAATTCTTCCCGTAATCCTAAAATCTGTGAGTTGAATTCATGAAAAATGTATCATATTGGACATGATGCAAAATTAAGCCTAAGAATGGTAACTATACGTTCGTTGCTGAATTTATTTTTTCAGAATTATAAAAAGGAGATCTATGTCTCGGTAACTGTGTATATTATAAACACATATAGTTATATAAATAGTGTTGTTATAAATAAAATGGGTTACTGAATCAAATTCATTAGAATTTCTTTTTGTTTAATGAAAACAATTATCGCCTTTCATGAAAGATTTTAGGTGATTATTACTTCGCTGAAAGCTATTGGAAATGAATTTGATTTGGTATTTTATTACCAAATGAAAATAATTTGCTGTTCTTAAGAGAAACTTTTAATAATTTAATTTTGCTAAATTGAATATTTGTAAAAAAATTTAAAATACAAATAAAACAACTTATGTAAATACTGTTTGTTATGAGAAGAAATACCTTAAATTGATTAAAATATTTTTTGGTGAATAAGGTTTTTCTAAGCTAAATAAGGATTTCTAATAAACAATTTTTAAATATTTTAGATTTTTATTGATTCTATAGAAAATAATTAAATTTTTAGTACCACCCCAAGTTAAACCATTTTCTTTTGGTGATGAGGCTTCCAATTCGGGTGATTCAGTAGGCATACAATGTTCAGTTTCGAAGGGCGACTTGCCAATTGTTATCGAATGGTCTTTGAATAATAAAACCTTAAAAAGTGGTGATAATGAAATAATTATCGGACGTATGTCTTCAAAATCCAGCACATTGAATATAGATTATATCACAGCTGAACATCGTGGATTGTATACATGTATAGCGAAAAATAAGGCTGGTGAAAGCCTGTACCAAGCGGAGCTTAAAGTTAATGGTTATAAATACTTTTTGTTTGCTTTTTATATACTTTTTTCAATTGCTTTTAATATAAATTTTTTTAATTTTTTCTTTCCATTTTAAGTTTTGCCTTCAATACATCCCTTTAGTTTTGACAATGAGGCAAATGAGGGCGATAGTGTGCAGTTAACCTGCCATGTGGCCAAAGGAGATTTGCCTTTACAAATCCGTTGGCTACATAATAGTCTGCCCCTCTTTTCTCATTTGGGTGTTTCAACAAATAAAATTGGTGATCGCATTAGTTTATTAACAATAGAATCCGTAAAAGATGTTAATGTAGGCAATTATAGTTGCATGGCTAACAATAAAGCGGGCCAGAGTTTGTATACTGCTGAATTGTTTGTTAATGGTAAAAAATTAAGTCTTTCTGTTATTTTTTAATACATTTTTAATTTTAAAGTTCCATTTATAAGTTTATCCTACAGTAGAACACTTTGAAATAAAATTATATAAAGCTTGAGTTTAAATTAATTAAATGTAGCTGAATTGATTAACACTTTGATTGATGTACACATTTAGTAAAATATAAAAAGTTTAAGATTTGCTGAATTGATAAATATTGTGATAAAAAGGATTTATAGAGAAAGTAGTCATTACGTTTAATGTTTGCTGAAGTAAAAAGTTTTAAATCCATAAGTCAGTATTTGAACCAAGATTCTATAAAGCTTGAGTCTTTTGCTGAATTGAAGAAAACTGACTTTAGAAATCCTAACAAAGAAGTTGTTACATTAAATTGTAATCAATTTCAATCTAAATAAAATTAAAGGCTTCTGAAAGGTTTGCTGAATCAAAATATGTGTATTATGCTAAATAAAAAATTGTCTTCGTTTTTTGTTTTAAAATTGAATTTTAAGGAATACAAATTAATTTTCTTTTTAATAAATTTTATGGATTTCTTTGAATTGATTTAGTTCCACCACAAATAATACCATTTTCCTATGACGACGTCATAAACACCGGCGATTCCGTGGATTTATTATGTCAAATACAAAAGGGTGATCGTCCTATAAAAATTCATTGGAGTTTCGAACGTAACACGGACGATTTACGTTTTGGTTCCCAACAACCTATCTTGCGCACCAATCGTATAAGCAGTAAATCAAGTATTTTATCTATAGCAAATGCTACGCCTGCTCATACAGGAACTTACACCTGTACAGCCAGTAATGCTGCTGGCTATACTACTTACAGTACAAATCTCACCGTTAATGGTATATAATAACTTATAACATTCTTTCTCTATTAACTAAATGAGAATTATTACTAATAATTGTTAAAGGTGTTCATTTGGTGTGTCTTTTTCTATTAACCCTGTGTGCTTTAAGGTTTCATTTAATTACATATTGACTAATACTTTAATACATGTACTAATCATTTAACATCTTTTATCTTTTTTTCTAATAATAACAATTCATCTAATGGGACTTAAGTACCACCACGCATAACCCCCTTTCAATTTGGTGAAGAACCTTTGTATTTTGGTGAACCAGCATCATTGCAATGTACCATATCAGGCGGTGATTGGCCTATAAGTGTGGAATGGTTATTTAATGATTACCACATACCAGCACATTTGGAAGTAACCACGTCGAAATTTACTCGCTATACTCATGCATTGGGTATTGAAAGTGTTACGGCAAATCATGCTGGAAATTATACTTGTGTTGCAAAAAATGAAGCTGGCGAAGCTTCGTATACAACCGCTTTAATTGTAAATGGTGTGAAAAGAGTGAAAATGAATGAAATTTTTTTATTTATTTTTATTAAAATTAAAATTTGTTCATAAAAACATTTTTTTGTTTTGTTTTGAACACCTCTCCCCTTATATCAAAAAAAAAAAAAAAAAATCTATTTAAAGACCGGAAATTACTTTTTTTAAATATGACGAAGGTAAAACAAACGTAATTATGGCTTAAGCTGCTTAAAACTTATTTTCTATTACCTAAGTCTTAGATTTAGTTAAGTTTCTTCTTTATCTCCTGTACATTTTTCAAAAAGTTAACATATTTATTGATTTTCAGATATTATTTCTTTGCCAAATTGGATTTCATTTTAATTTTGAATATTTACAGAAAATGCTTTAGTGAGTATCTTATTAGTGGACTTGGCCTAAAAAATAATTATAGAGAATAGAATAGAATAGAATAGAATAGAATAGAATAGAATAGAATAGAATAGAATAGAATAGAATAGAATTGAATTGAATTGAATTGAATTGAATTGAATTGAATTGAATTGAATTGAATTGAATTGAATTGAATTGAATTGAATTGAATTGAATTGAATTGAATTGAATTGAATTGAATTGAATTGAATTGAATTGAATTGAATTGAATTGAATTAAATTAAATTAAATTGAATTGCATTGAATAGAATAGAATAGAATAGAATAGAATAGAATAGAATAGAATAGAATAGAATAGAATAGAATAGAATAGAATAGAATAGAATAGAATAGAATAGAATAGAATAGAATAGAATAGAATAGAATAGAATAGAATAGAATAGAATAGAATAGAATAGAATAGAATAGAATAGAATAGAATAGAATAGAATAGAATAGAATAGAATAGAATAGAATAGAATAGAATAGAATAGAATAGAATAGAATAGAATAGAATAGAATAGAATAGAATAGAATAGAATAGAATAGAATAGAATAGAATAGAATAGAATAGAATAGAATAGAATAGAATAGAATAGAATAGAATAGAATAGAATAGAATAGAATAGAATAGAATAGAATAGAATAGAATAGAATAGAATAGAATAGAATAGAATAGAATAGAATAGAATAGAATAGAATAGAATAGAATAGAATAGAATAGAATAGAATAGAATAGAATAGAATAGAATAGAATAGAATAGAATAGAATAGAATAGAATAGAATAGAATAGAATAGAATAGAATAGAATAGAATAGAATAGAATAGAATAGAATAGAATAGAATAGAATAGAATAGAATAGAATAGAATAGAATAGAATAGAATAGAATAGAATAGAATAGAATAGAATAGAATAGAATAGAATAGAATAGAATAGAATAGAATAGAATAGAATAGAATAGAATAGAATAGAATAGAATAGAATAGAATAGAATAGAATAGAATAGAATAGAATAGAATAGAATAGAATAGAATAGAATAGAATAGAATAGAATAGAATAGAATAGAATAGAATAGAATAGAATAGAATAGAATAGAATAGAATAGAATAGAATAGAATAGAATAGAATAGAATAGAATAGAATAGAATAGAATAGAATAGAATAGAATAGAATAGAATAGAATAGAATAGAATAGAATAGAATAGAATAGAATAGAATAGAATAGAATAGAATAGAATAGAATAGAATAGAATAGAATAGAATAGAATAGAATAGAATAGAATAGAATAGAATAGAATAGAATAGAATAGAATAGAATAGAATAGAATAGAATAGAATAGAATAGAATAGAATAGAATAGAATAGAATAGAATAGAATAGAATAGAATAGAATAGAATAGAATAGAATAGAATAGAATAGAATAGAATAGAATAGAATAGAATAGAATAGAATAGAATAGAATAGAATAGAATGGAGGAATATGTTTTATGTAAAACAATTCAGCTAAGGTATTTTATTTGCTATCCGAGCTTTCGAGGAAACTCGATAAACCAGCTTCTGACATACAGTTAATATACAACTTTTGCCTTTTAATGAATCCACAACCATCAAATATAAAAATAATGATACATTTTTATTTAAAATCTATTTTTATTGATACAAAAAAAGAAAAAAATAATCCCATAAAAATTTGAATAAATTATTCAAGAAAGGCATGTGTACCTTGACAAAAGTCTACATACGTTAAACATGCAGTGGTTTTTGTCACCGCAAAATAGCAGGATAGTGTCATGATTTATTATTTTTACCTTTTTTATTGTTGATGAATTAATTTAAATAGTTTTTAATTGATATTTGGGCTGTATTAGTAAATATTTAAATACAATAATGTCTTCTCGCCAGGAAATTCCAATTGATATCAACAATTTGGTGGTAAAGTACAGAAATTAATAAAAAAATTGTTGTGAAATATCGAAGCTGGACAATATTTAACGAATTTAAAAACAACGGTTGAATATAAGCTTCCTAGTGGTCACCAAGGAAACACTCAAGCGCATATGTTAGCTTTATTATAAAAGAAGTGGACAAAAACCATAAAGTTTATGTCAGAAAATTGGCCCAATAGTTGGCAACCAGATCAGGAGGAAGTGTACATTCATGGACTATTCAAAAAATACTGAATTAGAATGGTTAACATAGCAGAACTATTTTTTACACTTTATCAAGCCGCAAATAGGAGAAAAAAACGTATATTTTGATTGGAATTTGCTCAAATCCATATTCAAATGCGAATTGATTTCCGGAAGTGAAACCACTTAAAGGAGTTATTTCTATTGTTATCGGCGATTTTATTTTATTTCCTAACAAGCTAGCTTACACATCTGATCACGTTTAAAAACTTAAACAAGTAAATAAGTTCAGAGTATGCTATAGATTTTATGGATTGAATTCTATTTTATAATCACCATTATTTGATCTGCAAAGTTTTTCAGATTTTAAATATAAACTGCAATAGTAATAAATTTTTAATGCCATTATACTTTTAAACAAGTAAAGCTGAATTTTTATAAATTTTTTATACATAAAATTTTTATTTTTGGATTTTAGTTTCTATTTCAAGGCTTATTGATTGAAAACTTTAAATAAGAAAATATTTTAATTAATTAATATTTTAATATTTTAATTAATTAAATAAGAAAATATTTTAATTAATTCGATTTTAAAAATGCTTTTAATGCCAAATGAAGTCAAGCTGTATTCAGCTAAATTTAACAAAACAAATTTACACCGTTATTTGAAGGCAGATGTCGTACTCGTAATGATAGGATGGTTTTTTAAATACAATTTGAATGTAAACACGGTGTTGATACCTATATTAATATTCAGCTGTTATTCTGAAATTACTATAGTAAAACAACTTTAATTAAATTGTTTGTTTTTATAGTATTAAAATGAATTTCATATTACACTCATACCTCTTTATACGACCCAGATAGGTTCCGAAAATGTAGGCAGTATTTCGGAATGCCGTAAAATGAGTTTTTACTTTACTTAAAAAAAAACGGGGAATACCCGATTTGTTGTCTATATTATGAGTTAATTTTTGCCGTATAGCAAAAGTGTTTCATATTTCAAACAGGCCGTTATAGTGAAATGCCGTAAAAAGAAAGACCGGATAAAGAGCTATGAGTGCAATATGTGTGAGATCCTCTACAATTTTTTTTCTCTCGTTGCTAAATTGTTGTTTCTCACTAAAAAGTTTCTGCTGCACAAATTTTTCAACGAACTTTTTTTTTAGCTGAATTGAATTTCCAGAACTAAATCTTTGAATTCTGTATTTTTGTTTTAAATTAAGTTGCTCCCAAAATAGCACCTTTTGATTTTGGCGATGAACCTTTAAACTATGGTGAACCAGCTTCAGTTCAATGTACTATCTTGGGTGGTGATCTGCCTATTAATGTTACTTGGCTTTTGAATGGTAAAACTATTGATAGTTTCCATGATATATCATTAGCACGTATTGGCAAACGAGTTAATGTTTTAACCATAGAATCGGTGGCAGCTCATCATGCTGGCAATTATTCATGTCGTGCCCAAAATAAGGCCGGTCTTACCGAACACTATGCACGTTTAATAGTTAATGGTTTGTTTTATTTTTGTTACAAAATTCTATTATAATTTATTTTTTTTGCTCTTTTCTTTCCATTCCTCCTTTTTCCCATACTTTGCCTTGTGAATAGTTCCTCCTAAAATTACTCCCTTTTCGTTTGGAGATGAACCTTTGAATTTTGGTGAACCGGTATCGGTACATTGTACCATATCGGGTGGTGACTTACCTGTATCTGTGATATGGACCTTAAATAGACATCCTTTAATGCCAGATTTGGAAATTTTAACCGAGAAACGTGGCAAACGTATACACAATTTAATGATTGATGCCATTGAAGCTAAACATGCTGGCATTTATACTTGTATTGCTACCAATGCAGCTGGTAAAACAGAACATTCAGCTGAATTGGTAGTAAATGGTTAGTTGTTATAAAAAATCTTACTATTTTTGGGCTTCGGTTTTTCTTTTACTTTATTTCAAAATATCCCTTTCCAAATTCCCTAAAAAATCTCAAATTAAAATGATAATGACGTTAAGCTGATAGATTTGTTATTACATATTAGTGCAATGGTAATAAACATGTATGCATATGTTAAATTGTATAAAAAATACTAAGCTGAATTTATTTACTTGTATAGTTTGGGTTTCAGACAGATTATAGGTAGTTGAATAGCTCTATTTACAAGGCTGTGAAATAAACATGGCTAAAGAGATATACAGAAACATATTGAATATACGTAATTCTAACAGTGCTGAATTGTAGTAAAGTGTATTTTACATAACTTCCATTTTAAAATAATTAAAATTTAATTGAATTCAATTAAGAAATATTCAAAAAATAGTCTGCTGAATCAAAGCCGTTATGCTTAAAACACTATATGTTTACTTAGTTCTGCATAAACTTTATAAAATTTAAAATTTTAATGAATTAAGCTTTTAAACGCGTAAGTAATCTTTTTGAATTCAATTCAGCAAAGTTTTTTTTACTTTAGAAATTTCTAAGATATTTTTATATCAAATCACTGGGGCTGAATTATTTTAAAAGTAAAATAATTATGAATATATGCCAAATTTAGTTAAGTATTTAAAGAAATATAAACAATTTTTTAGGGCTACTAATGAAACCTTATTTGTATAATTACAATGCTATATAATAAAGAAAAACTTTACAGATTTACTTTAGACGAATAGCATTTAACAATGTTTTTTAATAAAAAGTACTCTACAAAATAATTTAATAAAATTGCTCAAATTAGCTGAATTGATAAAATAACGTAAATTTGCGTTGTTAATGCTTATTTTAACCTTTAATTTGTTTTTAACCTCTTAGTACCTCCGAAAATCAATTATTTTTCCTTTGGAAACGATGAGCCCATGAGTTACGGCGAATTTATAAATGTTCAATGTATTATCTCTGGTGGCGATTTGCCCGTTAATATAAGTTGGATATTGAATGGCAAGCCATTCGACGATTATTTAGAAATCTATACCACCAAACGTGGTAAACGTATTAATGAATTAACCATTGAATCTGTTGCTGCTAAACATGCAGGCAATTATTCGTGTATAGCGGAAAACAAGGCTGGACGTGTTAATTATACAGCTGAATTAAAAGTTAATGGTGTGTGCGTGTGAGAAAGTTGTGGTTTTAAATGTATTTTTTGTTTCATTCATTTTAATAATTTTGTTTAAATTATATCCAATAATCCCTATAAAACCCATATAAGTCAGTGTCATATTAAAGAGTTGCAAATATACAAAAAAAAGAAAAAAATTCTGAACCATTCAAAATATATTTTCTGCAAAGCTATTGTGTGACTTAACTGCAATGTGTTATGATAATATTATAAAGGCAATCTTAATTATAATCGGTTATTCAGCATTTAAAACTTAAGCCGAATTAATTTTCAACTGAATCCAGCCAAGTTTATTTATAATTTTTCTATGCTTCAATACTTAGTTTTTATGCCTTTTATTTTTGCTGAATTGAATCAACTGACAAAAATAGAAATTATAAATAATATTTTACGTTACTTATTAATAGATGTTTATTTTATTATATACTTGGCGGGAGAAAAATTTTTGCTGAATTCACTTTAGCAAGAATTCAGTAAAGTTTTACTTAAAAAAAAAAAAATTCATGTAGTTATCAGTTGTTATAAAAGTCATTGTTAGGCTAATAAAATTGAATGAATTAAATGAATTTAAATTTTTTATACTGAATTTCGTTAGTTTTGCTTAAAAAATAAGACAAAACATCTTCGCTGAATTGTTTTTACACTAATATCAATTCAAAACAATTAAATGAAAGCGTTGTATTTTTAATGATTAGTGCCACCAAAAATGAACCAATTTACTTTTGGTGATGAGCCGATGAATTACGGTGAATTCATTAATGTCGGTTGCATAATATCTGGTGGCGATATGCCAGTTAATATCACATGGATGTTAAATGATCAACCTTTTGAGGATTATTTAGAGATTTACACCACTAAACGAGGTAAACGCATATTGGAATTAACCATAGAATCGGTGGCCGCAAAACATGTTGGCAATTATTCTTGTATTGCGGAAAACAAAGCTGGTCGTGTTAATTATACGGCTGAATTAAAAGTTAATGGTGTGTTTTTATATGTACGGCATGCAGATATTTTTTTCTTTTTCGTCTTTTGTTTTTTTGTTTCTTTCATTCATGATTTATAAAATTAAAAATCCTTCTTAGTACCCCCTAAAATAGCTCATTTTGATTTCGGTGATGAGCCGGCCAATTTTGGTGAATCGGCTAGTGTTCAATGTTTGGTGACATCGGGTGATTTTCCTGTAACATTTGCTTGGCTGTTTAATGGTCGTCAAATATCGGATGATGTCTACGATGTATCTATGGTAAAGTTGGGTAAAAAAATTTCAGCTCTCTCTATAGATATAGTGAGAGCGCATCATGCTGGCAATTATACTTGTGTAGCATCGAATAAGGCTACATCAGTTAATCATACTGCTGAATTAATAGTTAATGGTATATTTTGTTTAGAAAAAAAACAGACAACTTTTATATGTACTTTTTTTTTCCAAATTTATTTTAACTTTTGTAAATTATTTATTGTTTCTTTTTTTATAGTCCCTCCTAAAATAGCTCCCTTTGATTTTGGTGATCATGCTGTGAATTTTGAAGAATCAGTTTCTGTTAATTGTTTGATTTATTTGGGTGACTTACCCATGGATATTTATTGGTTATTTAATGGCGAACCTATTAATGCTTATACTGGCATTTCAATAGTTAAAGGTGGCAAAAAGGCCAGTATTTTAACTATAGATTCCGTTCATGGTGGCCATGCAGGCAATTATACTTGCAAGGCTCGTAATGACGCTGATGCTGCTGAATATACAGCTGAATTGATAGTTAATGGTAGAAATAAAATAAAAATTGTTCAAGTTATTAAATTAATATTTATTTTTAATTTTTTTGTATTTTGTTTATGATTTCTTCCTCAACAAGACCCAACATTAAAAGAACGAAATAGTTTAGAACTTAACTTGATAATTTCATCAATAGAGCACTTGAAAATCAGCATTTAAATATTTAATATTTTAGCTATTTCATTGCTTGATTTTTAAGCTGAATTTGATTTGGGAACAATTTTAAGTTGATCTTTAAGTTTTGTCAGATCTTTAAGTTTTAGAGAACACGCTTGAATAAAAATGTGAAAAAAATGTTATAAAACAAATCAGAAAATTACGTATTTTAAATATATATATTTTATATTTGACATAGCTCCTCCCAAAATAGTAGCCTTTGATTTCGGTGATACCCCGGCAAATTTTGAAGATTCTGTCTCAGTCAACTGTTTAATATCATCTGGGGACTTACCTATCGATATTGAATGGTTGTTTAATAATGAACCGGTTAATATATTTGCTGGAATAAGTGTAGTTAAAGGTGGAAAACGTACCAGCTTACTGACTATAGATTCGGTACATGCCGGCCATGCAGGCAACTATACCTGCAAAGCTAAGAATCGTGCAGGTTTTGAAGAGTATACAGCGGCCTTAATTGTTAATGGTGCTTATGAAAAATTGTTTAAAAATTTAAAATTAATTAATTTATAAGATTTTAGAAACATTTTAATAATAATTTGTTAATTATACAATTATTTATTTATAAATTTTAAGTTCCTCCTAAAATAACTCCTTTTGTGTTTGGCGAAGAACCGGCCAATGTAGAGGATTCGGTATCGATTACTTGTCTTATATCAACGGGTGATTTGCCCATCGATATCGAATGGTTATTTAATGATTATGGCATAAGTTCGTATTCGGGTATACAGGTGATGAAGGGTGGCAAACGTACCAGCATGTTGACCATTGATAATGTCAAGGCCCATCATGCTGGTCGTTATACCTGTAAAGCTAAAAATCATGCTGCTGCAGTTAATTATACAGCTGAATTGATAGTTAATGGTAGCAAAAGTATTATTTAAATAAAATTTAGATTTTTATTTCTGTCTTTTTATTATTTTCTTAAAAAATATAATAATTTATGGTTTCGTTTACAAGTACCTCCTAAAATAACTCCTTTTGACTTTGGCGAAGAGCCGGCAAATTTTGAGGAAACAGTATCCGTAAGCTGCATTATATCATCGGGTGATCAGCCTATAGATATTGAATGGCTCTTTAATGATTATGGCATTAGTTCATATTCAGGCATAACAGTGGTTAAGGGTGGTAAACGCAGCAGCATGTTAACCATAGACAGTGTCCAGGGACGTCATGCTGGTCTCTATACTTGTAAAGCAAAAAATCATGCTGCTGCTGTTAATTATACAGCTGAATTAATAGTTAATGGTATTGGGGATACAATTTAAAATATTTAATTTGTAATTTTTATATACATATTTCTTAGATTTTAATTTTTAAATTTTATTTTTTAAAGTTCCTCCCAAGATAACTCCTTTTTATTTTGGCGATGAGCCCGCCAATTTTGAGGAAACTGTTTCGGTTACTTGTATTATCTCATTGGGTGATCAGCCCATTGATATTGAATGGTTATTTAATGATTATGGCATTAGTTCGTATTCGGGTATAACTGTCATGAAGGGTGGCAAACGTACTAGCCTACTGACCATAGAAAATGTTAAAGCCCATCATGCTGGTAATTATACCTGTAAAGCTAAAAATCATGCTGCTGCAGTTAATTACACAGCTGAATTGATTGTTAATGGTATTTTATTAAAAAAAAAAAAATAATTTTTTTTTAAATTTTTTTAGCTTTTTATTTATACTATTTATATATCAAAAATTATTATAATTTTTTTTTTAAGTCCCACCCAAAATTACTCCTTTCGATTTTGGTGATGAACCTTCAAATTTTGAGGAGACTGTTTCAGTTACTTGTATTATATCATTGGGCGATCAACCCATAGATATTGAATGGTTGTTTAATGATTATGGCATAAGCTCCTATTCAGGTATAACAGTTATAAAAGGTGGCAAACGTACTAGTATTCTAACTATAGATAGTGTTAAAGCCCATCATGCCGGAAACTATACCTGCAAGGCTAAAAATCATGCGGCTGCTATTAATTATACTGCTGAATTGGTGGTTAATGGTAGAATATATGAAATTCTTTAAACTTTTTTATAACGTTTATTTATTTTTATAAATTTGTTATTTTATATTACATATTTTTCTTTAACCATTCCAAGTTCCTCCCAAAATTGTACCATTTGACTTTGGTGAAGAACCTGCCAATGTTGAGGATTCAGTTTCTATTACCTGCTTAATATCATCGGGTGATCAACCTATAGATATTGAATGGTTATTTAATGATTATGGCATTAGTTCATATTCTGGTATAACAGTGGTTAAAGGAGGCAAACGTACTAGTATTTTGACCATAGACAATGTACATGCCCCTCATGCGGGCAATTATAGTTGTAAAGCTAAAAATCATGCGGCAGCTGTAAATTATACAGCTGAATTAATAGTTAATGGTAGTTTGTTTAAACAAATTAATGATTTATTTTTAATTATTTATTCGTTTCTGTTTAAGAAATTAACAAAAATGTTATTATTTTTATTCATCTTGATTTTGTATATTTTAGTTGCTCCCAAAATAGCCCACTTTGATTTTGGCACTGAACCTGCCAACTTTGAGGATTCAGTTTCCGTAAATTGTTTAGTTTCTTCGGGTGATTTACCTTTGGATGTTGAATGGTTATTCAATGATAGTCCTATTAATTCTTATTCGGGTATTACTATCAATAAAATGGGCAAACGCTTAAGTGTTTTAATGATTGATGCAGTTAACGCTCGACATGCGGGCAATTATACCTGTAAAGCTCGTAATTTATGGGCTTCTTCAGCCTACACAGCACAATTAGTAGTGAATGGTAGTGCATTGAATTTACAATTTTACCTTTTAAGAGCTAAATTTTTTAATTTTGATTGTTTATTTATTTTTTTTTTTTAATAATTTTTTGTCTAAATCCTTAAACTATCCTAAAAGTATACAAACACAATTTTAGTAGAGATTCGCCACATAATAATATAATTTATGCATGATATTTGAATAAAGCTTTATTATTTTCCAATTATAGTACTTAAAATTATATAAAAAGTATACTTAAAGGCAAATTTATCGGTGATATTATTAACTTAACAAAGCTCTAGTAGTCTTTTAGGACTACTTTTAGGCTGTGTGCAATATGTTTCTCTCTCTGAATTTAGAGGAAATATTTAAGTACATTCACAAGAATTTTTTTTAGTTTCATATTTTATGTACCTTAAGGACCGAAATTTAACAAAAAGTTGTTTCTGTTTATGCAAAATATTAAAATATATTTTGTACCGCATTATTAATCGGCATCCTATCTTTTAAAACTTACTTTTAAGCCAAACACTGTTGAAATAAGAGTTTAGGCTGCTAAAAGGCATGAATTATTTTGATATTTATAAGGAATGCAAAATTACATTGCAGATAGTTTTTTTGAAATTAATCTAAGATAAGGTTTTTGTAATTTCTTGTTTTTAATTTATAATTGAACCATTAAGCTTTAAAAATTACAGAAGCTTGTTTAGTTTTTCAAAGCAAATTATTGAGTATAAAGTTTGTTATACAATAGTCTACAGTTCGTTTAGCAGATCTGTTGCCTTACTAATGAATACCAGCAGATCTGAAGTCATAATGGTGGATATTTCTCGCAATGAGAAATATATCTCCCCAAACATATCCATCCAAACTTTGATGCCTGTGGAAACAGTCTACAAACATCCACAACCATGACTTGGTCCAAAATGTCCCACACAATGGCAATCTAGATATCATACGATTCGAGCTAAGTGCCCACAAGGCAGCTTGGCTGTCAGAGAATATATTAATGGTCCACTATTCAGGTTGATCTCCGCACATATGCCAATGACCATGATCTCAGCTGGAAAACACTCAGCGATATCCCCAGTGGGATCAACAAGTTTCGGGTCCATGAACACCAGCAGCGACACAGTAATTCGCTTTGGAGCCGAACTGAACCCATGTCCGGGAATTCAACCCTGCATCTTCTGCCAATGCACATATCCAAAGATATGACATCAAGAACCGAAGACGTTTCTTCGACCATCCTGCGTAGAATTTACAGTCTCCGGGATACCTTGGTGAAAAACTAGACGGTCGAACATGCTTTCACCCTCAACAAATAGGTGTCAAACCAATCAAGGACTCCAAGACTGCTGATGGAGATATTCTCATTGCTCACGTTATACCGAGGGAGAAGAGTCTCTATACCCTGCCTAATGTATTCATGGTAGTAGCTTCGTCAGCGTTTGTCCACCAAACTGTCAACGCATAAGTGATAATGGGCCGAATAATGGCGATATATATCCATAGCGTTGTTCTCGGCGAAAGACCCCATGTCTTACCGTGGGTGAAGCGACTTGTTCATAAGAGCTTATCTCCTTTTTCTGGACGGCACCGATGTGAGAGTTCTAACTAAGTCTCCTATTTAGTATGAGACCTAGATACTTTAGCTCTTTAGAAAAATTGACGGTAGTAACCATAAAAGAAATTCAGTCACATAATATCCTTGTTCTCCTTGTAAAAAGTACAGCAACCGTTTTTCTCATGAGATCACACAACATATAACCTATGTCACCTTTAAGCTAACATGATGAGTACTCTGCCCTGAGAGCACTCTGTTGACGCCATCACAGTGGATTCCTTCCCATCAAGAGACAAGCTGATGATCCTGCTCCTAAGCATTGAACTGATCCAAGCCATAATAGACTTCTCCACCCCCTTCCGTTTACACAACGTAATTATGACAAAGTTAATAAAGTTTACAAAACAAATAAATAAGAAAAATTATTTCAGATAAGATGTTTATCCTGTTTTTTAGGAATACTTTAAAAACTCATTAAATATTTTCTTTCAAATATATAGCATATTTATAGGCTTTGTTTTTAATAATCCTTACTTGAGTAACCTTGTTAATTCATAGCCTATATTTAGGTTTTATAAATTTAACCCTTAAAGTATGCTTTGTTTTATAGCTTTTGTTTTATTGGATTTTAACTTTTAACGATAATTTACAAACAAATTAATTCTATTTAGCAATTCTTTTTAATTTTGCGCTTTATTGGCTTTTATAATTGTCCTTATACTTTGTTTGCTGAAAGCATTATTAGCCTACATGTATAAAATATAAAAAATAATATATTAAAAATGAAATAAGAAAATAAAGGCGTACATATTTAAATTATTATTTTAAAGTTATTTCTTTTAATTATGACTCGTAGTCTTTTTTATAAATGACTTTGAAACTATAATTTAATTTATTGATCTTTAAAAGGAAAACAAGGCTTTATATAATAAAATAATTTCCAGAGAAAGTAAAATTTTTTTAACATTCTGTGAATCTGTAAAATTTTTATAAAATTTGGTAGTATATTTTTAAATTTAATTCTTTTATTTCAAACCATATGATAGTCCCTCCAAAAGTTGTACCCTTTGATTTTGGTGAGGAACCCACGAGTTTCGAGGATTCTGTATCGGTTAATTGCTTAATATCATCGGGTGATATGCCTGTGGATATAACCTGGCTACACAATAATAAAACTATGCAACCATTTGGTACTGGTGTAACCATTTTGAAAAATGGCAAACGTGTCAGTGTTTTGACCATAGATGCTGTACATGCTGGACATGTAGGTTTTTATACATGTATGGCTAAAAATAGAGCTGGAGAGGCAAATCATACGGCCGAATTACATGTCAATGGTGGAATATTAAATGTTTATTAATAAATAAATCTATGTACTTATGTATTTTTAATAATTTATAAATTATTTTTATTTAATTACCTCTTTTTACATATACACACATATGATATGATTACCATGTTTCTGCTCTTTAGTTCCCCCCAAAGTTGTACCATTTGATTTTGGTGAGGAGCCTACAAATTTTGAGGATTCGGTATCTGTGAATTGTTTAATATCGTCGGGTGATATGCCAGTGAATATAACCTGGCTGCATAATAACGTGACTATGCAACCATTTGGCACAGGCATAACCATATTAAAAAGTGGTAAAAGAGCCAGTGTTTTAACCATTGATGCTGTACATGCAGGTCATGTAGGCATATATACGTGCATGGCTGAGAATAGAGCGGGCAAAGCTAATCATACAGCGGAATTACATGTTAATGGTGGAGACTTTGCGAAAAAAAATTTTAAAAATTTTAAACTTCTATGTTTCTTTGTTTTAATTTTTAATAATTTTTTTACACGTTTTTTATCTTCTGTTGAACTAAAGTTCCTCCTAAAATTACACCTTTTGATTTTGGCGATGAACCGGCCAATTTTGGCGATTCTGTGACGGTACAATGTACCATATCTAAGGGTGATCTGCCAGTTGATATTTCTTGGCTTTTTAATGGTTATGCTTTGAACGATTATCTGGGTGCTACTACCTCGAAAATAGGCAAAAAAGTTAGTGTTTTGACCATTGATTCCGTAAATGGTCATAATGCTGGCAATTATACTTGCATAGCCAAGAATATGGCTCAGACAACAGAATATACTGCTGCCTTAATAGTTAATGGTTAATAACTCTTATAGATATAATGTAATTTTGTTTTTAATTAATTTTCTTTTAAATTTAATTTTTATTTCTGTAGTCCCACCTAAAATCTCACCATTTTCAACGGGTAGTAATGAGGCTGTACATTTAGGTCAATATATAACCTATCAGTGTACCATAACAGAGGGTGATTTACCTTTAAATATTTTATGGACTTTTAATAATCAACCTTTAATTAACGAAGATAATGAAGATATTTTAATATCAAAATTGGGTAGACGTAGTAGTGTGTTGACTATAGAATCTGTGCAAGCAAAAAATGCTGGCAATTATACTTGCCAGGGAGAAAATAAAGCTGGCGAAGCCAGTTTTACCACACAATTAAGGGTTATAGGTATTTTAAATCCACTAAAAAGGATTTTAATCAACAAAATATAAAGTTTTATTATTATTTTTTTAAATTTTTTAAATTTAATACTTATTTGAAACTCCTTTTTTATTTAATAGTTTTACCCCGTATTAGACCTTTTACCTTTGAAGATGGTCCTGCTCAAACGGGTCAGTATTTAACCCTATACTGTTCCGTATCGTTTGGTGATTTACCCTTAAATATAAGCTGGTTATTGAATAATCAAGATGTTCAGGAAGACAGTTTGGGAATATCCACCATGATGGTTAATAAACGTACCAGCGTTTTGACTATAGATTCTGTAGATGATCATCATGCTGGAAATTATACTTGTTTAGCTCGTAATCGTGCTGGACTTCAGTCCTACACAACGGAATTAAATGTTTATGGTTAGATTTCATTAAAAATAATTAACAACATAAAGAAAGTAGAACTTTAACATTCTTCTTAGTCTTTGAAATCTTTTTACTAAAAAATTTTTTTTTTCTTTTTCTTTAAAAATAAACAATATTTGCTGGACTAACTGATGCTGTCTATTAATGGGTTAATTTTGTTTGATATGGTAGATCTTGTTTGACCATATAAAAGGACTGCATGTTGCTGAGTTTTAATTAGAAAATTTTGTTAAAACACCTAAAATTGTTGCATGAAGAGCACAAAAAATTATGTATATTTTTTCAGTTTGAGCGCCTAAAATTTGAAAAGCCTTAATAAATATATTTAGTATTACTCGTACATACAATAAAATAATTCTACAATAGATTTTCTAATTCTAAAATAACAGATTCATTTCTATTACTGCCATGGGATTATATTCCATATTAGTCATTTGTTCACCTTTTCTTAATTTATACTTTTATAAATTCAGTTTTTCTGAAATACCCTCCATATTAGGCCTAAAAGTAGACAATGAAATTTTATAATTTTTGGGAAATATTTATGTTGCATTCGCTTATGTTGCATTCAGCTACGCAATGGTCAAAAATTATTCATATTTTATACATATTCATTTTACATTTAATAAATTAAATTTGAGTTTTTCTTAAAATTATGGGAGTTTTCAATGTCAAAACTGGTGTTGGTTAAGTTATTAACATTACTGGCTTACATATTCTAGAAACTAGAAACGAGCGAGGTGACTTATTAGTTGAGCTCTGTCATTATTTCCATATGACAGTCAATAATACTTGATTATCTATCTCTGCCACTCAGAAAATTATACAACATCAACATTGTTAACTAAATTTGCAACCAGCATTCAAAAACACCACAAGATACCCAAGAGCAGATGTTCCAAGTCACTATACCTTGCTGTTAGTGAAAGTGAAATTGAAGATTTCCAAAAATAAAAACATCCATAAACGAACAACAACATAAATCTTGAACGTTTACAGATAACTGATACAAAACCCAATCTATCTACAGAAATAAATTACCAACTAAGCAGAATAGACGAAGAGTCTATGAATATTGAAAAACTTTTTGAGACAAGCATCGTATATACGTCAAAATCCATTCGTATGCATGCTCGGTTACAGAAACACTGCTGGACGACCGAAGAAATAGTTTATTTAATGATAGAAAGTCAAAAAAATAAATATATAAACCTCAGCGTCTGATTAAAAATAAGTGCAAGTTAGCAAGGATGGAGTGGTTGTAATGTTAATGCCAAGAGATTGAAGAGCTAAAAAGAAAACACGATGACTTTGAACTACACAGAAAATAGTAGTTTGCCCAGCGGCAGATAACTCGACCTAAAAGATTTTTTGTGACAACATCTCGCTCAGCTGTTTCCCATATAAGCAATGGCGGGATGAAAACAATGTTAAAATAGCAACTTCTCCGTCCTAAGAATAAAGTCGAGTAAATCCCTGATAAGAAAAGATCTAATCTCCTCCGGGTCAAATTGTCCCCGTTTAAAAACGCTCAGTCTGTTCGTGGTCTCACTCAGCCGTGGTTTCATCCACATCTAGACAGAGCTGGCACTCCGTTTTTTCGAAAATACGGAACCTGTTGGGATGATATCTCAGGAGTCTGTATCTCGCGAATCCATCAGCAATCTTATTACCAGTGCCTAGCTGCGATTTCAGCGTATATGAGGAAAGTGCGCTCAGTGCTGTCTGACTATCCGAAAATATGTATATGTATGTATATATATATCTGATTCCCCTCTATAAGTCTATCACAGCGCACACTGAAATTGCATGAATTTCAGCTTGAAAGACACTTAACCGTTTGCCCATACACTCGTGTTTGTTCTCGAACCATCTGTGAACCAATTTAGCCTTCTAGGATACACACAAGGCTTCGAAACCCATTTCCAGCGATCAGAGATCATGTTAAGCTTAGAATTTAAATAGTCTGTAATGCTCATGTGATCAAAGTCCCCTAGCTCTAGTCCACAAAGCACACTTCCTCACAAAAATATGCAATAATGTCGCTATTGGATAGCTGCACATGGTTCCAGTGATAGCCTTTCTCTAAAGACCGCTTGGTTGGTTCTTGCGACCACCTGTTCAACCTTAAGCACCAAACGAGTGATGCAGATAACCTCAACATCCTTGTAAAATTCTTCAACATGGGAATCTATCCATAAACTTGGCTCAAATCTACCTTTATTGCTATAAAAAAATATAATATAATAATAATCCTAAATCATGCAACAAATATCTGGCTAATCAGCTTAATGAGCTATGTCTTTAAAAATATTCCTCAAAATAATCTACAACTGCATGTATAAAAATGTAAATCGTAGATGAGCAAGTTGCAGATCGGATTCAAAGCGGGAACTGGTACACGAGAAACCCTATTTTGTATACAAACACTAATACAAAACTATATCGATGTCCGAAAGGATACAGATTGAGAGAAAGTGTTCGAAAAAGGTGTAAGGTAAGAGTGCAAACTCTCCTCTGTACGTTTTTATCTTTAAGCAGAGAGCATAATTGATGAACCCTTGCATGATATTCTAAAAGATGTTAAAGTGAACATGGAATACATCAGTAACATCCGATATGCCGACTACAATATCAAGAAAACTAAACTAATAAAAAAAACACTTCATCTCAAGGTACAATTGCGAATAGAAAACATAACAATTGAGCGTGTGAACAAGTTGAAATACTTAGGCGCTTGGCTCATAGCAGGTTGGTCAAAGTGTAAAAGTGTAGCTAGAACTGCATTTCTTAAATACAGGGAAATGCTTTGTACTCGTTAAAATTACATAAGCATTCATCTTCGAATGTTAAGATGTTTCATATGGTCGATACTTTTATACTCTTTGGAATCATGGACACTGATAACATCACGTATAGAATATTTACAAAACTATAATGGACCGAGCATGTAACCAATATGGCAATTTTACACAGACTAACTCGTCAACTACATATTGTCATTAGATTAGGAAAGTTACTTGTGGCCATATTTTTCGCGGAGAAAAATATGAACCTCTTCAACTTATACTCCAAGGCAAAATTGAAGAGAGATGGCACATTGGCCTGGATTTGGATCAATTGAAAAGAGCTGCATCAGATAAAGAGCAATTTAGAATATTAGTACATCACTAAACATAAATCGTGATTAGCTTACATCCTGTAACGAATAAGCATCTAGAGAGTGTGAGAGAGAGAGAGAAAAGAGAAAGAATTATTAAAATAAGCATATACATTAAAAAATATATGAATTTTAATACTCTTTAGTTCTGTTTATATTTTTAATACAGAGTGGGCCAAAAGTTGCTATGGAATTTTAAAGTTGAATAACTTCTTCGTTTTTTATTTTCCATAAAATCTTTCAAAATGTGTGGCTGTAGCGCTCCAATTTCTCCAACAATGTTGGCCTTTAGTTCAAGGATTGTTTTGGACTTGTTCACATAACCCCGAAGAAAATAGTCGGGTACTAACAAATCTGGCGAAAGCGCCGTTAAATTTTAAGATTTTTAATAAAGTTGATTTCATGTCTGGGCAACTGTTGAAATTTAACTGCGAAATGTAAACGTTGCCGATATATGCGAATTTTAATTCTTGGACAAATCCAAAACAACACGACCAGGAACGCATAGGCCATGACAATACACGAACAGTTATCAACAAACCAACATCACACATGGGACAATATCACAGCAACATATAATCAAGTCGCAGAAGAAACACTGGATGTAGTGCAGATACATAGAAAAACAGGGACATCAGACGACACTTGGCACCTGATCTCTTAAAGAAGGCAACTTAAGTTGCAGCTAAACAGTAACAATGTAGCGAAGCAGCAATACCAACAGCTGGCGAAACAGGTTAATAAAGCTGCACGAAGAGACAAAAGAAAGTTCCTATAAGGTCTAACAAGAAAAGCAGAAGAACCAGCTGGACAAAATAACATGAGAAAACTACACCAGACGATAGCTTATCTCACAAATTGAAAGTGTAGCAGGAACAGTTACTGATCGCAGTGGCATAATTATATCGATTAGTGAATCACAGATGTAAAGATAGAGGGAACATTTCCAGGAAATTTGCAATGTAACGGACACAGATGAAGACATCGAAATGTACCATAACAGCCCTATGCAAAATACGTAGCACATAGCATGTAGCTCTCTTCCAGGTTGAATGAAATAAAACAATAAAGCTGCAGGCTAAGATGGCTTACTAGCGGAAAACTTACGGTTAAACATTATAACTGCAGCTGAATTACTACGGCCTCATATAACATCCGTATCTGAGGAAGTGAGGCTGCCATCCAGTTGGATGAAAGGCATGATTGTGAAGCTACCAAAAAGTGGCGATTTGAAAGATTGCAATAACTGGAGAGGAATTACTCTGCTTAACACCATACACAAGGTACTAGCAGTCATAATGCAGGAAAGGCTTCAGAGCAAAATAGAAGCTGCGTAGACTAGATCAACACTCTACGCATCATAATAGAACAGTCTCTAGAATGGCGTACCCCTCTTTACCTAATGTTCGTCGACTTCAAGAAAGCCATCAAATGGACTGCATTGAGAAGAAAAGAAGTACCCATAAAATTATTCGAATAATTCGAGCAATGTACGAGAATGCAGAACTCTCGGTTCTTCACAACGGGAGTATCAGCTAACCGTTCCATACTAACGCTGGGGTAAAGCGAAGATGTCCACTTTTACCTCTATTATTCACCAGCGTACTTGATGAGATCATGAGCTAAATCTGTTCATAGAGGAGAGTCTCTTGCGACATCTTGAGGACCTGGATTATGCAGACAATATTTGTCTACTCACACACAAGATCTCCAAGACCTGAAGAGTCTTGCTCGCAATGTTGGACTTGAGATAAATGTCAGGAATATCAAAGCTATTAGAATTAACAACAATAGCACAGAAGACATCATACTACAGGGCCGACCAAGTGAGTATGTGGATAGCTTCTGCTATTTTGGTAGGAGAATGGCAACAAACGGCGGTGCAGAAATAGACGTTAACAGCAAAATCTAAGGAATTATGACAAACGAAGAGCCCATACTGAAGCAGATTAGGCAAAGAAAGTGGAAATGAATTGTCCATACCTTAAATAAAAATACCAGTAGTATTACGAGGATGGTACTTGGGTGGAATCCTCAAGGATCATGAAACCACGTTCGTTCAAGAAACACCTGGTGACGGTCAATTATCAAAGAACTAACACAAAACAATCTTATATGAAAAGAAGCAAAGACATATGCTCCCAAGAGGAGTAACGGAAAAAAATTTCTGAATAACAGTAAATCTTTTTTAAAAATGCTCCACATTGACTTACGAGCTGTTCCTGGATGAGCAGAACGCCTTCTGGTAGATGTTTCTGCTGTTTCGTTAACATTTTGCTCTACAGGTTCAATATTTTCCATGGAGTGAGTTAAACGTGCTCTATTGGTTGAAGGCAATATCTCTTACGGTGCCATGTTGGTGATGACAATAAACTAAGCATCAATACATTGCTTCAGAGAGTAAACTTCTGACGATATACTCTTTTCGTTAAAATAATTGATCGCTGATTAAAATAAAAAAATTATAATTAAATAATAAACTTATTCTGGTTCTTTGTTAAGTTGTGAATCTCTCCATTATTTATTCTCCACGTACTATTTATACAATTTGAAAAAATTAAAAACTAAAAAAACTTATAGAAGAAAAAGTTATGAAATTTTTAAAACCCCCCTACTCTGTACATGCATTTAAAATATAAGGAATATAATTATCTTAAAACAGAGAAGTCTTTAAGTAAACTGGATTCTTCAATATGGAAATAATAGTAATAAAATGATAGGAGTCTATACAATTTTTAAGAAAAAGTAACTCGAATTTACTTAAAATGCATAACTAAAATCGAATTAATTAATTTTGAATTTACTTGACTAGTTTTGCCAAAAATTGCTCCATTTAACAGCGGAGCCGATGCTTTCTTTCCCGGGGATTATTGTACCCTGCAGTGCAGCATAATAAATGGTGATCATCCCTTATTAGTCTATTGGTATTTTAATCAATAAGAACTTAATGAAACACAGGCTTTACAAATGGGCATACATATATCAAAAATGGGCTCAAGAAGTTCGGCCTTAACAATAGAGTCCGTACAAGGTCAACATGCTGGCAATTATACATGTTATGGCAAAAATGCTGCAGGTGTTACAAATTACACAGCGACTTTAGTGGTTAATGGTAAACGGGAATTTATACAAAAAGAAATATATAACAATTAAAAGTCGAAAATCTTTTATTTTTTGCCGAAAGAATTTGTTTTTAAATTAATTTTGTATATATTTGTTGTTGTTTATTTTATAAAATGTTTATTCTTTTTTAAAAAAAATAGTACCTCCCAAGTTGACACCTTTACCCTCTAGTCTGGATAATCCTTTATTTTTGGGTGATTATTTTCAATTAAATTGTGCTGTTTTGCATGGAGATTCTCCCTATAATATAACCTGGTATTATAATGATGAATCGGTTAATAATATACCGGGCATAACAGTCTTAATGCATAGTAAACGTAGCAGTTCACTGAGTATTGAAAGTGTATCGGCTGATCATGTGGGCAAATATTCATGTATTGGTGCTAATCATGCGGGTTATACAGAAGTTTCCACCAATTTAACAATAAGGGGTTTGTGGTCTTAATTTAATTTAATCATTAATTTTATTTTAGAAATACAAAATTAATTTAGAGCAATTTGTATTTAAACACTTGTTAAATGTTTAACTTGTAGATTGGTAGCGGCTTAGTTTTACACACTAATGAACTGCATAACGTTGCAATAAAAAATGAAAAAAGCAGCATATTAACAGGGGTGTTGGCTTAACTAATTGTAAATGGCTTTTAAATGGAAATGTTCTTAGGCAATCATATAAAATCAGTGTAAATTTTTTTCATTTAAGGATTTTAATAAAAAATATGAACAAAAAAACAAAACTTTGTTCAGAACTTTTGTGTTATTTATCATTGGAAATCGCCTGAAAGTATGTTTTGTTAGTTTTAATTGATCATCCACCACATTTTCACATACTCGACACACATTAATGTTATTAACTGAATTTTCTTTAATATTCTCATTACTTAACTTATAGAATTACCAGAAATTGAACAATTTCATTTCAATTCAAACGGTGTTAATGGCGGCCAGGCAGTACGTGTTATGTGTATGATCACTTCTGGTGATTTACCCATTGATATCTATTGGCTTAAAGATGGCCAGCCATTATTACGTTCCATATATCATAAAATCGATGAATACACTTTAATACTGTCTTTGCGTCAAACGAATATAGGAGATTCGGGCAATTATACATGTGTGGCCAGCAATAGGGCTGGTGAGGCTAGAAAATGGTCTATTTTGAAAGTAAAGGGTAAAGAAGTAATAAAACAAACAAAAAACTATTGTGTAATAGACAATTTTTTGAGAGATTTCTTTTGTGTTTTTTTTTTTGTGTTTTGTTAGCTCAAATTTTAAAGATTTTTTTTAATTCCTGCAAAACACTGATTTTTAGAAGAGTAATATGGAAAACAAAAGACTTAGGAAACAAACTTAATATACGTATGATATAAATTTATTATTTTGCTTTATTAAATCAGGCGGAATTATATCTTATATATATAAACAAATTCGTCTATTTATTACAGACACCTTTTTTATTTAAAAAGTAAAAACAATATTATAATTTTATTTGAAATTAATGGAATGAAAGAGTCGTACATACATCATACATGTGTATATACATATGTAACTAAAAATTTGGAAAATTAACTTCCAGCTTATCTAAAAAAAATCAAAAACTTTTCGATTAATTAAAACTAAAAGAAGACTCATTATTATTGTTAATTTTAGAATTTTTTCTTTAAAATTTACCTTCGCTGCAGAAAATGCCAAAAGTGAAATATTAGTGCTTTACTAGTGACATTGTCAGTAGTACTACTGACCAGGTGTAGCCCAGCCTATATAATAATCTATTTATATTTGACATTAATTTGTCATTGAAAATGCCCCAGTGGGCTTTAGCACTACGATCATTGGAACAAAAGATACATTAGTCCATTTGAGTGACCCTATTGACTTTCATTGACAATGTCGCCAGAACTACAGTAGAACTCTAGCACGTCTTTACTCGTTCAAAAAGAGAAAGTTGTCGACATTTTAACGAGTGCAGTCGTTGCTAGAAAAAGAATATTGACATAGTAACAAGTGGCTGTAGGTGGACTTCAGAGTTTTTCTATTTTATGTACAGTTTGTCAAGTAAATGTTTTCTAAGTAGAAACAAATTCAAAGCTTGTTTTTATTTTAGAATGTCAACAACAAATTCTCAATATGTTTAGTTTTTTTAAACACTCCATTACTGCACCTCTTAACTACCATGAGACGTCATAACTTTTAAAATAGACCCTTACTTTACATCGCCGACAACAAAAAAAAGATCTTTACCTGATTTTTATGTCGCAAAATAAATGTTTTAATAAATATGAAATTATTGGAATTTTTGGAATTAGGAATTATGAAAAAGATTTGGGTTTTCAAATGTATCGTAAGTAAAAGATGTCACATAACGTTCAGTAATACCAAATTGTTCACACTGGAGCAAATGTCTCTATATTTATAAAAAGACATTCGGTAACACGAGTTTCAAAATTTTGGTGTATTTCCATTGTTATAAAGGAAAATGAGACAGAAAATTCGCCGATTTGTTCTCAGGGCTGTGTATAACATCATATGAAAAAGTAGGAAATAAGATTTATGCTTGGCATCAATATCTTGGTAATATCTGTATTTTAGATTATTAGTATTCTTAGGGTCAATAAAAAGGAATTTTTGAACATTGGCGATCAATTTAATATCAAGATACACTTTATTGGCCGGTATTTCGTCTAAAATTCTTATATTACCAACTCTTTAGTTGGATATACAGCCCTATACCATAACTGACAGAAATTTCAAATTATTATTTTGTAGTGCTGTCTTGTACTAAATTTGTAGGGGTCCGTTATTGTAGTAGAGCATCATTATAGTCTCACCAGAAACATAATGTCATCCTAGTAATCTGGAGGAAGTAAATATATTCTGTAGCAAATCTGAAACTTTTTTCGATATTTTGCACCATTTAGCGAGGGTTTTTTATAGACACTGGGAGGAATATTTGTGTTTTTGTATCCGATGTCGTATGGTTTCATGTGATACGCTTCACCATAATCAGTTTCCACTTGACAAACTAACTCTTATGGTACTTTGTTTAAAATTCTCCGCGTAAATAATTTTTTTGTTTGCCTGGTAGCTTTATGATGTTGCACACAGCCATGAAATCAAATATGCAAATTTTCTATATAATTTTCCTTTAGAACAATGGAATTACTCCAATCTGTTGAGACTCGTATTCCCGCAATGTTTTTGTTTAAATGCATGTTTGATAAATTTTTTATTACTCAACGCTATGTGACGTCTTTTACATACGATAAAAATCATAAAAAAACTCAATTTTTCCATAACAAACCACAATTCCAAAAATGTCCAATAATTTTTATTTTTGAAAACAATTATTTAACAGCACTTGAATCAAGTATAGATCTTTTCTTGTTGTTGGAGTTGTAATGTTTCGGTCTATTTTAAAGGTTATGACGTCTCATAGCCCTTAAGAGGATTATTGTGTAAACAAAAAAAAAAAATATATTTTAACATAGTACGTAAAAACTCGGCTCGTGAGAAGAATATCTTTGGTTCGCTCGTTTTATTACTCGTGCTTGTGAGTTTTATATTTTAATTCGTGAGCACGAATAATATTTTTTGCTCAAATTAACACGACAAACATGCTGGTTGGCTTGCTATGAAGACACTCTGTATCGTGTAATCGCTGCGTAATACCACGTATTCGTATGTGCGTATGTCTTTGTATGCAGCGACTAATAAGTATCACACACATGAATGTTTTTTATTACACAAACAACATTTACTAAAAAGAATTGGTCGTTTTCAACTCGTTTTGATGCATTTCGATTAGGCTTGCGTACCGAATTTTGTTTTTAAATTCCTTTTTTTGATTCTTCTCATAAGTAGTATTTTAAATTCTCTTAAAATTTGGCTCTCAGGAAGAATTGTTCTTTACGAACACTCTTCCTACTCTGCATTTTAAAAACTTGTTGAAATTCTCAAATGAAAATAAGATTTAATTTTTTTTACTTTGAAAACATTTATTTGACAAACAGTATTATTTGAATTAACTCAAATTAAAAAGTAGTACAAACATACAGGCAGCATTGAAAAAAAGTATACACCCCCATATCCTAGCATTCAGTTTTTATTTTAGTCTTGAAAAATGCGATGAATTTTATCATTTTATATTCTTTAAGACTGTATATTTACGGCTTTACAAAATCCATAATAAACAACAACAAAATTCTTCCAACAACTTAAGTTATACCACAAAAAACGAAAGGTACTCAATTTTTTACGCGTCAACAAAAAGTGTTCAAAATAAAAAACTGTGTCAAAAAAAGAGTGAAGTAAAAATACCTGGAAAGTGATACCATTTTTGAAAGATGCTGTCGAGTATAACAAAAATATACTTTCGTACTGAGTTACAGTTTTTTCGTATATACAAACACTTATAAGCTAATAACTTAGCTAAATATGTACCGATTTTAAGATGTTTAGAAGATATGGAAAGAGGAAAAATAGAAGTTTTAAATCTGTCAGCATTGCTCAAGCAAGCGCATTTTTCATCCAATTTATTCCAAATTGTTCAAGTTTAGAGATGTTTTAAAACGTTATTTACTTGTGTTTGAAGTATGATTTGCGAATAAGTAAACTAACCGTGAATACCTGTCTTCGTGTAAACATGCTATAAGCTAAACTGAATATATTGATTATGTTTTTATAAGAACGACCATAGCTTGGCTTGACATAAAACAATATATAAGATAACATTTCTTTTGCCTTAACTTCTGTAGCATTTAAGTATGTTTAAAAAATTACTTCTGATGAATAATAACTATAACGATTAGGTGTTACCTAGCGCCTTACCGTACATAACAGAACTTCTTTTTAATTGGCATGAGTCAATTTTGGTGAATGCAATAGTTCCACTCTATACTCGTAATTTTACTGTTTAACTTATCCATTTACCCAGAGAGAAAGGACAATTATGTTCACCATAAAATGATTCAAAAGCTCTACGTGTGCGGCGAATAAAACACTGATTTCAAAATAAATTTCAGGAATTATATAGCGCTCCTGGCGCATAATATTGTTCTTAACGATTTGCCAAAACTTACTGAAAAGATATGTAAAAACAAATATCACTTTAGAGTTTAATGCATTGAAGTTATCCTTGTTAAAACAAAACACTCCTATATACATACATACATACATACAAAACGAATACAGAAAGGACTCATGTGATATATGGATGACAAAGACAATTTTTGAGTTATGCACTGGTAACGCTACAAGCGTAACTAATTGGTGTAAATATAATAACTGCTTGGCGGGCAAAGTGTTAATGTGGTAGATTTTAGAATTATTTTCTTATTATTACTAAATTTATACAGATTTTTTACTCTAAAATTAACGATTTTTCTATACAAATTAAATTTTTTACAAGTCAAACGCACTTTTTTTTCAACACAAATTGAATTTTAGTCGGAACAAAATCAACTTTTTTCAACACAAAATAAATCATTTTCACTTCAAATTAAATGTTTTTCACTTCAAACTAAATTTTTTTCATTTCAAATTAATTTTGTTTTTATATAACTGTCTTTTAAAAATTAAACTAATATATCCTTAACTTGCTATTTCAAATATTCACTGCTGCGGCTCATATCAAGATAATAATTGTTACAATCAGAAGGTGTTACTTGTTCCACCGATAGTTTAATTATACAACAGTTACTAAGTCCATATTACTCTTTGGATAGCTAGTAAATTCCGTGCACAAAGTTTGGTTTTCGAAAACACTCTGTTAGATTTAGCATTGGAGAGTATGAAGGAAGAAAAACTAAGTTATGCCCGGAGTCAGCAACTTTATCTTTTACATCTAGAGTTTTTTTATCTTTACATTATCAAGGATCAACCAGTCATCTGTGATGTTAGACTGAGCTAATTTATTGAATAATTATCCAAGGAAATATATAAAGATGTTGGTATTAACTGCGGAATGTATGTTCATAGTTGCAATAAGGTTAACATTTCGTCCTCTAACAGTAAGAACAGTTACTGGTGAAGTGGTATTAACTTAGGATTTTGCCTTGTTTCTCCGAAACTGGTAATTAAAACCGGATTCGTCAATTAATATTATTTTTTCTCTTGCTTGTGGACGGTAATGTACGAAATTTAAGGCATATGGTATGCGTCGCTGAATTGTAATGTCGCTATTTAAACGATCTACATTGATTGTGGCAGTTTTTAATGTAAATCGCAAAGATTTTAGTGCAATGTGTATACTAGTACTTAACTCCACGCTATGGATACCTCGAATAAAAAATAAATTTAATTTGAAATGAAAAAGATTTAATTTGAAGCGAAAAAAATTTATTTTGTGTTGAAAAAGGTTAATTTGCTCCGAAAAAATTCAATTTGTGTTGAAAAATCGTTAATTTGAGAGTAAAAACCTATATATTAAAACAATATACACTGGTGCATATTCCTACAAACGCACTTAATTTTTTTCTGTATTTTTGTTATATCTTTGTTGTTCTCATCCAAAAGCAAAATTTAACTATTTTAATGAGAGACAACTTAACGGTACTTTTTAAAAGTAAACAATTTTTTTTCTTATTTTTGTTGTTTGCCTTAATTATGCGATCAAATGTTCTTGGTGCTATTTTAAGTGGAAGATTCGTATAAACGCACACTCGAAATTTGTTTTTAAAAAAGTGACTAAAAATAAAATATTATCAATTTTAGTTTTTTTTTCAACCAAAGGTACGTTTCTAATAGTAATATCTCAATTTACTGTAACTTTTCCTATTTTAATCAATAAATTTCATCACTTTTAAAGATGCCTAAGGGAACTTTTTTGTCCGATCAAGAAAAGATTCAAATTAAATTTTTTCACGACCAAGGATGCTCTAATAGAGAAATTGGACGTAAAATTGGTCGTTCGGAAAGTGTGGTGCGAAGTTTCCTTAAGAAAGGTCAAAATTATGGAGTTCGCAAATCAACAAAGGGTAATACAAAACTAACAAGAAGACAACTTAATCTAATAAAACAAGAAGCAACCCGCAACAAATTGAATTCCACACAAATAAGGAATAAATTAAATCTTCCTGTGACTTCTAAACACGTTGCACACATTTTACGAAACGATGAAAACATAAAATGGAAAAAGCCGAAATGTAAACCAATGCTAAAAAACACCATAAAGAAAATCGTCTAAAATTCGCAAGAAAATATATGAAATGGACAGATGAGTGGAAAAAAGTAATTTTCTCTGACGAAAAAAAATTTAATGAGATCTAAAGATGTTCGGATGTCAAAACGTAATTTCGGTGGTGGCAGTGTTATGGTTTGGGCAGCGTTTTCTGCAGTTGGCAAGTCGAAAATTTGTTTTGTTCCGGCAAAAATGAATAGTTCGATTTATAACGAACTGTTGGAAGATGCTCTTCTCTCTTTTATGGACGAAAAAATGGATGAATATTGAATTTTCCAACAAGATAATGCTGCAATCCATGTTTCTAAGCAATCGAAATCTTGGTTCAATGAACATGGCATTCCTTTGTTGGACTGGCCGGCTTGTAGTCCGGACTTAAACCCAGTGGAAAACTTGTGGGGATACATGGCCCGTAAAGTTTATACAAATAATGCCCAGAATGAAGGCATAAAGACTGTGACAGAGCTGAAACTAAGAATTAAACAAGTCTGGGAGGAAATTGATTCCGATCTGCTTAAAAAATTAGTGGAATCAATGCCAGACCGTATTTTTGAAACAATCCATAACAAAGGATCATCCACACATTATTAATAATGCTACAATGGCCCAAACATTAAAGTCCGTTTATAGGAAAGTACCCTTAAAAATGGCTGTTAATATCGAAAATTAAGTAAAAAAAAATATTTAAAGTACAAATGAATTTTTTTGTAAACAATATTTTAAGTGAAGTCTTAACTAATTTAATACACAAATTTATAGCCCCCTAAATATTTTCTTGTTTAATTTTTACCTTTTTTTTAAAAAAAAGTAGTGTGCGTTTATAGGAATATGCTTCAGTGTATAAAAAGTAAATAATTTATTAAAAAAAATTTAAAAAAATTCAAAACCAAATGAAAAATAAAATTTTATAGCAAATTTTGATATACATTTTTCGTATATGTATTTGTATGTATATTTTTTACTAAAGAACCTCCCGTCTTGGCAAATCTTAGCGTGTCCTCAGATTATAGCAATGTTGGTGATTACGTACAATTAACTTGCATTGTTACTAAAGGTGATTTGCCTCTGCACATTCAGTGGTTACTCAATGGTAACGATATTATACCAGAATTACCTTATACTACAGTGGCTTCCGTGGGTTCGCATACTAGTCTGCTAATGATTGATAATGTAACAGACCAGCATGCTGGCCAATATCTGTGCAAGGCCGACAATAGAGCAGGTTCTTTTAATCGAACAAAACGTTTAAAAGTGCAGGGTAGGAGAACATTTTTTTTAGAATTTCTACTCTAATTTTTCTATTTTTCTAAACAAACTTTTTCATAATTAATAAATACTTTTTTTTAATAATTTTAAAAATTTTTTTAGAAGATTAGCACAATTTTGGTAGAAAAATTACCCATAGACAAGAGGTTTTTTCTTTCAATATTTTTTTTTAATCTTTCTTAAAAGGGGAAACTTATTAATATTTAAAGAATTGTTTTGCATACAAACAAGAAGATTTTTATTACTTACTTTTAGTACCTTTTTTCTTCACGAATTAGTTTATATTACACGGTGCGACAAACAAACAAAAAAATACCTGGCAAGTGATACTACTTTTCTGATAGTTGTTGCTATCAAGTAGAACAAGGATTTGTTTATGGAATTTTCTAAACAACTTCAAAATTTTGAGTTACGGGTAAAAAATGGTTTTTCGGACCTTCATAAACTTATTAAGTTTTATTACGCATTTAGAAAAAAGAAAAATAGGATGAAAAATGTGCTTGGGAAAAACACCCAGATTCATCAGGGCTACTTCAACGACTTTAAAAGTTATTTTTCCCATTTTTCCAAATCTGCAAGGATACTTAACATTCATTCAATACTCAGCTAAGTTATTAGCTTATAAGTGCATCATGGTCCGAAAACTGATTTTTACCAGTCACACAAAAAACTAGTATCACCTACCAGGTATTTCAACTTTGTTCTTTTTTGTAACACCCTGTTATTTATTAAACAGTAATCCAAAAAAAAAAATGGTTGATTAGTAGAATATGTATATAAAATACCATGTGTATATAAAATAGTATAATATATTAAAGTGTTATATTTATAACATAAAAAAGCAAAACTTATGTACGAAATAAAATAGAAAAAAACAGCTCAACATATGCATACAAATTACTACCTTCACTTAAGAAAACCAGCACATAATTTGCACACGAAAACAGCAACACCAGAATAGCAATTTAATACACCTAAACGTATACTGTAAAAACAAAGCACCCTAAAAATACTTTCCAGAACACAAAACTCTTCTACAGAAGAAAACTCATGTAAAATATCAAACGAGCCACAAAATACCACAGAAAGAAAATTATTTATAAAATCATTTACAAACATAATTATAACAAATGAATGATATGGCTTTTGTCTTTTCAAGGCTTTAAATTTATTCTTTATTTGTTCTTTTTTCTTTTTTTATTTAAAAACTTTTTTTGGTTTAAAGTTTTTGTGGCTTTTATATCTATTTTGTATAATTTTATTTCTACGAAAAATGATTGTGTAAAAAAATTCAGCTTTTTTTCATCACTTAATGATATGAAAACTCTTTCATTATCCATAACTTAAAAAAATACTTAAATGTGCGCAGCAAATCTTAAACAAAAGCTATTTAAACTATAGAATCACCCAGGACTTGAAACCACAAACTAACTTTCATATATTTCTGTATATTATTCAAATAAACAACAAGCGTCCAAGCAAAAATATAAAAAAAAACTTCATATAACCATTATATATGCAGCCTTATGACTTAAAACTGCAATTGCATAAGAAACAAATTTCAAAATAACGAAACTCCTCAAATATGAACATCCTAACCATTCCCATCCCACTCTGTCTAAATCTAACACAAAACAAGACTCCTTCACCTCTTAACATCCTTTCATCCCTAATTCATTTATATATTTTTTAGTTCTTTTTAACATTTATTATTTTTTGTATATAAACGAAGTAAGTTTTTTATAAGACAATGTTTAAATGGTGTTTGAAAAAATTGACAAATTAATTAAACAAATTATTGTGCACCATTAAACACTTCGTTTCTGTTGCATGTTTAAGATTTATTTTCATTTCATTAACTTTTCATTTATTTTTCTCACACACAATACACTCATCCACACATTTATGTTGTCCTTTTATGCTTGAGTTTATTTCGTTTTTTCTTATTAGATTTAAGCTTTTTCTGTTTTTAGCTGGCTTTTTAATTTCTATTAGCAAGTAAGTAAATATTAAGCTTTACAGCATTTAAGTAAGAACTTAAATTTTAAAGAGTATATTGCAAGAAAAGTAAACCCGAATTTTCATAATTAAAATCAAAAACACAGTGGAATTTATCTAAACCCAAAACAAAGAGGAGTTTGTGTAAATTTATTAATACGAGTAGTATTTATTTATTTATTAATACATAGTATTTATATTATTTATAATAATTTCGACAAGTTCCTTTATGTGTAACATATTCTTTGAAAGTTCAAACAATGACCGTAAGATTAAGTTTGATTATCTTCGTCTTCCTAAAAAAGAGTAAATGTCGATCTAATGCTTTAAACACGTAAACGACAGCAGGCTACCGACCACAATCTAACAAAAATAAAATACACACATTTATATGAATACGATTATTTTGACAGCAAACCAGCTACACGACTACTTTTACTGCTGTAGCCAACTTAAGTTGGGATCACACGATTGTCGCAATACATCACTTATTGATACGGTAATCGTGTGACCGCCAAAAAAAAAAAAAAAAAAATGCGGCAACAAAAATATATTAAATGTGCCAATATTTATTGTGTTCTTTTGCGACAATCGAAGTTTTAATATTTACTAATACTTAATTTTTGAAACTTATATTCGCAGCATAAATTGGGATAATTTTGATAATTTACGTCAATAAAGCACAATAGAAATTGTGTCATATTTGTATATTTGCAAAAATCGTGTGATTCTAGCTAAAGGCTTATTTTTATTTTCTTTGGCTCCAAATTTTGTTAAAAAACAGCATAAAATTAAGAGTAGAAAAAAGTTTAAGTGGCATTGCTGATATAAAATGCATTTCTACCAGGAACAGCTGTTTACATTTTTCAATTGTTTCATTGTTTTGGTAAATTTTAATACATACACACATAAAACAGAAACTGGACGAAATTCTCATCGACGAATCCAATAATAAGTATATTGTCTGGGCCTAGCAGTTAAAAAATATAAGCTAAGGAACGCACATGGATAAATTACCGATATTGTAAATTTAGATATTTAAATATGTAGTTATGACCCACAATTTTAAAATTTATTTAAACGTAAATTTTTTTCGGATCAGCTGCTTATAATGTTGATGCCGTTTTCGATATAGATATTTACATAAGTAGATGAGGTGTAGTCTGCCATCGTCTATATATTTAAAGCAGATTCAAGCAAACTCAGCTCTTCTCTTCTGTTTTCACACGTACGTACTCACATGGCTAGGCAAAAAATAAACGAAGAGAACTAAAAAGAAAACAAATGGAAAAATACTGTGCAAAATGGCGCTGGTTAAGAGCTTGACCATGTATTTATTGCGTTAAGTGCTCCTACCCTTAACTAAATGTTGTTTGTTAACACTCAGCTGATTTCTTTATTTTATGTGTTGGCGTGCTGAATTTTTTACTCAATTTAATTCTGTACAAGATCCCTATCTGCGTTGCTTTAACCCTGCTGTTACGTTTGGACCATTTTGGTCAATTTTGTTTTTCTTTTCACTTCTACTACGATACGGTTCAACATATCAACCAACTTAAAACGTTAGCTCAGTTGGTGTTTTTATATTTTATTACTTCTACGAAAAGTTTAGTGTTCTATGATGTAAAGGAAGACAAAAAAGTTACCAATTTTCGGTAAAGGACCATTTTAGTCTGTTCATGTTTATCGTTTTATATTTACTATTTAGTCTAAGGAACAAAAGCAAAACTCAAATTGTCTCAGTAAATGATAAACAAATTATTTTTCGTTGTGTTTTGCATAAAAACTTACTGCATTTTCAGCTGCTGCATGTCCTTCGTTTTCTAACAGATGACACATATTAATGGAATAAACGTTTTATTTTTTCAAACTGTACCGATGTATGTTAACTCACATTCAACACGCTTTTTTTCTAATTCAGAAGATAAAAAAAAGATTATCAGAAGTGGATTTTTAAATTTCAAACCTTCAGCCTGATTTTTTCAGGCTGTTAATTTTTTGATTTTCCAAAGTATAGTTGGACTTTCAATAGATATGTATCCTGATTTTGAACAGAAAATATTCTACCTCTTTCTACTTTTTATCGAATTTTTCTCTCCCATACTTCTTTGTATTTTCAATTATTATTTTTCGAGGATTAGGAAAAAAATAACAATAAACAACGCAATATATCATCTGGAAATCTGATATTCTCGCCTGAACTTCTTATGACACGATGTAAAGAAGGTAAAATTTATTGCATTCCATTTTTTAGTCCATACTGATTGATGCATTTTCTTCTTCATTTTCTAAAGATATTTGTCGCATTGAATTCACGTTCACTGCTTTCATCCAAAGCCCTATAATGTGCAATATCGGAGTCACGGAGAACATGTGATATGATTAACTATGTTAGGGAAATTACAGAATTTACCTAAGATTCGTATTTATTTATTTATTTTTTATTTTTTTCTAATAGCTGGGTTAAATAAAATTGGCACGTTTGTATTAGTTCACATTTAGCATTTTTAAGAGAAAATACATTGAAGAGTAGAGAACATTGTTTGTTCTCTATAAACTACGTTAGCTGTTCCGTGTTATTTATAAATATGCTAATATACATACATATATGGAAAATTAATGTCAGATCCTCAAGACACCGAAAAACAAGCTTAGTTTGTTATAACCGGTGTTTATTATAAACACCTATATCTTCTTTTTGAACAAATTTTTCAATTTCAAGTTGAAAGTGTCTTGCGTTGATTATCGCCGCACAGAAATAAGCTGATCTTCGTAGTCAGTTGAGCACTAAGTTTTTTGATCTTCACCTTACCAGAAATAAATTATTTGAATTGATTTAACTAATACTTGTATAAATAAATTTTGTTGCACTTTATTAATTTTATAAACAAATAGAACAAAAGACTTAGAAAAGAAAGGTTTATAAATCTTTTGCTTGAGTAACAATTTATGTTCGAATAAAATATCATGAGAGTACAACAAATGAAAAAGATTCCCTAATATATCGGTAGGTAATCTAAATGTTTATTAAAGAAAAACCCATTCGTTTCAGATATCAGGCATAGTGTCTGACTTCATGAAAGTGATATCTTTACGATCCAAAACTCTGCGGCAAATATTTTTGATTAGAAGCTGATACTGTTCTCAGTTTGTTGAAGGTATCAATTTTTCCTAATTTTATGAATTTTATAAAGAAAAAGAATAAAGAAATAGATGTTAAATGCTTGAAGATATTATTATCTACCGATCGAATATATTCAAAAAGAAGTATGTATTAAAATTTTCCACTTTATTTGGCCACTCGCTTCGTAATATTTTGTGTAGTTCCACCATCCGCTATACCAATAAGGTATGCTACTTTTGGAACAGGAGTTTCACCACCTAAAGATTCCAAACGGTATAAAACTATTATGAGCTGCAAGTCAACTTGAAGTTGAATATTTTGTCCACTTGTTTGAAATACGTTGTCGCGAATTCCTCCGATGCCATACTGATGATACATACGTTTATATAAAAACAATTATTTTAGAGGCAGCACAGCAAAAGCTTAGGCAACAACCTTTGTTGCTGCCGCGAAACATAAAATCATTTAAATTTTTTAGGCAGCAAAAAAAAATTAGTGATACCAATACAGTATAAAGTTAAAAAAACTTCTTTTTAAACTTTTTAATTATTATGTAAATAATAATGTTGTTTAATACAATATTTTAATTTTATACTGTTGTTTTTAATTTTATATTGTATTGGTATCACTAATTTTTGTTTTGCTGCCTAAAAAAAATTGTTTTCTGATAATTAGAAAAAAACTTTTTTAGGTTTTTTTTTTCAATTACCAGAAAACAACAGTATAAAATAAAAATGTTGTATCAAACAACATTATTATTTACGTAATAATTAAGAAGTTTCAAGTACAGAAAAGCTTGAGTGTCACCACTGTAAAATATTTTCTATAACATATTTTTATGACAAATAAAACCGATGACAATGAAACCTAATTTTATTGCTGCTGCTGCTTTCAAAATATTTATAAAGTCGATAGCATAGCAGTAAATACTGCCAACAACAACTTGCTGCTTGCTTTCATGCTACTTGCTGTCGGTTATGTGTTTAATGCTAAAGAAATAAACTTTAAAACTTACGGTGTTTAGACTTTCAGAATTTTGAGTATAAAACAAGAAGTATTTTTAATTTTAAGACTTAAAAACAAAAGAACAAGAGGATTTCAAATTAAAAATAAATTTAAATTCAAAGACAATTATCAGAACAATGTTTTTATAAATTTCACTGTGTCTTAGCAACAAAAATTATATAAAACGTAAAACCTACAACATGGTAAATATAATGCTGTAAAGTATGGAACAAATTTAAAATAAAATGGTTCAAAGATTAATTTTTTATAATATAATTTAAACCAAATTTCAATTATAATAAAAAAAGATTTTAAAAAAGAATGGAAAATTCTCTTCAAAACTAAGAAATTATAACTAAATTACAAAAAACAGAGAGAACAGAGCCCTAACATTTTATTAAACAACTTCAAATTGGTAAAAAGAATTATAAACCATTTTATTTTAGCTTTTGTTTCAGTCCGTCCGTCTGTCCGCAAGAGAATAGTTTAACACCTGAAACCGCATGCTTATAGAAATTATATATAAATATTTAGGAAAACTTATGAATTTTATATTAATATATTATTTTTTCTAACAAAACATACAAAAAAAAATTTCTCTAAATCAACAACACAAAAACAGTACCACCAAGATGGATTTTGGAACCTACTGATAAGGCTTTCGCTCAAGGCTCAGATGCTAAAGTTGAATGTAAAGCTGATGGTTTTCCTAAGCCACAGGTAACATGGAAGAAAGCTGTCGGTAAGTTCTCGTCTATAAATGAAAATATGAAAATCCTTTTAATTGCTTTATTTTTATAGGCAACAGCCCCGGTGAATACAAGGATTTGAAAAAGAATGACAATATTCGCGTTGAAGAAGGCACTTTACATATCGACAATATCCAAAAGACTAATGAAGGCTATTATTTATGTGAGGCAATTAATGGCATTGGCTCTGGACTCTCAGCTGTTATAATGGTTAGTGTACAGGCTCCTCCAGAATTTACCGAAAAACTACGCAATCAAACTGCTCGACGTGGTGAACCTGCTGTCTTACAATGTGAAGCTAAGGGAGAAAAACCCATTGGCATTTTGTGGAACATGAATAATATGCGCTTAGATCCCAAGAATGATAATCGTTATACCATACGCGAAGAAATCTTGTCCACCGGTGTTATGTCTAGTCTCTCAATTAAACGTACCGAACGTTCTGATTCTGCTTTGTTTACCTGTGTGGCCACTAATGCTTTTGGTTCTGATGATGCCAGTATTAATATGATTATCCAGGAAGTACCCGAAATGCCTTATGCTTTGAAAGTCTTAGACAAATCTGGACGCTCGGTACAATTGAGTTGGGCTCAACCCTACGATGGCAATTCTCCTATTACCCGTTATATTATTGAGTTTAAACGTTCTCGTGCCTCTTGGGATGAAATTGATCGTGTTATGGTGCCTGGTGATACCACCGAAGCTCAAGTGCAAAAACTTAATCCTGCCACTACCTATAATATACGCATTGTAGCTGAAAATACCATCGGTACTTCACAATCATCCGAAGCTGTTACCATTATTACTGCCGAAGAAGCTCCATCTGGCAAGCCACAAAACATCAAAGTTGAACCTGTTAATCAAACCACTCTGAGAGTCACCTGGAAGCCACCAGCACGTACAGAATGGAATGGTGAAATTCTGGGTTATTATGTGGGCTATAAACTATCAAACACCAACTCTTCGTATGTCTTTGAAACCGTTAATTTTGTTACTGAAGAAGGCAAAGAACATAGTTTGGAATTGAATAATTTGCGTGTTTATACTCAATATTCGGTTGTAATCCAAGCTTTCAACAAAATTGGAGCTGGTCCCCTATCAGATGAAGAAAAACAATTTACCGCTGAAGGCACTCCCAGTCAACCACCAAGTGATACCTCCTGTACTACCTTAACTTCACAGACCATCCGTGTTAGCTGGGTTAGTCCTCCACTAGAATCGGCTAATGGTGTTATAAAGACCTATAAAGTTGTATATGCTCCCAGTGAAGAGTGGTATGGTAAGTATTGGCCAGACGACTCTTTTTTACTAAGTAAAAATATCTAAAATTCCTTATTGGTTGCCTATAGATGAAACTAAACGTCATTACAAAAAGACTGCCTCCTCTGATACTGTATTACATGGCTTGAAAAAGTACACCAACTATACCATGCAAGTTTTAGCCACCACTGCTGGCGGGGATGGTGTACGTAGCGCTCCTATTCACTGCCAGACTGAACCAGATGGTAAATAATTTTCATGTTTTGTTTGTTTTGATTATGGAGAAGTAATAAAATAATTTTTATTTCTATTTTAACACAGTACCTGAAGCTCCCACCGATGTTAAGGCTCTCGTTATGGGTCATGCTGCTATTTTGGTTTCATGGCGTCCACCAGCTCAACCCAATGGCATTATTCAACAATACACTGTCTATACTAAGGTTGAAGGTGCTGAAGGTGAACCCAAAAGTCAAAAAATACCCCACTATCAAATGAGTTACGAAGCTACAGAACTGGAAAAGAATCATCCTTATGAATTTTGGGTTACTGCCAGCACTAATATTGGTGAAGGTCAACCCTCAAAGAGTATTGTAGCCATGCCCAGCGATCAAGTTCCTGCTAAGATTGCCTCATTCGATGATACTTTCACTGCCACTTTTAAGGAAGATGCTAAAATGCCTTGTCTTGCTGTGGGTGCCCCACAACCTGACATAACCTGGAAAATTAAGGGAGTCGAATTCACTGGCAATGATCGTATGCGTGTTTTACCCGATGGTTCTTTATTGATTAAGTCCGTAAATAGACAAGATGCTGGTGATTATACATGTCATGCTGAAAATTCCATTGCCAAGGATTCGATTACTCATAAATTGATTGTCTTGGCGCCACCCATGTCACCACAGGTTACATTATCTGCCACTACCACTGATTCGTTGACTGTTAAATTGAAACCTCATGAAGGTGATACTGCTCCATTACACGGTTACACTTTGCACTATAAGCCAGGTAAGTGAAAGGTCAAAAAACAAAAAATGTTAAATGATTTGGAACACTGAGTCATGTTTAGAATTTAAATTTTAATTCTGTCTTCATTTTTTTAAATGTCCGAGTTTATTAAGAAGACTGAAGGTCTTTACGACATAAAGGGACTCACTGGAGTATTATAGTGTGATCTTTGGACCTCCAAGTCACGTACCCTTCACACGAAAGCAAATATTTTATAGAAGGATTTCTTCGATTGAATTTTCGATTTACAGCCAGATTGTGAGAAGGATGTAGCTAAGGAGCCATACCAGCATTGTCTGTAAGGTTTTAAAATTATTGTGGGCTATACATGATTACAGGGGAACTAAAGCCTTGCCTTTAAGGGGCACTGCGTGATCATTCCAAGATCTCGAGATTGTTAACGCGAACGATTTAAAAAAGATGATTAGCCTTTTCTCGATTTTTGGCTGGTTATGTGTAAGGCTTGGAAAGCGGATATAGGTGTCTGTGATGTGAATCTTAATAAACCTTATAGCCTCCCTGAGCGACTAATCTAATTATAAACCAATTTAACTTACATTATAAGCAAAACGATAGTGAAAAGTAAAACTTACATATCTTGACAAAACGTTCATCTAATATATAAACATACGTAACCATCGAAAGCTCTAAACTGAGAATAGGAAAATAATGTCGTCACTACCCCGTCATAGAAACTATTAATTTTAAAATTTTATTTTTATTTTTTCATCCAATTTTTTATCACCTATTTGTGTTACAGAATTCGGAGAATGGGAAACTGCTGAAGTTTCTGTGGATGCCCAAAAGTATACTATTGAAAATTTGTTGTGTGGTTCACGCTATCAGGTTTATGCTACTGGATTCAACAAGTATTACTTATTTATAATTATATAATTCGTTGTTTTTAATATTTTATTCTGCTTTGTAAACTCTTATCAGTATTGGCGCTGGTGAAGCTTCTGACATTTTGAATACCCGTACCAAAGGCTACAAACCTAAATTACCCGAAAAATCTCGATTCATTGAAGTGTCATCTAACTCAGTGTCGTTGCACTTTAAGGCCTGGAAAGATGGCGGCTGCCCCATGTCTCACTTTGTGGTGGAAAACAAAAAACGGTTGGTTATGCATTTTGTAATTTTTATAAAGGAATAATTTTGAAAAAAAAAATAAATTTTCTAAAAAGCGATCAAATTGAATGGAATCAAATTTCAAATAATGTAAAGCCCGATAATAATTATGTTGTTTTGGATTTGGAACCAGCCACTTGGTACAATTTACGTATAACTGCACATAACTCTGCTGGTTTTACTGTTGCTGAATATGATTTTGCCACTTTGACTGTTACTGGAGGTAAGTTTTTACGTTGACCAATTTGTTTTCAGAAAGAAAAAAATAGTTTTTTTAAATTAAACAAATACTTAAAAAAACATTGCTTTTGTACATACAACAACAACAATAAACTACGTAAATTTAAGATTTTTATTGAAAAAAAGAAAAAAAAAATGTTTTTATGACCTAAATTTCTAGAAATTTTTAATAAAAATCTTAAATAAAATATACAAATAACAAGAAAGATAAACAATTATTTAAATGTGATTAAAAATTATGAAAAAAAATCTACACTTAATTAATAATTTAATGTAAAAAATGTAAAAAATAATTAAACCCATTTTTATTTGAGCTTTTTATTGTAAAATATAAATCTTTTGATTTAAAAGCACTTTTATATTTTTATTTTTCTATTTTAATTTCAATAAGCTTGTTAATTAGTATTCGTTTGTAAAAAGAAATAATTGTTTTAAGTTTATTTTATTTTTCTTTTAATTATCTTGTAGTGTTGCTACAGTAAAACGAAACCATTTTGTAAAACAGAAATAAAAAATTCTATTGCATAAATGCAATTTGTTTTTCCCCCACTCTTTAATGTTAATTTAAAAATAGATTAAAATAATAATAATAATGTATTTAAATAAAAGAAAGGAAATTGTGAAAATTATTTTGGTAGTATTTGAAAAAAATTCAAAATTTTGCTTAAATATTAGTATGATAACCACAATTTTATTTTAAAATCTCTACACCGTTTTCTTTTTTGAATAGAAATTTGTTAGACTTAGAGAAAATTTGTAGTGAATTTATTTTTTGTTTTGTTTTGTCATGTATTTTTATTATTTTTATATTTTGAAACCATTAATGTGATAGAATTGTACTCATATTATAGTCCTAAAATAATCAAAAGCCATTTGAAAAATATTCAATGCCTTGAATATTGTTGTATATGTATTAATATATGATATATATGACATTTCCTGAAAATGTACTCGTTTAGAAAAATTATTTTTTTATTTCACTTTTTAAAAATTATTTTGATCATTTTAGAATATGTGAGAAGTGACATTACCGTTTTTATTTTATAAATGCATACGTTTAAAATCCCTTTCCCTGGTCTAATTGATGTCTAAAGCTCTTAGCATGTCGCTAAATGTTGTCATGAATTTTTCGTTTTTAATAACAAGACTGTGTGAAAATTTCTACAATTTAAAATAATAATAAAAACAAAAAATTTAATATACCTTTGTACATACATACATATTTTAGTATATCGATCCATTTGCGCGAAATTATCGGATGTTAAATTTTTTACGAAATTGACTTTTTGATACAAATGTCTCAATATCTGTGCAAAGCAATCTCTGCTTCTGGCCTCGCTAAAATGAATCCCTACATATAGAATTCCAGTCCACTTCAGTGTTATCAAGCCATGTAGTTGCCCTTCCTACCTAGAATGTCTTCCTTCAACATTTCCTTGAATAATAGTCTGTAGTAACTTATATTTCGGGTTTCTCATAATGTGCCACAGATATGATATTATTCTTCTTCTTTTTGTTTGTACAAGTTACCTTTCCCGTTCAATTCTTTCCAAAACCCTTTAATTAGGTATGAAGTGCGTTCTGGGCTTAATATTTACTCAAATATACCTTAAATAAAAATTCAAATTGCCTTATTAACTTACGATAACAAACACACTTAAAAAAACGTTGTGCCCAAAAATACCGTAAACCTGTTACTTCTGAATATATTTTTTAGAAAAATATATTCATTTTATTTTAATGTATTAGTAATTGTATCACATTCGAAATTTGGTATTGATACAACCACCCAAGGCAAAGAAATTAAGAAAAAAAACGCTCTTTTGTAAAATTTGGTTTTCATAACATACGATAATTTTGCACTAGAGGGTCGATATATTTATTAAAATTTTTGGACTACATAAACGTTCGAATAAAAAAATTAAGTTAAGATTACTATTCCAATAAGACCAATTTAAATAGAAGACAACCATGTAGTCAACCTAGAATCACATATCTCTATGCCAATACTTTCTTTTTATGAGCGAGTTCTGCTCTACTTCTGGAAACATTGTCAATAAGCACGGCTCTATATGATCGCAAAAGAACTACCTCGTCAATGAATTTTAAGACTACTGGTGGATTTTCAATTACAAGCTAATTAATAGATGATTGCATTGGCTGGGGTACACCTGCACAGTAGTTCTACTGACAATGTCACTAGTAAAGCACTAATACTTCACTATTGGCATTTTCTGCAGGGATTCCCTTATTTAAACATTTTAACGAACAAAAAAAAATGTTTTTTCTGTATATATTAAAGTAGATAAACCAACCGGCGTTTTCTGGGAATCTACATATGTATGTTTATAAACGGGTGATAAATTCCCTTTATTCGCGATCTTATCCATTTTTTTGCCATCTGTCTGTCTTTATATATTTGCCACCAGTCCGGAGACACTTGGGACTTTTTCTAGTAATGGCATTTATGCTACAAAGTCTGACCGCAGGCCTTATTCTAGTACTACGGGAGTCGGAAGCACCAGGGACTCAAATCCTTATGGGAGCAACGCGGTGGCTCTCCGCTCATGGGGAGAGCGTTAGCTCGGTGTGGTGTTACATTCTTAACCAGATGCCGGGACCATTAGATCAGTAGGAGTTTAGATAGTCTCCGACACTGTACCAAGATGAAAGTCTTGTCCAAATAACATGCGTTCGAATTTGATACTCACATGTGGTTTTTATCATGTACGGGGGCATTGGTGGACGCATTGTATTCACTCGTGCTTTGAGCATCGTGATGTCTGTCAGCATAGCGACACTCACGTTTAGCTTGTTAGTTACTTGTCCGTCTTTTTAAAGAAAGATTTTTTACTTCTCCCGCTCATATATATTTATTAAGATGTACGATAATAAATATTTATTTTTATGGGAGGTGACACGCCCACTCTTCCTGTGATATTAATTTTGTAACTTAATGTACAACTAGATAATAGAAGAGCATGTGGAAAATTTGTAGACTCTTTTATAATTCCCAAAATATGCCGCGATAACTACGTATTTCGTAGAAATGGACTATGAACCAAAATTTCTTCCTTTACCCCTTATTATCCGCTTAAAGTACAACTTTTGAAAATGTTATTTTGTACAACATTTTAGTGGATGTTGGATGCAAGCACACAAAAAATTTTGCTTTAAGAAGAAAAAATGCGAATCATTTCAGAAGAAAAGTTTCTAATTTTGACAGTTTTCCCTAACTTTATCGTCTCTAGGTTTAATTTTAAAAAAGCTCCCTAACGTACTTTCGTTTACTGGATAGTCGTTTACACGTGATTGACTCATAAAAAAACTGTATAAAGAATATTATTTCTTTTATGACCTACTATGGCACGATTTCCCCCAATTTTAATCTCTTCCAGTTCCAAATTTGACAAAAAAATATAATCTTAAGCACTTTCGCTAGATCTATCTGCGTTCTGATTGATCTCAAACAAAATTTCGTTGATGTTTCAGTGTACTTTCAAAACTTTTATCCTTTGAAACGGACATTTTTTAAATAACAGCTGCTCATATTGTAAAAAAGGCGTAAAGCATTATGTCGTTTTAAAATAGTTTCTAAAATATGATTTAAAAATACACTTTATTTGTAAATTTAATAATGATTAATTACAATGTAATATAAAAGAATATATATTACATATATTTATTTTTATATACATATACGTACATATACGTACATATAATGAAAATGAGTACCTCTCTATATCCATATTAAATGGTTTGAAAATCCTTTATCACCTTTTTAACACACATATATAGTTTTTTATTATTATTATTTGTTAATAATTTTGTTGATCATAAAATTGTTATTAATTTTAGTTAATGCATATTAATTATAATTTTGTTCAGTAACAAAATCATTTTATTTTTAAACTATGAAAAACATAAAACACGAAAAATTAATTAAGTTCTTTCTAAGAACAATAATTGAACGGTCAATTAAGAAAATACAAAAAAATAAAATAAACTAATTAATGGGGTTTTACAGAACTAAAATGGGAAAACCTGCAACAACCAAAAATAATCACCCAAAATATTCATCATGTTTTTTTTTTAATTTTTCAAGTACTAAACAAAAAGCATAACTTAAAATGAGAAAAAATAAAATACAGTTTATTTCGTTTTTCTTTTATAAATAAAATTCATTTATGATTAAAAAATCAAAAGAATTTAAACGATTTAGTTTTTAATATATGATTTACTTTAATTACTACATTTTTGTATGGTTATTTTGTTTTTATTTCGATTTAAATAATACTTTTTACTGTTACTACTATTCAGTACATATTTAATATATTTAATTTTAAAACTAAACAACTCTTAAAATAACATTATTAAATTAATAATATTAAAGGCTTGCACAGTTTATAGATAAAATGGAATGAAATTACAATATAAAAGAAATTGAAGTTTAAAAATTATTTTTATTTAATTTTTTCTCTACCATATATCTAATCCTTAGAATATTTCAAAATAATGCTTGAGAATTTCAAGATTATGCAGTAGTAACAAAAAATTTATTGATTTAGAAATTATAGCTAATAAAGTAAAGAATACTTTATATATTCCTTCGACGTTATTTACATATAACATTAGGCCACTTTTTTTCTCTCAAACGCAATAATAAATATGTGTGTTGTATAGGGGCTTTAGCAGAAAAAAATAACATCAAAATAGTTATCATTTGATAGACTTTTTTTAGTTAAGAGAAGATAAAGATCGGCGTAATTAAAAACTTAAAAACTTTTATAATACAAAAGTATAATAAACTAGCTGAAAACCAGCGTGTTTTGCTACACCTATATTAATTATTATTTTAACTACTATTTTAGTTATAATTTTTTACCTCTTTTTCCCCATCTTATTCCTTTCCGGTACAAATCGAAATGTTTAACATTTTAACATATAAATAGTCAAGAAGAAGACACTGTAAAATCTACTTTTTAGCTGTATACTGTCTTCAAATACACGTACATTAATTTTTAAATGGTATAAGGAGAGGGGGTAGGTACACACTTTGACGTACTCCCAAAGTTGCTTTGTTCTTCGTTCGTATTTATTCATAGTTGTATTCGGTTACATGTTTTCTTTTTGATATTTTCTTCTATTTTTGATTTCGCACTGTGAAGTTTGTTGTGTAAAAAACAGAACGACCCGAAATTTTGTCAAAGCAAAATTTGAACGTGCAGAAGCGAAACAAAGTTTAAAAGAAAATGTAAATGAGTTTGTCAAAGTACTTTGCAAAGTACTTTAAACGTGCAAAAGGCGTCTATATGTATATAGACAGCTTTTAGTCTTATTTAATCTTTTTCGCTTTTTGGCTGATGTGTATAGATAAAGAAGCTCTTATTGTTGTATGAAGGGAAGGTGCCATGCCTACTGTTCCGATTTCTATCCTTTTTAATTGGTAATTTTGTACTGACTACGAAATCATTTAGACCAAATTCAAAAGCTACACTTTAACCGTTTTTAAAGTAGACAAAACTGAATATTTACTTTTTAAAGTAAGTTTGTTTGAAAAACAAATAAAAAAGTTTATTATTTAATTGATTCCAACACATAATCGGACAAGAATTTTTTCCATAAATAAGCTCTATAAACGTAAAAACTATAATAAATATATGTAAAGTAAATTTTTGGGGTCTTATTCATACTTTAGATAAGTATGAATATATGAATAATGGGGAAATCAGCATTTGATCCAATAATAACTGTAAGTTTCAGTACAAAAATTAAAATAAATCAATTTTCTTAAACTCAACGCATAATCGGACAAGGCAAAGTTTGAATTACTTAAATGCAGAAATCGACCAATGAGTAACAATTTGTATATCCTTTCTAATCTAGCATACTCAGTAAACGTCTTAGAATTGATTTTGATATACTTCTGGCTCTATGGAGCTCAACATTTCTAATAATGTCACATTAAGCTAAAAAAGTGTGTTGATCTTTTTGTTATGCACTCCCCTATCCAATTCCCCTCAGACTTCCAATTACATAAGGCTCTTGACTCCGCGCAGGTATTTCTATAAGATCCGAACTGGAGTTTATTTGACATCTGATGCTTGCGATACTCAAATGTCATATGGCAGAAGTGGCATGTGATATAATTTCTAGTAGACAACGTTATCTCCTGTCTTTCTTGTATTTTAATTTAAAAATGACATCATTTTAACATGGTTATGAAATTTTGTTATTTACAGTCTCGAGATTAGAGTACATAGCACATTTCTTTTTAACGATAGTTAAATTCAAAAGGTTAATCTAAAAATTAAATATAAATAAATAAATTTTTTAACTGTGCTGTGTTTTAAGAAGCCTTTATTATTATTATCCTAAAAAATATTAACCCCATGTTTTATAAATCTTAATCTAGTGAATTTAGAGTTGTGAAAAATTACAAAAAAAATTTTTCTAAACTCACTCTGAAATATGATCTTAAAAAATGTGCTGCCTTTTCGATTTCGCTACGTTTCGATTTACAGAACATGGAAAAGTATGTTATGGTTACGTTATCATTTTAATCTTCATTAGTTAAAAGGAATGTCGTTCAAGTTTTGTTAAATGCTCAAAATTTTATGCTTAAGAATACAAATTTTACTTTAAAAATAGTTTTATTTTAATAATAACTAAAAATAAAAAAAAAAACAAATTGCATTTATATTATAGAGTTTAAGCTACGTAACTTAAAAAAGGTTAAATGTAAAATAAACTTTTATAACTTTTTTTATTAAATATTTTCTAAATTTTTTTAAAGCTAAGGCAAACATTTTTTTCGAAAATATTTTTATTTTAAAATTTTACTAAATTTTTGTCAAGACAAATTTTCATCTTCTTCAAATTTCCTTTTTACTGTGTTAATATATTTTCATGTTTTTTAATAATAGTTATTTTTTTAAATTTATCAAAGTTCTCTAAAAGTAATTGTTCTATAAACTAACTACTAAAACACTATTAAATGTTTGTGTATTTGTATATTAGCGGTACAAAGGTAATGTTCGAAATTTTACTAAAAAATAAATAATTTTTTTTGTTTTTTTTTTTTTTTGTAGTAGTGCTATATTATTAAAAATTTATTTTTCGAAATTAAAATTATTAGAATTTGCCTAAAAATTAAAAAAAAAAATTAAGAAATAGAAAAAGAAAACGAAATAAACAAATTTGTTACTTTTTCTCTATCTCTCTCTCTCTCTTTAATTTCACATTTTCCGTCTTTTTGTCTAACTGACTTTCCGTCACATTATCTTATATGTGTCTGTGTGTTAAATTAAAAAAAATACTGCTTTGATGTGTGTATGAATGATATTTTGGTTAAAATTTGGTTGTTACAGGAACTATTGCCCCATCTCGCGATTTACCCGAACTTACGGCTGAGGATACAATACGCATCATATTATCAAACTTAAATTTAGTTGTACCCGTGGTAGCTGCTTTACTTGTCATAATTATTGCTATAATTGTTATTTGTATACTACGTAGCAAAGGCAATCATCACAAAGGTATAAAACCAAACAAAAAAACTAATCTTAAAATTTTTTTGTTTTTCTTTCTCTGTCTCTTTTCATATTATTATTTTTATTTTTATTTTTTTGTGTTTTGGTTAAACTCTCCATTACATCTCTGTTGAATAATTTATGATTTAAAAAAAATATTTTTTACCACCACCAAAAAAAAAACTGCTTGCTTTAATTGTTAAATGGTGTTAAAAAAAAAATTATGGCTTATATGTAAATTTTAACAATTTCGAAAATTCGATAACACATGCGAAATTTCGAATATTACTTAAAATGCATGCAAAATTAAACTAAAAACTGTTCCCACTCACCAAAACAAAAAACACAAAAAACGGTTTGTATAAAACACTGCACCTTTTAAAAAAAGGCACCATTGCTCCTTTGGATGACGGCCGAGGTTCTGGCAATTTACATACCCGCATACGTTTACCTGCCTGGATGCCTGAGTGGTTAGATTTGAATTTTATGGTGCCATTAATAGCCACCATTATTGTAGTCTTTGTGGGTATATTGGTTGTATGTGTTGCCTTATCTAGACGTCGTTCGGATGATTTACGCGGTGGACAAAAGGATGTGTATTGTAGGTTGATTTATGAATGCTTCAAACAATACAAATTAAATCTATATAATTTATTTTTATTTTATAATTTTATTTAACAATAATAATACAAATAAATTTTACAGGTATAGGCATAACAAAAAGAAAAAAATTGCACTGTTTTAAAAATGTTGTTCTCCGTTATTCCACATGGGAGCATATGGCTTCCACAACGCATCTCCATCTTACAAAGAATATACATCTCGTGTAATACTCTTCTCCAGGTGTTTCTTAGTCGAACATGATTTCTTGAGCCTTGAGATTCCGCTTGAATGACATTCTGGTAATACTATCGGGACTTTATAGAATCGTGTGACGGATCCACCCTCATTTTCTTTTCCTTATCTGCTTCAGTATGGGTTCCCATGAGTCATGTTTCACAGTTCTGTGTTACTTATGGTGTAAGGCCAGAATATTCTGAGGGACCTGTTGATGAATACTTAAAGCTTTTGCGCGATGTTTGATACAAGCCGGATTTCACTGCCATACAGTAGAACTGATTTAACACATGAGTTGAATATTCTGAGCTTAGTTCGTCTGGATACATGCGAGCTTCTCTAAACTGACTGAAGTTGTCCGAATACCGCTCTCGCTTTATTGAGCCTCTTATGTAGGCTGTTTCTGCGCTGCCATTTGTAGTAACTGTACTTTCTAACTAGCAGAAGTCAAGTATGTAGACTCGCTGACCTTGTAGCATGATGTTTTTCGTGCTAGTACTGTTTATTTTCATGGCCTTGGTTTTTTTGATATTTATCTCAAGTCCAATATAACAAGCCAATCTTTCTCGATCCTCCAGTTTCGACTGCACATTTGAGATCTTATGTAAGAGTAGACAAATGTCTTCCGCATGGTCCAAATCCTCGAGTTGGCGTTAGGGACTCGATGTAATAAATCTTCTCTTTGATAATTATATCATCCAGCACGATAGTGAATATCTGAGATTATAGTAGGTATCCTCCTTTTCCTCCAGTATAGGTGTGGAATGGTTGTTTTAAAATAAAAAACTAAAATTTAAAAAAGTTTTTGTCGAACATATTTATTTATCGCCTTAATATTGTTAATTGGATACAATTATTTAAGTTTCTTCTATTACCGTAGATATACAAAATTTAGTTGGAAAATAAAACGCACACTCAAACAATTCTGCACACTTTTAAACTGTGCCAAGTCATTTAGACCAAATTCAGAAATTTCTTTTACCGTTCTCAAGATACACAATAATTAATATTTACTTTGTATGGGAGGTACCATGCCCAATTATCCGATTCCGCCCACCTTCTTTTGTATTGTCAAATTTAGAGACTCTTACTGTTAACTTTTTTCAGATATTGGCAACAAATATTTTCATGCGACAACATGAAAAAAAAAAACTAAAAAATACCATAAGTGAAAGTAAGCCTTTCCCATGCATATATTTGTTTGTTTATTGTCTAAGTGGCTCTCGAGTTATTAAATGACTTACATAGGACAACTTATATGTATATATACATATAACGAAGGCGATTTTGGACTTACTTATCACATACATGCGATTTCTGATTTCAACCAAATTTAACAGAAATCATATGGGTAACGAGACCTACCTTGTACATAAGTTTGAGCGTGATGATGTTTTCGTTTTTGTTTAATGTTCTGTTCGAATGATTAAATTGTACTTAGTACAGGTCTTTCATAATTGTTTCATTCTTAATATCTTTGAGAACATGTTGCCTTGTCGCCACGGATATTCGTCTTTAGAGTTAATTATCTTATTCAAATTTTTTGTACAATATTTTTTGTTCCAAATGGAATCATCTTCCATCCTTTGATGCGTTTCGATTTTCGAAGTGGTATACAATTTTCTTGCTTTGAAACGAACATCCGTAAATTATCAATCCTTAATTTTCTCTTAATATTTGGCAGGACATTGTCTTCAGCCTTAAGAACGCAATCTAATGATATTGGTTTGTGACATACTTTATATGTATTAACCTTTCGAACTGCACCAAAATTGATAAGAACGATATTCATATAATTTTTAATAATGTGTTCTTGTCGTTTAAAATTTAGACCAAATACGTTTTCTGTAACTATTTGCTACTGATTTACACGGAACTACGAAAACTAACAGCAGGCTTCATAACCGTGCGTTTTTTATTTATGATACCGCCAAGGTCATGTAATTCTAAAACTTCGAATTTCAAAACAGTGCAATTTGTGTACTCTCTTCAATATATTTATATATATTTCCAGATATTTAATAATTTTTTTATTCTTTTCAATTTAATTTTTATTTTATTTCTGTTTTATTTATCGGAATCAAAAAATATTAAATGGATTAACAGCGGAAATTTTTCATTTCAAAGGTCACTCATTAATTATTATTGAGTTTGTTTTTTATTAGAATTAATTTTTCTTAAAGTTTTGCTTTACAATTTAAAAAATTTTCAAATATTATTATACCATATATACATAAGTACATACATATATAAGTACATACATATATGTAATTATGTATGTATATATGTACATATGTTTGTATATAGTAATTTATATAATTGTTATTAAAAATAATTTCAATGTGTTCTATAGCATGTTTAGTTAAAAAAAAAAAATATAAATTAAAATAATACTTCAACAATGAACTTATTACACACAAATATACCATAATACTCGTCCAATTAATTAACTTTTACATTTAAACATTAAATCAAAATTATTATACGATTTGAAAAAAAAGTATTTCAGTTTAATTGTATCTTCCCCACTCAAATTCTAAATCTGATACATTGACCCATATCATAAGACACCTTTATACAATATTGAACCCTTATCTTGTATGTATTACAAATTAGGTCAACTTGAACCTAATATTGATAAAGCATAAATTAGTACCATTATATGCAATAATTTTCATGTTAAAAATAATTTATCGATTGCATATTTAATATATTTACAACAATAAGTACTTGGTAATATTTTCAAACGATTATATTTCAAATATTTCTTTTACGTATCGCGTACCACGGTGACGTCTCTTCCAATTTGCTCCCCAAATTGTTCAACTGTAGTTGTACTGAGCATGAGCATTTCATAGAACAATTATCACGTTCAATTCCCACGTATTGTTACGCTCTTGCTTTAAGTCGTCACTGAAACAGTGATAAATGCACTTGTGTGGCGGATGCATGTTGATTTCTTTTAATTTTTTTTAAACATCATCTTTACTCTCTCTGAGATATTAATTTCCATGTTCGCACTAACACAACTACATTTTTACTTTTGCATCCACTGATTTAAAGCATTATCTTAGCGCCAAAAATTTGACCTTAAGTATTTTCTTACGTTTAGTTCTTGTATGATACTCTTCTGACCCTTCCAAGCACAAAACACTCCTTTTATGCTATTAATATACTATAAAGATTGCCTTTACTTATTCGGCCATAAGAATTTTTTGAGCTCTATATTACAAAAAGCTTATTTCTCTTTCTTTATGCCGATTTAGTTTAGAAACTATTCAGTTTTCGTTTTTGTAAAGCAGCATTTCAAACACGCAAAACCTCCTTTTGGCATCTCAGCCTCAGTCCGTCTTTTTTAAATGCTTTTGAGTGAGTCAGGAAGCTTTATTTTTATTAATTACACTATGTGACAAACGGGAATACAGAGCGACACAGAGCGTTTGCTCTAGTGGCCAAACCTTCTGCGCCACTTCTCCAATTTTTGATACCAAGTTTTGAGATGTCTTCCTCTTTTTGATCCTTCCATCGGAGTTTCGGTCTTCGCCTTCTGCGTGAACCGTCGCCAGGTTTGTACACAAATGACTTTTTGGCTGGAGCATGTTCATCCATTCTCGCTCACAACACAACCTAGCCAACGTAATCGTTGTAATTAAAAACGTTTCACTATGTCAATGCCGGCATATATCTCATATAGTTCATAGTTGATAAGACATCAATCTTCTTCGCCAACGCGGATGGGTCCATAAATTTAACGACGAATTTTTATCTCAAACACTTCAAGCTCTACCTCGTCTGCTTTCGAAAGTACCATGTTTAACAGCACGGGTAGTATCAGTGTCTTGTATAGGGTAATCTTCGTTTGTCGAGAGGTGGCTTTGTTCTTAAACTGCTTGTTTAATGCAAAATAGTACCTATTAGCCAGTAGTGTTCTTTTTATCTTAAAACTGATGTTGTTTGTTTTATTTATGGGCGAGATAGATAAAATCGCTGAAAGAATAAGAAACTTTTTAAACGGTAATTATATGTTTCAGATAAGTAACCTTAAGAAATACATATTTATTTAATTTTGTATACATTTTACAAGTTTAGAGATGTGTCTAAAACCGTTTTACTCATGCAAAAATGGTGCTATTATTTACAAATTGGAAACTAATTTTATGAGTACAATCTAGAAATGACAAAAAAAAACATCTATTTGTTTATTTCTTGTACTTGTTGCATAGTATTACAAAATAATTAATAAACATAATAAACATTGCCTACCTACCATGCACATCGAATATTTCATGCAATATTGAAATCGTTCAAAATTAGCTTCCATGCAAAAAATAACAACAAAATACTTTCCGCAGATGCCTAAAAAAAACTGTGTTTTTACAGTACTTTACAGACAGTAATTTCAAGTAGAAATTTTTAAAACGAATCGCTTAAAAAATGTGTATAGAGTACACTACTACTACCTTGATCAAAAAGTTCCCGGAATAACCCCCTTGTAGAGGTCCCATCGTTCTAATTTGAGATTTTTTTTTGTTAAGTTGGTACATCCGTTGTTGATATTCCCGCTAAATTTTAGCGCCAAAGCTACGTAGCCAAAAGTACATCTACATATCTTTATGTGTGTTGGCGATTTTTAAAAAATTTTATCGTGTTGAGGTCGCAAAAGACATGATCATTACTAACGACGAGATGTGGGTTTATGAGTACGACACATAAGCCAGACATCAGGAAAGTGAATGGTGTTCCAAAAAACCACGTCTTTTTCAGGCAAAAAACAAGGAAATGCTCACGGTTTTCATGGATTACAACAGTGTAGTGTATTATGAAGTTTTGCCAGAAGGACAGACAGTAAACAAAGAGTATTATTTAGGCGTTATGAGACGTTTGCGTGAAGCAATTCGCCGAAAGAGACTAGAATTGATGGCAGAAAACTCGTGGATTTTGCACCATGATAACGCACCGTCGCACAGTGCCATCATTATTCGAAACTTTTTGACGAAAAATGCAACAAATACCATCCAACGCACACCGAATTAACCTGATTTCGCTCCCTGTGACTTCTTTCTGTTCAATTGAGTTAAAAAACCATTACGGGGAACGCGTCTCAGCAGCCGAAAGGAAGTAATGGAAATATCGCAGGAAGCACTGATAGACATACCGAAAACCGAATATAAAAAATGCTTCGAGTGTTGGATCAAGCGCTGGCATAAATGTGTTGCTGTCGATGGGGATTACTTTGAAGGGAAAATATATATAGATTTAGATGAATAAACTTGTATATTTAATTTTCTGAATAAATTCCGGGAACTTTTTGATCAAGGTGGTATACTGTAAAATAAATGTCAGCTAATGTATCTACACATATGGTACATATGTTATATGCTTGATACTGCATACAATACAAGATAAGGGTAAACAAAAATTCTTTTTATATATAAAATATTTGATTTTTTTAAACTCATTTGTTATATATTTATAATTATTGAATACAATTAAATATTACTAATTTTTTAACTAATAATCTCATCTCATTAATTAATTAATTATTGGCAAAAAAGTTTTTGCGATCGAAATTTGAAAATACTAATATTCTTAGTAGAAAATCGTACTTCTACAACTTTTTAAATACGATTAAACTTATATAACTTGAATCAATTCGCATACAAAAAAAAACTAACTCTAACTATGTTTTAATACCGACTAAAATGAATTACTTCAATAATGTTGAGTTTTAGAATTTCAAGTTATAAAATTTTAATTGTATATCCTTTTCGTTTACCTTCTCTAAGTATTTATCTGTGTTTCTTTTTCCTTTACTCCTCCTTAGTTGTGCTTAAACTTTCAATTTCTGAAAATTCTACTAAAAATATTTGTACAAGAAATGTAAATACATACATACTCGTACTTAAATTATTAAACTATGCCACATATATATTAAATGTTGTAAATTTCAGTATAATAATCTATATTTTATTTAAAGAACTAAGGTAATAGTTTTGAGAAAAGGTGGTTCCTATATACGAAAAAAATCTATTTTTTTTTATTTATACAGATTCACTTTAAAGAGAAATTTATTCATTAGCATTATTCCAATCGTGCATTTTTATTTTAAATTTAGTAGGTAATCTAGAAAATAGGATAGTAATGTTTAAAAAATAAAAGTCTTAAAAATAAATAAACTGGATTATTCGTGTAATGCTGATAATACATAATGACTCAACTGATCGGCAGCTAATCGACGTTACAAACAGTAAATAGGCATTCAGTAAATAGGCGTTCCTTCTGATGAAGAGTTATTTTCAAAAACAAACTTTGGTGGTTATGGAATGATTTGAAGTTGTAAAGAATTACCCGTGCTGTTGATATTTAATTTTGTTCTTCCCTTGTCATTATGTTGGTCATCAGCGGCAAAAGATTTCTCCAACGTAAATAAATTAAAGAGAACATTGTTACGTTTTTAAACTTTAAAAACGCTCAATTATACAAGTAATATGTGAAATTAAACTCATCTTTTGTTTCAATAAATTACCCAGATTGAGAAAACGATCAAACATCGACTTGATATCTACCCGGATAATACTTCATAGTAATTTGAATGGTCGTCAAAAATCGCATATATTTACATTTTCTCACTTTAAGCTTCATTAACTAGGCGTTACACCATACGTAGAAAAAACTCACGTCAATTTGAAAGTGCTGTCAATCCAAATGGTTGCCATAGGCTATGAAGATCTTTACATTATCCGAATACATCAAAATGTTTGAATACCTTATAATCAGAGGCAAGTCATTTATAAATAAGAAAAAAAGAAGAAGTCCAAAGTCGTTTTCCTGCGGCATACGGATGGAGCATATAATGTACTTTTTGACATAAGTATCGGGTGGGCCATTTAGCGGTTAAAATTTGAACCAGCAGTTGTTTAGAATCTGACAATACTAATATCATTCTATTCTGTCACAAAATTCAGTATACTATCTCTACTGAATGAAATAAATCGATTCACGCTTGAGCAATTTATTGGAAATTTATCATCATTTAAAATCATCTTTCGGATGAAGCTCATTTTCATCTTGTTGGGTACGATAATAAGCAAAATTGCCGTATTTGGGGCTCAGAAAACCCAAACGTTGTCTAACAGAAGCCAATGCATCCATTACGAGTGACTGTTTGGTGTGGCTTGTGCAGCCGCGACATCTTTGGCCTAATATTTTTTGAAAATGAGGTCGGCGCAACCATTACGGTCAATGAAGACACCTATTGCACCATGATAATCGATGTTTTTGTCCCTGCTCTTCATGGTATTGGTTGTGAACGATGTTTGGTTTCAACAGGATGGTGAAACTTGCCACACATCTCATGGCACAACTGATTTATTGCGTCAAACGTTTGATGTTCATTTAATTAGCCGAAATGCTGATTTCAGTTGGTCGCCAAGCAGCTGCGATTTGACACCATTGGACTATTTTCTGTAGGGCGCCGTTAAAAAAGTGTTATGCCGACCCTAACCCGAGGCAATTGAACATTTGAAGGCCAACATTTGTGATATCATTGCTGAGATACGTCCCCATACACTCGAAAAAGTTCTCGAAAATTGGTCCGGTCGAATGGGGCATTGTGAGGCCAGCCGCGGCAGCCATATGAATGAAATAATATTTCAATTTCAATTTGGCAAAACTTCAAATCATTTATCTTTTATTGCATTTTAAAATTTTAACTTTTAAATAGCTCACCCGCTATATTTATAAAAACAAACGGTTTAAGTCCTTTTCGTTAAAAATGATTCGATCCATTTTATAGTCAGATCCTTGATTTTTACTATTAAAGGCTTTCGAGAAATCAGTGTAGATGACATTCGTCTGCTTTCAACGAAAAAATACACGAACATATTTTTTGCCATGTTGATAAGGCAATATAAATTTAAAGACCTGGTAACACAGTTAATCAGTGATGAATTTTTCAAGTGTCTTGCTATAATGCTTATTTTAATAGCAGATTTTCTTCCAGATTTAAACAATAAAAATATAAAAGAATCTTTTAAATTTTTCGGTAAATATCCATATTTAACATATATATTAAGCAACAGAGTAAGGGGAAATTTTGTCAGAACCACAACTATACGAGAATTTTAATTTCTTTAACTGAGTTGCAGCAGTTTGAGTATTAAAAAATTATTTTGTATCAGACTTGGATCAGAGAACAAATAAACAAAAATGTTCCTAATTGTGTTATCACAAGATTCGTAATTTTGAAATGACATCGTTGATAAAACCCTGTTGATTATTTCTTCGAATTTATTAATTTATAGAAAGAAATAAGATAAAGTTTTAATTTAAATTTAATTTAGACTTTCAATTCTTAGCATGTCTTAGATCTTTTTTGCCAGTCCAGGTAAAGATTTTTTTATATGCCTTGGAATGCATAGTTCCATAAAAGAAAACAGTTTATCATAAAATATATCAAATATTTGGCGCATGGTTATTACTGATTATAATTCATTTCATTCCTAATAATTGGTTTGACTAAACAAAAGAAACTCTTCTATTCACGTCTGATGAATGCAATATGTTGTCAGCTGGTATATATGCACAGTGGATCACAGCTTATTTCGTGCGCTTTGAAAATATAACTTTGAACGCTTACAGCATCAAAACTAAGTATGATATCAAAAAGATTTAAGCTCAGAATTTTTCCTTTAAATACTTCTTTATTTAAATAAAATTACATGTTTATATTTTTAAATATTTGTAAAAATCATTTTAGGAAAACCTAAAATATATGAAAAATTTATGTTACAGCTTATTTCGTGTATTGTCAACAGTCTTAGAAAAAACGTATGTGGAACATGGTTTAGTATTTAGTGTGACCTTCTTTTTGTTTAATTACATTTTTAAGACGTTTTTCCGTCGATGTAACCATTTTTTGGGTTTTGCTCCACTCTTTGACCAGTACAGCTTATAAATAATTCTGATTACTAATCTACTTCTTCGGTATTTCCAAGTCTAAAATTATCCAAAAATTTTCTATCACGTTTAATAAGAGAATATTTCAGGAGCATTTATGAGCTTTGGTCAGTTTCATATCGACCATGTCTGCAAAATTCTTGATTTGTGTTTCGGATCATAATTCTGGTAATACCAACAGCATCGGCACTTTGCAAGAAATTATATTTTATCATACTTTAAAACATATTTTTATCCATTATCCGCGTTACTGAGAGTCTATGTGTGCTATACCAATAAAATGTATTCCTTACAAGAAAAATTTAAAGGAATGTATTAAAACTAATGAATTGTATTGAGTACTAAATTATTTAGTACCAAGTTCAGAAACTGCCATTCTAATCGTTCTCTAGATATAAAAAAAATCATTATTTACTTATTCAATTTTGTCCATATTTTAACTGATGATGTGTGTTGGCCACGAAGTAATTTATACCAGAACTTTGAACTATTACCATTACAAAGATATACAAAAATCAATATTTACCACATATTTACCACTCCCACTTATCAATTATATATATTATGTAATATATTAATTATATATATTAATTATATATATTATGGAAAGGTGTTATATATATTATGGAAAGGTGTATTTTCACTGATGGTTTTTGTTTTACTGGGCATGTCGCCGCCCATATAACATTTATATATATATATATATATATGGTATATATATATATATATATATATATATATATATATATATATATATATATATGGTATATATATATATATATATGGTATATATATATATATATATATATATATATATATATATATATATATATACCATATATATATATATATATACCATATATATATATATATATATATATATATATATATATATATATATGGTATATATATATATATATATATATATATATATATATATATATATATATATATATATATATATATATATATATATGGTATATATATATATATATATATGGTATATATATATATATATATATATATATATATATATATATATACCATATATATATATACCATATATATATATATATATATATATATATATATATATATATATATATATATACATAAACCATCAGTGAAAATACACCTTTCCAACGCATGCATTGGTTTGTAAATCCATTTAGTATATCCCGTGTTGTGAAATGGCGAACATAGGGTAACTTATTTTTATATTTTATTACTCTAACGTCAAAACTCACGAATCAATGGACCTACAAAAACTGCATATACATAAAAACCTTGGTATTTACTTCACCTTTCTTTTAAGGGCTTACAAAATCGGTTGGCGCATTTCAAAGAACATCAATTGCAACGCAGTCTTCTGTTATATATACATATAAGATTTATGAATCCAGGTATTGTCCGGCCAGAAGCTTGGATTAATAATTCAATATAATTTTTTGATCCGCTATGGTTGCCTAACTTCAAAATTCATCAGCATTTCAGATTCTATGGATAAGTTTTTCTTTAGAATTTGTTCTTCTAAAATGTGAGATCTTTGAAGATGCTGCTTCATACATCTTATAATAACTTTAAAATGACTTATTCAATTTTGTACAAAATTCCAAATTATACCAGCTTTAGGTCATTCTTATATAATTTTTTATAACTTATAAAAAATTTTCTTTTTTGTAAAAATTATGAAATTTTTGATTTCTAAAAATTCATAAAAAATAGAAAACAGCAAATATTTACCAGTTGCACTATGTATTCATAAAGCTGCATATAATAGAAATAAAATGAACCATAATTAATGAAAATCGATGGGTAAATACTTATTGTGTACCCAATATAGTGAAAGTACCTAATTTTGAAAACAAAAACTTTTTGCTGTAGTTGCCGAACAACGGAATTATTTAACATAAGGCGTAGCGAAATCGAATAAGTCGTCTCAAAGATATCATAAAATATGTGAAGCAACCTATTCAAAAACTGACATTTTAGAAGAAAAAAAAAAAAATACTAATAAAAAAAACTTAGGCGAACATAGCGCATCAAAAAAATATAGTGGTTTTGGATAACCAGAAAATTTTTGTTTCCATTTGTTGCATAATGTAAGTTTATTGAAATCAACAGGTGAAATATTTTAAATGATAATGACCAATCACTTGAATTACTAGAAGCGAAGATGAGATGATGAATATTTACGAACATTTCGTTTAGGATAAATAAAAAAGTAAATTAAAGAAATATAGGAACCATTCCTTATTATTAAAGAAACATGATTTAAAGTATCGTATATGCTTTTTACACTTATTTTTATAAATCGTGTTTCTTTTCAAACTATTGCCATTTTAGTTAACCAAAATAGATATTGTGTAAATATATATATGTATGTTATATATACAATTAGCCTTAAATGAATATGTAAATCAAAACTATTTGTTTTCCTAAGCAGTCTTTATAATTTGTTATACTTCTCTCTATATAAAAAAGACAACTGCTTTTCATTTTTGTTTAATTTTCTTTTTTAAAGACAATCTTTTCAATATATGTTTGAGTTGATAAAACCCTTTTACAAAAATCTATTTTTTCGGTTTGATTTTCAATCCTTAAATTTTATTTTCGTTTCATTTCTAAAAAATATTAAAAACTAAGATGCTTTACATAAAGTAAAATAAAAAAAAACTTAATCGCAAAATCTAAAACAGAGTAAAATTAACATCTAATCATTCATAAAACTTTTTTCTAAATTTTTTTATATTTTATATATACAAAAAAAAAAAAATAATAATAATAATAAAAAAATACAAATAACAAATGTTTGGTATATTTGGTAAATGTGTTAAAACTTTCTCTTTTTTAAGCACCCAGTAATTTTCTAGTATTCAAGAAAAAACAAAAAAGTTTGCATACGGCTGGATTGTGAGTGACTTGTTGAAAGTATTTTAAACCAAAATAATAAGAAAACTATTAAACTGGCACAATTTGTTCTTTTATTGTTAAAATGCACCAATTAAAAATTCTTTTCTAAAATTTTAACTAAAACAGAAGTAAAGTAAGAAAGAATTGTTCTAAACCACGATTATTATATGGTTTCTTACAATGAAATTAAAATTTTATGAAATCTCTTAAGAGTTTACAAAAAACAAAAACGGTAAAAGCATCTTCAGTATTTAAAAATTTTTACATTTTTTGTTTTTTTCGAAACGACACGTATTAATTCTAGATGATGTAGTTTATAATCAGACAATGGGACCTGGCGCCACCTTGGACAAGAGACGACCTGATTTGCGTGATGAATTGGGCTATATTGCACCACCCAACCGTAAACTTCCCCCAGTACCCGGCTCCAACTACAACACCTGTGATCGGATCAAGCGAGGTACAGTTATAAGTAAGCATCTAAATTTTCCAAAACAACATTTATTAATACAACTTTGTTTTCTTATTCTTTTGAAATTATTTTATTTAAAAACAATCGGTTGCCATAAAACATACAAGAAAAATTATTTTAAATTTTTTTTGAGTTGCAAAAATGAAATTATTTTTTTAAAGCTAAAAAAAATAGTTGCCTCTGCCATACATTTTATCACAGAGATGTTAGACTCTTTTATCAGGAGTCCTGTGAATGACAAGAATAGATAAAAAAAGAAAAGGATTTGTTTTTACTTAAATCCTATAAATGTTTTTCTATCACTTTTAAAAAAGAGCTTTAGCTTTGTTCTTATTCATTACTTTTGTTAATTTTAAATCATTTATCGTAGTATCCTTTTATTTTAACTTTGGTTAAAAGAGAGAATGCCTATGTGAACATTAGTAAAAAAAAATTCTAAAAATTCTCAATGGAATATTGAAAAACATATTTTATTTCCTATACACAAATGTACTTACTACCACAGTGAAGTTGCAAAAATGAAACGATTTAAACACCCTGTAACACTCAAATGAAATAAGTGTTTTTGACTTACGGTATTATAGGTACACATGTACTCTCACTCTAAAACCAGTTTTTATTTTTAATACATATTTCCGTATCCGTTTACCTTTTAGGGATACTAGATGTGTATTTCTGGTTAAATATTTGCTTAATTTCGTTTATTTTTTATTTAAAAAGAAATTAATACATAATAATATCAAATACATACATAATAAGATATAAGTATTCCCTTCAACTAATCTTTACTAAATATATTGACCAAGTCGACTTAAAAACGTGGTCAATTTTTGAAATTGAAATTTTAGGCTAATGTGTACGTGTATGTACTTTACAAAACCAGGAAAAATTTTAAGGATGTTTAAGACTAAAATGAAAACTAGTATTAAATATTGTCTTATTAGTATTTACTATGGCTTGACTTGTATTTTATAATAGCAAAAATACGATTACTCATAAAATTTACTAGCTTTTATGACACAATTTCGGCCCATGTGGCCCTAACAACATTTCATAGCTACCCAATATTTCTACACTGCTTCTGAAGTGAACCTAAATATATTTCGGGCACTATAGTACGATCTGTGCGTACTAATGGACCCACACGATTTTAAGAAATGGAACCATAAACCATTATTGAGGCACCATCATTTTTTTATTGTCCTTTTACATTAAGCGATGCCCAATTTTGAGAGGCTTTGTCTAGCTGTTACTCACTGGCATCAATATTTAAATACCTAAGCTCAGCTTTGGCAGTGATTCCTTCATTACTGGTGAGCAAATATTCCAGTTAGCGAGCATGTCGATCGGTAATTTTTCTTAGACGACCTGTTTGTTTTTAGGCACACTTTCTGTAATATTCGTTTTCAACCTTTATAACGTCACCCTCTTTTTATCACTTTTTTTACCAACTCACCCTTCCTCAATAACTGAAGTATTGTGAGTTTAATATCTTGGTTTACCATATCTATTCTTAACGTAAAGAATAGTTTAAAAAGCGTCGTCGAAGTTCAAACCAAGCAAACTACAAAAATGAGAGGGAGTGTAAAAGTGCAACATTTGATTTTATTTCAAGTTTTTTCTGCCACTACTGTTGTTGTCTTTGCATCAAACTGATTTTTACCTATTATACCATACAATAAAAAATCTTGGTTCATATGAGATTAAAAGAATACAGTGTGTTGAAGGAAAAAGCATAAAATCATGCTGCATTTCTGCATGTATTCAACTTTAAACTTCTAATAAAAAGTTTTTATTTATAAAACTACTGCTCACATAGATTTTTTTCTCTTTCGTTAATTTTTAATTCGCATGTCAATTGTATTTTATAAATGTTGTTGAAAATTTAGATACATATCATATGTAGCCTTATTAATAAGTATTTCTGTTATACATACATAATACAATACTCGTATATGTATACATATTTTTAATTTTTTAATTTTATTACTGGTAAAAATGTTTTAAGTTTTATACAGGAATATATGAATACATTAGGTTGAGGAAAAAGAAACCCATCAGTTTTTCTGTAAAGGGCTGTAGTCATGATATCTCCTAAAGTATCGATCAAGCAATTTCAGAATAAAGTTCATCGTCAAGGTGACAAAAATGTTTGTTGGATTTACCAATATTGTCAGAAAAATGTACGGAAAAAGTCTTACAACCGTGTGAACTTACAATTTTTTCTATTCAACATTGTCAGAATTGCTGACAAAAACATCATTGTCAGAAAAAAGCATACAGTGGCCGACTAAAGTCATAATTTATGCCATTTTATGATAAACAAAAAAAAAATATTAAATAAAAAAGTAGTTATCTAGTTTAGTTTTAAATCTATTTTTATTGATACACACCGAAAAAAAACCCTTTTTTTATATAAATTAAAAAATTTATTCAAGAAAAACTATTTAAAATCTTTAACAAAAGTCTACATACGACCGAACTTTGCATAAATATAAGAAATTGTGAGAATATTAGTACTGTTCGCTGATAATTGAGTTGAACGTATAATTAGCATTATTAGTATATGAATAAATTATTGTTTTTTTTTTTAATATAAAAATCTATAGTTTTTCGTTCAAACTGAAATATCTGAGTTCGAGTCCTAATTTATCGGTGTATTTTACAATCGAAAATATTATTTATAAATTATTCGATTTGAGAAATTAATCAAATTTATTCTAAGTGAATAGAAAATAGTTTTTTCAATGATATGTACAAGAGAATTGACAACCGTGAAGGAATATGCAACAACAGCTCCAGCAGAACTGAACATAATTTCGACCCCAGCTACGGAAGTCTTCATCAGAGTTCTTAGTGTTGTGCATACACATTTTTTGGAATATCAACTATTTAACTCACATTTCCCAGAAGATTTAATGAAGTTCGAAGTTCTGTCATCACGTTCTTTCAATCACATTCTCTTTTTATCATTGTCTTGTCCTAACATAATACATCGTCTGATAGATACCACAACATTATATTAACTCCACACCATATAGAGCTATTGCATAGTCGACATCAGATCGTGCACATACTATGTAGCTGAGGTGGCTAAGGAGTCAGAGCTCGCTGTAGCCAGTGTGGTATAGTTTTTCGTTCGAACTGAATTCATGATCTCAAAGCGAATAATTTAAAAATAATGTTTTCAATTGTAAAATATAAAAATCCTTCATACTTTGTGCAGAAATATAAGTATTTTCGGAAAAAATTAACAAATAATACAGTTTTAAACAGAAAATTAAAAATAATCATAGCCTTGCTGAAAATACAACTTTTACCCTGGTTTATTATATCGATTGATGGTTTCAGATTTTGTTCTAGAATTGACTTTTACTGATAATCATCCATATAATAGTCAATAAGCACAAACTTTCCTACTCCAGAAACAGCCAAAGCACCCCAAACCATCATACCACCTTCCCCATGCTTAACAGTAGAAACTAAGTTTTGAGGATACAACGCTGTCTTTCTTTTTCGCCACATTTATCTCTCCTTTCACTTTCAGAAATCAATTCCCCATTTCAATATGCATTTTAGCATATTCTAAACTAAGTTACTCAATTTTTCACTTGTTAGTGACTTTTTCCAAGTAGCTCTGCAGCATTTTTTGATTAGTTTGTGAACGTACGCTAACTCTTAATCTTGTTGCCTGCTCTTTAACAAATTTTTTTTATTCATTTCTGTACTTCACCACTAAATTTCTGACATCATTTGAAATTTCCTGGCGAAAAGACATTATTTATTTAAATATATACTAATGCATCGCAAATAACAACTAAGAACTATTTAAATCAGTCCTGCAATGCTATAAGAAAAGTACATATAATGAATCACGACACTATCCAGTTATTATTCGCGTTTGTCGTATTTAGACTTTTGTCAAGAGATGTGAAATGTTTTTCTTGAACAATTTTTATTGGAAAAATTATGTTTTTGGTTTGTAGCAATCAAAGTAATTGAAATAAAACTGAATTATTTTTTTATTTAATGCTTTTGGATTCATAAAAAGTCAAAATTTTTGTGACCGTACGTTGATTTTTGTCGGACAGTGTATGCATAATAGAATTGGCAGATTTTCTAACAAATATTTGCAATCGTGCGAACTGACAATATATGTATATTGTGGTGGCAATTTACAATTGTCTGACCATTGCCAGGCCTGACAATATTGTTAGATCTGACAATCGCCTGAGCAGAGCCTTATTTTTGTTTGGTCCATTCAGTTGTGAGTAACAGGATGTTAAAAATGAAAGTTAATAAAGAGAAAATTCAACTCATTTTACAGTATTTCTGTGATAAAGCAAAAATAATAGAAAGTTCGCAGAACACAAACATCATTGCAAAAAAAATCATTAGTAATTAACATGCTGTGACGTTAAGATTAGTGTTTGTCGGCATGTTTTTAGCTGTTAGCAAATGAAATCAATGCAGCGAGTGGCCATTGTTTTGTTTGTTTACTTTTTTATTTATGTTATTATTTGTTTATTTTTTGTGGTTAACGGTGTACTTTAGGGAGGACAGTGTAATAAATTTGCAATGTTAAATCTGTCATAAAAATATTTTAATTAAGAGCTAGAAATCATGCCAAGCACATGTTTTCTAAGTTTTATAATATTTAGAGACTAGCTAAAATCAGACGTGCTTCGCTACCCCATCTTAATTATTGTTTTAAATGTTATTTTAGTTACATTTTTTACCCTATTTCCACCTTTCGTCCCCTTCCGGTCAAAATCTAACTTTTGTTTCCAGAAAGACACTGTAGGTTCCGCTTTTAAGCTGTGTACAGTCTTCAAACAAACACACTTTTATTTTTATATAGTATAAGTATATAGAAAGCTATTATTCAGTGTGATTTCTATAATTCCCGCTTTTTGGCTTATATGGGAAGATAACGAAGCGTTAATAATTGTCGTTCTGCACATATACAAAATCCAATATTTAGTATGAATATCAGATGCCACTCCCACTTTTTTCCATTCTCGCCCAGTTAATGACTGATTATGTGTATTGTTCACGACGCTGTTTTGAACCTAATTTAGAAACTTCTACTATTGCCGTTGCATTTGTCAAATATCTGGTTTGTATGGGAGGTACCACGTTCACTTGCCTAATCCTGTACACTTTTTGTAATAGTAATACATAGAGATACTGTAAAAATTTCAAGAAAATCGGTTGGGCCGTTTAGCTTTTCATAAGGCACAAGCAAATCAACAAAAACATATTAATTTTTATATAATGGGCGGACCATCTATCAGTTTAAATTTGAACCAGCGCTTATTTCGAATCTAACAATACTTATGCCATTCTATTTTGTCACAAAATCAGTATATTATCTTCACTAAACGAAATGAATCGTTTTTCGCTTAAGCAACGTTGGGATTTATTGGAAATTTATTTCCAAAACAAAAGCAATGCAAAAAAATTTAAAAAATTTAAAAAAAAATCATCTTTTCGGATGAAGCTCATTTTCATCTTGATGGGTACGTTAATAAGCAAAATTGCCGTATTTGTGGCTCCGAAAATACAAATGTAGTTTTACAGAAGCCAATGCACCCATTACGAGTGACTGTTTGGTGCGACTTGGCCCATATATCTTTGAAAATGAGAACGACGCTACCATTACGATCAATGGAGACACCTATCGCACAATGATAATCGATTTTATTTTCGTTAACCCTTTATTGCCCGACGCCACTTACAAGTACCATTACTTATTTTTGTGCTTTACTTATTATACAGGTATAATTTTGCGATGTATGTATAATCATCACTTCTATAAAGTACCGTATTTTCTTTCAGTAACAATAAAGCTGCTCATAAGATCAGTTATCCTTAAATAGGTCTAGTGTTTAGAGTTTATTTTGGATTTCAAGTTTTCGCTGAAATTAAAATATTGTTTAAAATTGAAAAAAATGTGGATTCCAATTTTTAATTAATATTTACATACTATATACGAACGCTACATATACAAACGGTAATAAAACACATTTTGTTTCTAAAAAAGTTAAATAAAATCAATATCTATAGGCCTTCGATAATTCTGAGTACCAGGACTACTTCATATTCTTCCCGGCTTGGAAAAAATATGAAGTTTTTTTTTTAACTTAAATTATGTTAAAAGCAAAGAAAAAATTATAAAAAATAATAGTTTTTTCCATGATAAAGGGTCTTGTTCAATAAAGGGTTAAAGACATATGTTATGCCGAAAAACCAGAGACAATTGAGCATTTGAAGGCCAACATATACAATAAAATACAACAATAAATTTGGCAAAATTTCGAACTGATTTTATTTTATTGCATTTTTAAATTTAAACCTTTAAATAGCCTACCCTATATAAGATGGCACTGATTTTGTAGTAGAACATAGGGTAATAGATATAGAATTATTTACAATTTGAGTGATTTTTTCTCTAAAAAATTCGTACGGAGAATTTATGTATTAAGCTCATAATCAATGGTTGTATTACGAATAAGAGAGCATTCTACAGAAGCTAATTACGGAATTAATTCCACTTTAGATCGTAATTAAATTCTGTGATAAACCTGTATATTTCCTGAAATACGAGTATAAAAAGTTTTAAATAAGTAAAGGTTTGTTTTAATTTGGTACGAGTACTTAATACGAAATTGGAGGGTATTTTTCTGCTTTGTGTATTGTCTTAATAAGATAAAAACTTAAAACAATTTACCACTTTTTAATGCTTTTTATTTATTAAAGTTTTTAATTATGTATTAAATTTGTCGTATTTTTATTTTATTTTATTTTTTTCATATAATTCTGGCTTTTTTCCGTATACACGTACAAAACACACCCATTATATGTTGCTGTAAATTTCTTAAATTCTTATTTAATAAAATATACACACGTATATACATATATATGTATGTACATATATATATATATTTTTTTTTCTCTATTAATGTTGTAAATATATGTTTATGACAATTAAAACAAAAAACATAAAACAAACAAAAACTATTGAGACCCAATATAATACACAACACTGTAAACAATACAAAATACTTTTGCTAAATTTGTAATGGAATGTTTTTAACATAATGTAAAAACACACTAAAAATTAGCTCGTGGTGGCATGCGTTCAAATCACTCAACTTGGGATCCGAGAAGACCCAATTTATATGAAGAACTTAAACCACCACCAGTACCAGCTCATAGCAATATTTATGGTCACAGTCATGTGGTTAATGAATGTGCCTATAGACATCCAGGTGGGTTTTAAAATTGTCCGTTTCTTGCTATTTTTATTTTATTATTCCTCATTTTCAATTCATTTGGTTTAAATTTGTGATTTAGTTTTAAATATAATTTTAATTTGTTCTACTAAAATATCAACAAAAAAAAGTAATTATTATTACTAACAATTAAAAAAATAGGCATGGTTTGGGTTTATTATAACATAATCTAAAATAAATAATAAATGTACATATATATGTACTACAGGTGTCAAGTCTCCCCACACAATTCATACAAGGTGTCCGCCGGGAAGGTATACTACTTTGTTTGTTTATAATTTTTGATTATATGAAAGAGAGTGGATCTTATATTGATAAATGTTTTATTTAATGTCGGCAGTTATGTACGGAATACAATATCAGATAAATGCACGCCTCTGTTAGCCTCACAAATGCGAGCCCTTTTGAGAATATTTTTCATTACATTCTCACTCATTTCACGTGGTATTTCTTGTATTTTATTTGAGTTGCTTCAGCGTTTCTAGTTTGTTTGCATAAATCTTGCTTTTCAGATATCCCCACAAAATGAAGTCCGGAGCAGTCAAATCAGGCGACCGTGGAAGCCAATCAACATCACTATTCTTTGAAATAATTTGTTGTGGAAAGAGGTCTCGCAGTAATTCCATTGTAACCCTGGTTGTATGCGATGTGGCTACGTCTTGATGAAACCACATGTTAGTTAATTATATCACGATATCGCTCCCGATTGACAGTTACCGTTACGCCGTTTTCAGTTTCAAAGAAGTAAGGTCCAATGATTCCTCCCGACCAAATTGCACATCAGACTGTCACTTTTACTGGATGCAAAGCGACTATTCTGTTTATTCACATAACCATTCAAATGAAAATGTGCCTCGTCACTCATTATGATTTTATCATGAAAATCGATGATTGATTTTGAACACGTTGGTTTACTGAATATTTTTCCATAATAAATTTGCCACGTCACGACTGTCAAATATGAACGGTCAAGACTAATGTTTACCAAAATGGCGGCAAAACAAAGAACACTGTACTTTTAGTGCAAAACAAAAAAATCCATAACATAACATAAAATAACATAAAAATCAAAATCAATTTTAATATAAACTGTTTCTTACATTGTAGTGATCGTCCACGATGCAATTTTTTTCATAAATATTTACTAAAGATAATTAAATTACTATCGAGTTGTATAACTGCGGTGCCGAAGAATCTCTCAGAGTCTGTTTTGCATAGAATTTATCATATTCGTCGTCTTTCCAGGTGAAGTCTTCTTCCTTAGTTTAGCATTAACTCACTTAATATATTCTGCTGACGATAATGTACTTCTGGTAATGCCGATAGCTGTTCTATTGGGTTTATAACAGGTGATTGTGCGAGGGTAGACAGTATCCTTGGTACATTATAAAGCAGCCAACGCTGCACATCTTCAGCCGTATTATTCGGTCATTGTCTTGTTAAAAACTATACTCCTCTGCCAACCCCATTTTTCGCCACTCTATTTTAGGTTCCTTTTCAATATATCCCTATAGGCATATTTGTCCATCTTTGTTGATATACTTTCGAAACTACTTAATCCCCCATATCATTATATCTCGCCACTATGATTCACAGTAGGCAAAAAGTTGAATGTATTATGAGCGGTTCCTGATTTCCTACACCGTCGGTCTTCCCTCGATGCCAAAAAAACAAAACTCGCTTTAGTCAGAAGAATTTGTGAATGCTATACGTTTTTACGGTTAACCTATGAAATGAATGGTTTCTTGCAGGTCACACGACCATTGCAACCAGATTTTTTTAATACTTTCTGCTGTGGGTACGCTAAAGGTTGACATCTTCCGATATTTTCAGCGCACATCTTGTCGATTTTCGCTTTATAAGGAACACAACACTCCTTGGCTTGGAAGTTTTTCAAAGATTTTTATTACTTTTCTTACCAATGTCCACCAATGTACAGATAGTTCTCGCTATTTGACAATAATTTTGACTATCTTTCCAAAATTGTATTATTCTTTACAATTATTTCATAGAACGCTTAATAACCACACTTATTATATACTGACAGATTTTAAGTTATGGGCGTAGACTTTTGACTCTTTAAAATACAATGTTTTTATGTTAAAGTACCGTTAGATTATCTGGAGCAAACATATGTGGAAAAAATTGCATCGTCAGCGATTACTGTATCGTAAGGAACAGTTCGTATTAAAAGTTTTGTGTTTTTTTTTATAAATTTTATAGTCTTTGTTTTGCACTAAAACTATGAATTGTGTGCGTAGCGTAGACTTTTGACGCCTAGTCTATATCATTTAATACATACAACACTATTTTCAATAATAACATTTTCCAAAATCGATAACAATCATTACAAAATTTTAAAAACTCATGCACCTTAAACTGAAACACGGTGCGAGAAAAACAAACGAAGTTGAAATATCTGCGGTATGATTCTACTTTTCTGATAGAACCTACCGAATAGAACACGGATCTGTTTTCAAAATACCTCCAAAAACTCGAGTTACTGATAAAAACCAGTTTTTTAGATCTTCTTGCAATTATAAGCTAATAACTTAGCTAGATATTAACCGATTTTAAATTCCTCAGCGGAATTGGAAAGAAGGAAAACTTAAGAATTTGGGTGAATTTATCAAGCCAACACATTTTTTACCCGCAACTCAAGATGTTGGAGCTTTTTCATAAATTTCAAAAACAGATTTGTATTCTACTCGAGAGCGCATCTCAGAAAAGTAGTTTCACTTCCCAAGTATTTCCCAAGTATATATTATATTTGAAATAAAAAAAAAAAAATTATGGCGAACTAAAAAAGAATAATTTTGTACAAATAAGATAAATAAAAATGATGAACAAATTAAAATAAAATGAACAAAAATGGTAAAATTTGTATTATGAAACATTATTTCGTATTTCGTTTTTTTTTGTTTTTATTATTTTTGTTGAAATATTTTTAAATTAATTTCTGGTATATATTTATATTTTTAATTTATAATTTTTACACGTTAATTGTCTTAATTAAGGACAAAACCCTTAACTAACATTTTAGTATAAGTCTTGGTCCTACGTTTCTAACACGTTTTCTTAACAACAGTAATTGTAAGTAAAATATTTAATCGTCTAAAACTTAACGTTATCAATTTCAGCATATGTATGTTTTAAGTATGTATAGAGCATGTAAATTTGTTTATGTTTTTTCGATAATCACCCTTGAACACTTTAAAACTACTCACATATTCACCTCATAAACACTTTACACAAACATGTACATTTATTGCAAAAATTTTAACAACAATAGACTCTAATAATGATGTTTTGTTTTATTATTAAAAAAATGACATCCATTAACGCTGTGAAGGTATGGAAGATGAAATTTGCCCCTATGCCACTTTCCATTTATTGGGCTTCCGTGAAGAAATGGATCCAACCAAGGCTATGAACTTCCAAACCTTCCCCCATCAAAATGGTCATGCTCCACCCGGTCATGCTGGCACAATGGGACCACCCGGCCATCCAGGACACATGCATTCTCGCTCAGGATCTCAGTCAATGCCACGTGCTAATCGTTATGCTCGCAAAAATAGCCAAGGGGGTCAATCATCAATTTATACACCAGCACCCGAATATGACGATCCCGCCAATTGTGCTGAAGAAGATCAATATGTGAGTAGTAGGGAATGGATTTCGAGTAAAATCAATTTTTAAATCTACAAATTTTATAGCGTCGTTATACCCGTGTTAACTCCCAGGGAGGCAGTTTATACTCTGGCCCTGGACCCGAATATGATGATCCTGCTAACTGTGCTCCCGAAGAAGATCAGTATGGTTCTCAATATGGTGGCCCCTATGGTACACCTTATGATCATTATGGTTCTCGTGGCTCTATGGGTAGACGCAGTGTTGGTATGTCGTTAAAATCCTTAACATAAGCAATAACCTTTTGAAATAAAATCGCATGAATTTTGTTTTCTAGGTTCCACTCGCAATCCTGGCAATGGCTCACCTGAACCACCACCACCTCCACCACGCAACCATGACATGAGTAATTCTTCATTTAATGACTCCAAGGAAAGTAATGAAATTTCTGAAGCTGAATGTGATCGTGATCATGGACCACGTGGCAATTATGGCGGTAAGTTTTTAAAGCCTCCTTTTTCATGTGAAAATTATTAAATCATTTTTTATTATTGATAATGAAACTTTAAAAAAACTTTATTAGGCTTTAAATTTGTAAAATTTTAACACAAGAGTAAAATGTCTATTTTTTATTTGTATTTTTTTTTCTAAATTTTCTTTAAAAAAATTTAAAATTTTATTATGTAAATACATAATTAAACAAACAAAAAAATTTTATGAAAATATATTAACAGAAGATTCTAAGGATGGTGAGTGTGTAACTGGAAAATAAAATTGTTATAAAAGCATTTGTCATTACCACATTGACACTTTATCCCAATTGTAATCATTCGTTTCATATTCCAAACAAACATTTCCCAGGACACAAATCATCTATCCATTAAAGAACAAACATCATTTTCAATTTATGTATGTACGTTACATTAATCAGCTGTATGAATGTGTCATATAATTCTCATTAAGTTGATTACAGCAACATGTGAAATTAGTGTGAATCTGATAATAATTCATATTCTCAGGGAGTTAAATAAAAATAAATTCTATTTTATAAGAGATTTAATTTGATACAACTTTCTAGTGTAATGTTATAAAAAGACTTTATTAAAAGAAGTAATTAATTTTTAATAATTTATAGTCCAAACAAAAATTTCATTGCTAAGTTTTAGATGAATTTCTGCAATATTTTTTTTTAATTTGTTGAGCTTAAAGTTTACTTTGATACTTTAAATTAATAATACACATCAGTGATGGGAAAGAAGATTTTTGTTCGGTATCAAAAAAAAAAAAACAAACAAAAAATGTTTTAGAGTACTTTTCGACAAGAAACTCCATAACTCTGTCAACTTCCAACAGATTTTCAAAAGCAAAGAAACATTTGATTCTTAACTAAACGCAAGCTATACTAGGTTAATCTGGTAGCTACCATCGGCTGACTTGGATCCAAATTGTAGGTCACGATATGTTATTACCATGTGCCAATTACAGCACCATGGTCTTCGTAGCTCCTGTCTGACAGCAGTTAGCCTTTCAATCGCCCTAATGATTCCAAAGATTTTGGCCAGATCGTATATTGGAAGGAAGTCCTTATCGTCGAATCTCCTCCAAACAAGCACTGAAAGCCTCAAATCGTCGAATTCTTAGCAGTGGCAAAGAAGATGTTCCGTAGACTTCTCCCGCTCTTCATCAATCATACTTTAAGCATGTCTGCTAACAGCCGAACGGTGAATAATAATCCATAAAAGTTTCCACATATGCGTTCTAGACACCATCAACAGCTGCCACGTTCTTTAGAAACCCAAATGTTGCCATATACTTCTGATATCTTAGCAGGTGGGTTTATTTGGCAAAATAATGTAATACTAGCTCAAGCTCCGATGTTCCCAATCGATCCGTTTGGTTTTAAAGTAATACCCGCCTACTTAAATTCATTCGCCATGAAATTACCTTTAATGTCCTCATATAAATGTACCCATGTAAGAATAACAGTCGATTGTCTCGCTATGTCATCATACGGGGATATTCCTATGAAATCCCATAATACCAGACATATCGCGCAGCTATATTTCTGTCGCACCTTTTTTATTATCACGTATTTAAAATCGTATAAAATTCAGCTAAGTTATTAGCATAGAAGTGCATGAAGGTACGAAAAACCGTTTTTATCCATAACTCAACATTTTTAGGTGTTTCAAATATTTCAAAATCAGATTCTTCACGTATTCAATAGCGCCTATCAGAAAAAAGACTTTTTCTAAAGCCTATTATAAAAAATTTATTATAAATTTTCTTGATAAAGTAAGCTAGGAAACAAATACACTTAAAACGTTTAATATTATTAAAACTCTGTGTAAGGAAAACTTTAAAAAATTTGCTTTAAAAAGTCTTGACAAACCAGAATTGTTTTTTATTCTTGACAAGGTGTAAAAATTCTTGTAGTCAAGCAAAATCATGGCCATTTGATAACTGTAGTTCCTAGGTATTTAAACTTCATTCCTTTTTGTCGCATAGAGTAATCAAGTTGCCATTAGTAAACAAAGGAATGTAGAAACAATTTAGATATGGAAAGATTTGTGGGAGTCTCAAACCGTATCAACTTCCCCATCACTGATACGCACATCCACTATTTTATAGGTTTCTTTTAGTTTTATTAAACAATGGCCAAATTCACTACCTGCATCATATTATTGTATATTATAAAATAAATTAAAAAATTAAAACAAATTTTTGGATAATAAAAACAAATGCATACACGACATACTAAGGATACAATACGATACATGTTTTGTGAGCCAATATTGCAGGTTCATATTTTAATAATTATTTTACTTAGGAAAAGAGTTTCATTTTTAATTTCAATTCAGTGTTTTTGAGACAAAAAAGCAAAAGTTTTTATCATTAAAGTCATACTGTGTTTTGCAATTAAATACTACCTTTATTTTCATTTTTGTTTACATATACAAAAAAAATTAATCTTTTTGTGTTAAATTTATTGTCATCAAATTATCATTTTTATTTAGATGTTTTTATAGCAGTTTTTGGTTTTCTGGTCATGTATTCATTCTTATTCGAAATTCATTTAATTTTAAACACTGTAATCATCATACCAAGCACTTGTGTATATTTTATTAAATGTTTATTTGTAACTAAAAAATGTTATTAACTTTTTTTTTGTATTTTTACTTAAGTATATTATAATTAAACACAAAATTAATATGGGAAAAATTAATAAATTCTTTCAAAAGGCATATTTGTTTTTATTAAATTAAATCAAAATTGAATGAAATTTGTAATATAGGGTGAGCAATAAGAAATGAAATGTTATTTCATTTATATGGCTGCCGCGGCTGGCGTAACAGTACCCCATGCGATCAGACCAATTTTCGAGAACTTTTTCGAGTGTCGTATTTCGTATTTCGACCCCCTGGTGTAGATTTTGCCAGTACTATTAATTGCTGCATCGCACAAGATCTTTTCTAATAAAATATTCTGTCTGAAGCTCTTTTGGTATTAAATGATGGTCTTACGTCAGTTAACGTCATTCTGCAAAGTCTTATAAGTCTTACAGGAATGCCAAACCCAGACATAACACCTTTGCACGAATCGGGCTATAAAAGCAACCTTGTATAATATGTATGTGATATGCGTCGATTTGTTTTTCCTGATTCTTTTTGAGAATTGGGTGAAGTGTGAAAATTTGGTAGGCGGTAGATTTGCCAGGTCGAAAACCACACCGGTATAGACCAATTATATAATTTAACTTAAATTTTAATCTTTCACATAGAACCCTTGATAGAATTTTGTACGCGATGGGGAGGTGACTTATAACCCTTTTACGTACATAGATAGCACAGCACACTGAGGCTCCAATTAACGAGAATGCGGTACCGAGCTGATGTATGCATCCTAACAACTCATCGCCTCTAATCTTAAATAGTTCAGCCGTTAATCCGCTTTGTTATTTTTAAGTCGAAATATTGCTGTTCTGAACTTATCCTGCCTGGGTGGTGCACATTCAATACCATCATCTTCAATTGGAATGGGTGTGTCTTCATCACTGCTGTTATTAGTTTGGTGTCAGTCACCAGATTTCTTTTCCCACCCTTGCAGAAGGAAATTCCTGTACCAACGCCGTCAGCACTGCATTTAACTCTTTGGTAGAATTTGCAAACTTCATTTCAACTCCTTAGTATATAGATCTCCTCACACTTCCGTCTGTTTATTTCGTTTTTCTTCTGTTGGAAAAGACGTTTGTCTTCTCTCCTCTTTTCCAGGTACCTTTCCCATGCACCTTTCGTTATTACAGACAACAGAGTTACCATGTGTTTAGCATTTTCTGCTGCGGTAGTTTATAGGACATTCCTGGTCGGACCATGGGTTTGTTATGGGAGGTTTCTGGAACACAAATATGATCGTAACTGTAATTTACTTAGGATTTGAGCCTAAGGCTGCAGTTTCTAAGATAACAAGCGCAGCATAATTTAATGAGTAATGGCTCGTAAATTAATTAATTTCTTTTACAAAAGGTTGGGTATTTGAATTATATATTAAATATAGTTTCAATTATAAGTCAAACATTTATAAAATAAAGCGTGTTCCCAAATTAACGGAGGATTTAAATTAAATAGAAACGCAGACTTTATATTGTTAATTTTTCATTGATCATAAAGTATATAGGATAGGATTATTTATGGAGTAACACTCCTTCACGTCTTTGCTGCCATATAATTCTAATTCTTGTTAAAATTTTTCATGAGCTTTTTCCATAATGTGTCTAAATTTCGTTGGTGCAGTGTTTATTTTCCTGTCGTATGCACGGTTATTTGTGGGCTTGCTGACAGAAACCTTTGAATCAAAAAAACCATATAAGAAAAAATTTAATGGTATTAAAAGCACACGATCTAGGGGCCACGTGATGTTGAAACCACCTATTGGCTACATCAATAGCATCCAACTCAATCATTCAATTCAGTCAAGGTAAAAATTTACTTCATAGCTTAGGATGGCATTGTTCAAAAAACTAGCTTCCACTTTTATTAATCTAAGCTCTCAGCTGTCAAAATTATGTTTTTTCAGGGTTACTATTTATTTTAATTTATATATAATTAAATTTGGAACACGCTAGGCATACCTATATTTTGAATTTACGTTGTAATTGATCCCATTATTGCCCGGTACCCGAAAACGTTAACCAATTTTACTGAAACTTCGTACGTAGTGTTTTCTAGGTCTAACTAGAGAGATCTGAGATGGTAAGTTGACTTATCAGTGGGCAGATATGTTAAGAGTTTGCTGAATAATATTTAAATTTAATCAGTAGTAAAATTCATATTTGCGTAAAAATATTTATTGAAAAGCAAATAATTGACAAAAATTTATTTAAAAGAAACGTACTTTTACCGTATTAATGAATATTCTATGCTTTTGATGTAAACGCATACTGCATACTTGGCATTCATATGGTGTTTTGGGTTTCCCAGAACGTCTCAGAATAAATGAATGAATTGTTTTGTTAAAGATTGCCAATTGCGACAAATGATGTCTTAATAGTGAATATTGTTCACTTTCAGGCGATCTTGTACAGGTCAGCAGCGCGATATATGAGTACGTAGTAATTGCGGCTATGATTGCATTTCCTCCTTTGTTGAAATCAACACAAATTTATAAACAACGTCCAACACAAGTTTTTGAATCGTACGGCAATTCTGTAGCATTGTCATGTAGATCTATCCCACCCATACACTTGTTGGTAGGATATAAAAGTTGTCAAAATATATGACTGGATAGGGGTTTTTAGATCTTATTGGACTAGATTTGCTACAGAGTCTTTGGTCGTAAAGATATCCTTTTGATGAAGTCAGACACCGTGCTAAAATTAAAATTAATGAGGTAATGAGGTTTAATAAACATTTAACAATAATGTCTACAGAAATATAAAATCATTTCCCATCACTGGATAAATTGTTAGCCAATTTTGCATGACACGTTTGTTGCATAAGTCTTAAGTGATCATTGTAGCGTATTTGTCTGTAAATCTATGTTGTTATTATCTGATCAAGAATTGTATCGCTTTATCATCCTTTGATTTCTTAAAAATCGTTAGAAGTAATTACAGTGGCAAAATGTTTTGCATCATGGGGCTTAACAATAAACGTTACATTGCACTGAAAGCCATATACGAGTATGTATACTAGCTTGCTCACCAATAATATAAAACATTTCATCATAAAAAAAGATAGGAACTATTTTAATTGGGGAATTAGTTTTTTCACTCAGTCTTATATACAGTATTAGAATAATTACTGGCGTTCTATTAAACAATGACGGTTCTATTTATTTACGAAATCTTGCCGAACTTGCTACACATTTCTGCCCATTGGTAATTAAAACTTCCACAAGGATAGGTGATAGCATTTCAAGCGCTTAGTCGAACTCATACAAAATGTTTTTTAAGCATAATATGTTAAAAGAATTAAGCATTATTGCTTAGAAACAATTTTAATTTCATTTTTCTATATAATTTTTATACTGATCTGAAGATAAGTCTATTTTTGGAGGTTTGCGAAAATGTTTGTCAAAGACACATAAATAAAAAAATTTATGTCTTCCAAATTTTTTTTGTAAAAGATACTAATTAAAAAGTTAACTTTTTTATATATTACTCGTCTTAGAACTGCTGACTGGGCAATAAGGGGTTAAAAAATAAACGTTAGATTTAATTTTATACAAAAACAATGCATAAATTGAATCTCTTTTAATATTGTGTTTAATATTTTATTTTTATTTATTTATTTTTAATAAATGTTCATATAATGCATGATTTTTTCTATGTAAAAATAATATTACTCAACATGTGTAAATATCTTGAAATATTATGTTTATTTCTCATGTTCATATACAATCAAGTTTATCATTCGCCAAGTTATTCACACTCCTTTATAGAACAATATAAATTTAGTAAAACATAATGAAATATGTATACAAATATGTATATAAGTAATAAAATATATTTTTATTTTAAATCTTAATTTTATTTTATTTATTTTTTTATTTCTTTTCATTTTCTTTATTAAAATAAAATTAAATTGGAATTGTGTGAACAAATTTGTTAAAAAAAAAAAAAACGTAAAATAAACCTTGGGTTTAAATTTAAAAACGAAACATTTTTAAAAAAATCTGTAAAAATTAACAAAAATTTAATTGAAAATGTGAAAACAGCTGTAAAAAGATCTCCTCTACATAAGGATCAACGTACTACAGAAGAGATGCGAAAATTAATTGAAAGGTAAAGTAAACGTAAAAGTTGCAAAAATAAATATTAATTTTACCCAGAATATTTTAAAATTAAAAAAGAAGTTGTTGCATAAAACCAAATAAGATTTACTTAAAATATTTTAAAACTAATATTGAATTCAAAGAAGGTTTAAGGAGGATAAGTTTTACAATAATTTTTAATTTCAATTATTTATGAAATTCTCTGATGAAAATTAAAGTTAAGAAAGATTTTCAAACATTTTTTTAAAATAAATTTTGAACTTTATAGTGGGTTCTGAACTTTTAAGTCGACTGTACACATTACATGAACGTAACACACAGTTTTAAAAAAAATCTTTTTGCCAAAAAAAATGCGTTATTGAAAATATTAGGCCGATTGCATTAGGAGAAGGCGTGCCGCATCGGCCCACAACAGGTTGTAAGGCGTACTTTATTCGCCACAAGCTGTCAAAATTTTGTTTCATATGAATTTAAGATATTTGGACAGCTTGTGGGCTTCAAAATTTTTATAACGAAGTTTTTTGCTGCGGAAAGTGTTGCCATGATTTTTTTCAACTAAGATTTAGAAGAAAAAAACCTGATTTTTAAGTGGAAAAACTGCACATACTTAAAAAGTAAAGATTTGCACAACAAATTAAAAGTGATATAAGTAAATGATATGATATAATGACACTGTGCTCGAATTTGACCCTTATTTCCGACAATCTGAGCACCTAGCGGGTAAACTGGATTAAAGTACGCTGAATACAGTGGTTCTAACTGTTTTTTGAAGTTATCTCTTGTTTTCGAGATATACCGTTATTTCGAAATTGAAGGAGCTTGCACAACATATATTCGCGTAACTGAAAAATAGTTTAGTTTATTGAATAAACTAAAAAAACAGACAACTTCAAAACTGCTCAATGCTTTAAAAAATAGAAAATTACAGTTAATCTGCACATTTGGCAACGCTGGCTGCGGAGAACATTTCTAAGAGGAGATACAGTGCAATTTCGAATTTTTTAAAATAAGGAGCCCCTAATGTACATATACTACGTGACATATCAATCAGATGAGTTAAGATGCGGAATAATCTCCCACTATATTTCATATATTTCAAATATCTTATAAACGGCAGAAATTTCTATTCAATTTTCTTGTTCAAAGTCTATTTTGAATTGTCATTTGAGCAATATAAGGGCATTAGAAAATTTTAAATTGTAAACCTTTATTAGCTTTTCTTTTCTAAACTTTACTAAATACTTTTTAATGTAAAACTTATCCTTTTTAAACGTGCGTTTGTTAATTAATTTGAAATAACTTATTAAATTTATCATATGTACTATTTAATTATTATTTTTATTTATTTTTTATATCTATTTCTATTTCCTTTAACATCCCCTTTTGTAAACTTGACAACTCGTTTTGAATTAAAAATTTTTTACTTAAAATGAACACTCCTCCCTCTAATAGTCGAAGACAGTTGTAAGTTGTGCCTGTTTGTTTAAATGATTTAATTTTCTTTGAATGTAGTTGCATCTAATCACAGTAATGAGTAAAATTATAGTAAAAATCCTAATTAATTAACTGTATATGTAAGTTGTTAACTGACCTGTATACTTATTTTCTTTCTTTTCGGTTTTGGCTTAACACTCGTATTGTTAATGTAGTCGCACGTAAATGGTTTAATTTATTTGTACGCTTTAGCATGACATTTTTAAGCTTTTATATTTAAGTTGTAGTTGTTGTTGATGATTTATTTCTTAAAATTGGTTAAATTTTATATATTAAAAAAGAATTTAATTAATTTACAAGTTTTGTTTTATGCAAATCACAGTTTTGATAGTTTTTTTTTAATAAAATAAACACACTTAATATAATCATTAAATATTATAAATATAATTATTTTAAGCAGCTTTAAAGCATATTTAAACAATAAATTCCTTGGTGACAATATAATTAATATACCTTAGCGAGTAAAACTGAGCACATCGTTTTTTCTTTTTAACTGCAATTTTCCTATAAAAATATAAATACGCAATCAAATAGAATAAAATCTCATACATTCCGCTTAAATAAAGAGGAACTTATAGTTTTAAAATCTTAGAGGTCCTTATTTATTGTGACGTTTTCATATCATTTAGACGTACTGTGTACAATATAATCCAAAAACATAAGAGAAATCAGGTTCCATACATATCATATTCGTTGCCATAACTCCAACAAGTTCCTCTAAGCGAAATTATATTTTTGCAGACGTTTTTTCATTATTCTCCAAAAATTCTCCATTGGATTGGAATTAGAGCTTTATGGTGATTATTAAAATACCTAACATTTTTGTTGCAAAATCATTTTTTGACAATTTTAGTGATCTGTCATAGATCACCAACTGAAAGACGGCTTCTTTGCTTGCGCAAGGTTCACACCTCCAACAAAGTTCCTTGACACCAAAACATGCTACAGGACTATTAAATAGAGACGTCTGTAAACAGACCACGCTCTAAATTCTTTATAAAGAAGGCTGCAAAGCAGCAATCAAAAGAAAACAGACAGGTTTCATCGCTAAAGAAAACAAAATTTCCGAAAAACTAAAATACTAGTGTCTTATAGACTGGAAACGAGTGATTTGGTCCGAGGAGATTAAAATAAGTCGTTTTCAGTTAAACAAAATAAGCTTTTGCTAGCACTGAGTTACAGAAAGCATTCAAAACTTCACGTAAGGCCAACTAGTAAGTACAGAAAAGTTACAGGCCAATGTGCCAAAGTTCGAATCATGAGTCCTTACCAAAAAGAAAACGTCATATTTCAGTAAGATTTAATTACGTCAGACTGCTACAATAGACAAAGAATGTCTGTTGTAACAAAAATTTTAGGTGGATTATTGGCCACCATAAAGCCATAATTAAAGTTATTTTTATTAACTTGATTAACTTTTTCTTTTTTCGTGAAGAGTTCCAATTGTTTTGTGGCGCATTAAAAATTTTTTCCCTGATAAATGGACAAAAAGTAATTGTAAATTGTCCATATTTTAAAATGAGTTGCAAATGTTTTGCCCGATACTGTATATGACTTTATTTAATAATAATAAACTTTAAGAATTAGAGAATTAGGTAGAATTAGCCGAACGTTGTCGTAATGTAACGTGTCAGCTGTTCGATTTTGGTATATGGGAATCAATGTGAATGCCTCTGCATTTTAATGTCACGTTGCTGTAACGTAACAATCTGTAGAAAATATAATTTCTCAACGGCATTAAATAACATTCGTAAAGCAGTGGTGGTCTGTATATATGTTAAATTATATGGAGGAATTTTTACCCCTTTTTTGGCACTTTTTGTGCACAATTAAAAAGAGCAACTTAAAGCAATTGAACAAAGTAATTTATAGTAATTTGAACAAATTTAAAATTTTTTTTAGGAAATTGGTACTAAAATATTACTATTTTTCCTACGTATATTGTAATGTGGAAAAGGAATGAATTAAAAAAATTGCTTTAATATACATTCTCAAGTGACAAGCAAACATTTTTTCGCTAATAATAGATAAGCAATTATATAATACTTAGATCAAATTAAAAATAACACTGGATCAGCAACGACTAGTTTCCGAGGTGTAGGCCACTTAGTTTCAACATCTAACGGAGAAGTATTTTGAAATTTTGATAAACAAAAATAGAAAAATGTCAGGTAAAAGATATTTAACTTGTTGAGCAAATAATTCGGTTACATTGGTCTATCGTAGAAAATTGAGAAAGAAAAACTTTTGTATGTTGACTTTTTATAAAATAGCATTTATTTGATAAATAACTTTATATTCCATATGAGCTTTTTTGGCAAAAATTTGGTATATAATTTGTTATATTTTATATTTGTAAATATATATAAATATAATTATATTATTTTTATATACTAAGATAAAAACTACGATTTCAACCTATGTGGTACTTGTTTCAAGGCCTACACAATTCGAACATATATAATACCCATCACTGTGATTTAAGCAGTTGTTTCTTTTTCATTTTTAATAATTTATATATTATAATATAATTATATAAGCGTTCTGTCATCGCATAGACGTTCTTACAGTATGCTGCGCTACGTTACGTCGACGACAACATTCGGAAAATCATGCCTTTAGAAATGCTTCAGTAATACACTCATAACTCTTTATACGACCTAGATAGGTTCTGAAAATATAAGCGGTAAATCGAAATGTCGTTTTTTTAGCTGAATGATGTAATTTGAGCTGTAAAGTAAATAGGTTCCATTATTCAAACAGACCGTTATAGCGAAATGCCGTATAAGAGGTATGAGTGTAGTAAACCATGAGCTTGTTCATATGAGACTGACCAGAAAAAGTCCTATTTAGCCAAGCCCAAATATACGAATATGATACTCTATTTCATAATGCACCTTTTGAGTAGTATAGTTAAATCAATGAATTATTACACATAAGCTATCAGAACTAATTTCTACAGTTTTACTTAATTTTAGTTAAAACTTGTGTGACACTTAAGACCAATTATAGAACGAATTTGAATTATTTGAGCACTTTGGTGAAATGTTGCTTTAAAGTTATATTCTTAAAATCAGAATAAACTTAGATTAGACAGTCGCTAATAAAAAGTTTAAGAGAAAATTTTGTTTGTGCGATAGAATCGTTGTTATTGTATTGCTAAAATCTACTTCAAATTTTGGCTTTAACTTTAACTTTTTTAATATATATATTTTAACAGTTAAAATAGTTTATATATATCGCATACTAAATCACAAACCGTCACAACTGAAAATTTTCAAATGTTCAGGAGAGGCAAAAACTGTTTTTAAATCATTATTGTAAAATTATATTGATCAGTTATTACATTATGGTACGTTACCACTAATCGATCAAAGTGTTGGCCATAAGGTTGGTTGGTTACGTTGCAACTACGTTACGTTACAATGATTCACGTCTAACTGCAAGTTTAAGTAGGGTTAGCAACCCACTGAGTAAACCAGTTAATGCCACCCAGGATTATATTTAAAGAAATCCGAATGGGTTTTGTATATGATGATTTTCGTAGTTTATTTACAACAAAATTAAGTATGATTTATGTAATGAAGTACAATTAAATTCGGTCTCATTTTTGGCTAAAAAAAATGACTTAACAAATTTATCGAAATAAAAACTTATCAAATCACTGCTTACAGATTTTGCTACCTCTGAGCCAATTTCTGAATTCCGTCTCAGGAACACCTCGTCGTTTAAGGTGATTCAACTTTAAAGCCAATTTAATATTTCATACAGCAAAGTGTTCGGTGACATGTTAAAAGATGTTCTATCCGTCAAAACAGCCAATAATCAGGAGGAGCAGTTAGCAGAGAATATACCGGGTGCGGCATTTGATCGTTTCTAGCAATTGCTTGGCAACTTTTGCGATGTGAGGCTGAGTGTTTTCATACAAAAGAACAACTTAATCATGTCTGTCTTTATATTTCGATCGTTTTTCTCATAATACGCGATTCAAACGAAGTAACTGCAGTCTACTTCGGACACCGAGTTTTAGCATCTCATAGTTCACAATTCCTTCATCCCACCAAGAGTTAGAATTTTGAAACAGTTATAAAACCCCCCCCCCAAAAAAAAAACAATAAAACCCGATGGATTGGAATTTAAAAAAAACCCGAGTTTTTGCCAACCCTGTGTTCAAGCGACACAAGTAGCATACCAGTATTTAACTGGTTTAAGAAGACAGATATAAAGCAAAAATTTTGTGGTCGTTAGAGATTTGATCTGTGAATAATAACGATTTTGCTAAATTTTGAATTGTGACTGTTCATGATTTAATGTGCGATTTGTATTACTTAAAAAGTCTATTTCACTTCTTTCCAAATCCGCTGAAAAACTTGAAATTGAATACTATTCAAATAAGTTATTTACTTATAAGTATATGTACACAGTCTTACAAAAGTTTACATATCCCCAAAAAAATTTGAATTTTTATATAAAAGATTAATAAAAAGCGGCAGTATTTTTTATTTGTTCATATAACATTTAAATAGAAAAAATACCCTTAAAATTATTTACACTTTTTAAATAAGTAAAAAAATAACATACAAAATTGCAGTTTTAGTTTTTTGGTAAATTTACAAAAGCTTATATACGATCTAAAAATGGATATTTAAAAAAAAAACTTATATTTTATGTGAACTCTTTTAGCTTTTATAACACCTGCTAATCGGGATGGCATGGATAAGAACAATTTTTGTTGCTGTTTCGGGTGTAATATTTTCCCACTCCTCTATTAAAGCCCTCTTCGGACTTAAAACTCAAGTGATATGATGTTTTCTTAGGTTACAACGGAAATTGTGGGGGTGTTCCAGTTTATTTTTAATATTTTAGCAGCCATTTTCTTACCAGTTTCGAAGTATGCTTTGGATCATTATCTTAAAGCAATACAGAATTTTCACCTAGTTCGAAAATTTCATAACTTGGCAGATAACTATCCTTTAAAATCTCTTAACCATAGTGCAGTCAATGAACCTCAGCTTGCCAACTCCATTTGCGGCCATACATCACCAGACCATGTCCGATCCGCCTCCTTCTCTGGCTGTAAAGCCGAATTAGTTTTCGCCAAACTTATGACCGATCATCACCTCCAAAAACCATACACTTATACTCGTCGGTAAATATTACTCGTTCACAAACTTTTGGATCATTTGTGCGTACATTGTGGTACTTTTGGGCGTATTTCAAATGCTTCTTTATATGTTCACATTATAAAGACAACTGAAATAAACCAAACGTATGTAAACTTTTGTAAGCCTGTGTAGGTACGAAAAACTAGTTTTTTACTCGCAACTCAAGATTTTGAAGGTATTTCGAAAATTTCAATAACAGGTTGCTATTGCACTCGATAGTGCCTATCATAAAAATAGTATCACTTTTCAGGATTTCTTTTTGTCCCTTCATATTCTAATGATAACACAAGTTAGTAAGGAAGAACATAGAAGCACAACAAAAGTTTTCCAATCATTTTTTCTTAACTTTTGTCGAATCGACGAACACAAGACAGTAATTGCGGTATTTCGTTTTTTGTTTGAACAGGAGGATCCGAGTTCGAGTCCTAATTGATCCCTAAACTCAGTATTCAACGAATTAAACTTATTGTTTGTTTTAATTAATTAATATTTGTTTTATGAAAATATGTGCTAAAAAAAAAAACATATATTTACAGTTATAATATCACCTTGCAAATAATTGTTAGTCGTAACGACGAATGTTTAGTATTTAATGGTATCTAAGAAGGTTAGTTGTTAAGGGTTAATGCACGTTTACTCAGTGTATGAGCTAGCCATCGTCGTATGCCGCTTTTAGTCTCGGTATACATTAGCGTTTGGTATAGTTTAGTTGCACATTTCGTATAGATGTTGGGGTTCGAAATTACGTTTAAACACTGGATTCAAGATTCTCCTAAAATATTTTGTTATGAATATGTGGATAATGTCAAGTGACGCTTGTAGATGAATTTCATGTTACGCGTTCATAGAGTAACACAAGCATTGACTTTATCTTTTGTTTTTAAATAAGAGTTATGGACTAATACTTAACAAGGCTGATAAAGCATCCTTTTTGTTCTTTTGTCTTGTTTTTATAAAGGTAGTAACTGTAAATGCGACGATTTTTATAAAAATAATCAAGATTATTTAGTTATGTATATACTCGTACATATGTATATAAAATATCTTACTTGAACAAAGTTTCTTGAGAATACTTTGTCTTCTGTAGGAGTAAGACGAAGCTATAGCGTTTGGCTTAGCAACATATTCAAAGTGATTTCAATGTTATTTTGTTATTGTGTTCTGCAATTAATTTTAATATATTTGTTAAATATAAATTTACCCTGAAGTTCAATAAAACATGTAAATTTTTTGTAGCTTATTTTTGCCTGTTAAGCTGTAAAGATAAATAAATTAAATAAAATTAAATTAATAATTAATTAAAAACTAATCATTGTATAATAACAATATAAATGTTAAATATTTATTTATTGTGACTTATTTAAAACAAAAGCGAAAAAACTAATTGAATTTCTTATAACCTTTTTGTATCCTCGTTCAATAACTTTAGAAACGAAGCCGGTCCAAAACAACTCCAACAACAAAGTGGCGCAGGATTCACAGCCTACGATACTATGGCAGTGTAATTTGTAAATGGACCACCATTGCACCATTGTCAGCAAGCACTAACACCAAGCATAAGTAAAATGTCATTGAAAGAAAGGGAAGAAATGAAACGCCTCTTTAAATCTATACAACATACTCAATTTATTAACTGACATTTTAAATTAAATTTTTTTTAAATTGAGTAGAAAATACGAACAAATAAACATTAAAACTATTTAAGATTAAGTCATTTTACATTTACGTACATTACACATTAACATTATAACTTACATACATATTTTGTCTAAAAGAATATGTTTTTTCTTTACCACCCCCCTCCTAAAAATAATTATTTAGGAATGAGACCCTTTCTACACTATTTTTTTTTTTTTTTTTTTTTGATAGAAGAAAAAATCTTAAATATTTTCTAAAGTAAAAAATTTTAAGAATTTTTTTCTTCTAAATTGTGCGAAAGTTTAAGAAAAACTAAAAGAAAGTAAAATTAAGAAAATTAACGAAAAACAAAGTAATTTATGCATTTTTAAGAAAAAGTAACTCAAAACATATTTAAGAAAAATACAAAAAAAAAACTTTTTTCTAAGTGTATAAGTGTATTTTGCTGGTAAATATATTGACTATACATATTAAAAAATATATATATATTTGAAACACAAATAAAATAAAATATTCTTTAATTATATAAAAAAAATATTCATTATGATAAATTATTTTTAAGAAACTACCAAAAATTATACAAAAAACAAACAAACAAACGAATAAAAATTGTGAAGTAGTGATGATCCAAAATAAATGTTAAATTCAGGAACAGAAATTAAAACACCACAAAATAATAGTTATTAAACAAAAGAAACAAAATGAATTATAACATACATATTTTCATATATGGTATATAAGTTATTGAATATTGTTTAAAAGGATGTCAATAATGATCTTTTAAAATACGTTTTCTCTTTACATTTTTATTATATATATTTTCTTTAGCAGCATTACATAATTATTAACACAATTATTGTCTATGAAAAAAAAAGTATATGGTTTTTGTAAACAATTTTTGTCAAATATTTATTCCAAATTCCAACAATAACATAAACCGTCTACGTAGAATCTCCAGTTACCTCTGTCCATTGCCATAAATTACAGTTTATTCAGAACCTTTCCCCTTTCTTTGAAGACTTTTTCATCCCTGTGGATTCCATTCGAGAGTTTGTGGCAGATGTCACTATAGAGCATTCGCAGTGTGTGCCCGCTCTATTTATATTTCATTCACTTTATATCTGTATTTATATTATTCTGGTCGGCAGTTAGATATAATCCTAGGCTACCAAATCGTCAAAATTTGTAGCAAGCAACTATTGTGTAAAGCTTGTAGCCTCTATTTTATTGTCTTGTTTATCAGCCATGTTTCAGAGCTATAACCCGCAGAAAATACTACTACTCTACACACGCTTGTAATGTGTAGTCCAAACGTAATCCAAATGTATGAAAGGAACGTGTTCCTTTTAACATTGCTATGTCCTATGTTAGGACCATATAACCCTTACATGCATTATAGAGGACCATGATATAACTACTTACTATTAACTTGAATCGATTATGTACTTTAATTTTTTCTGTAGGGATTAATATACTCTCTCTTTACATATGCATTACACAGTGCGACAAAAAAATACCTAGCAAATGATACTATTTTTCGAATAGGCGCTACCTAAGCGATGAAAAATGTGTTTGCTTAAGAAATATACAGAGATTCCTTAGTGTTACTCAAATTATACATATATAATTTAAAAGGTCTATTCAGCTAAGTTATTAGCTGCAATATCGAGTTTTTAGCTGTAACTTGAGATTTCGCATATTTCAAAAACAGATTCTTGTTCTAAGCGATAGAGCCTATCACAAAAGTAATATCAGTCCTCAGGTATTTCAAGTTCGTTCTTTTTTGTCGCACCGTGTTATATATGTGTATTTTAGTTTCCGGAGTGAGTGAGCTCGATTTCACGATGTAATGAAGACTGTGGAGTTTTATTTTGGCCTTCTGTATTCGGGAGCTTATATCGTTCGTTATAGTGCTACCTAAATAACAGAAGTGGCTCACGTCTTCTATAGACGTATTGTTCAGTATAAAGGTTGGCATGACATCTATTTCTTTCTGCATTTCATCCGTGCTTTTAGCCAACAGTACCAGATTATCAGCGTGGTTCAGATCTGTTCATAGAATCTCCAATGGATGCTCTTGCTCCTTTCCTTAATCCACGATATTATAGCATCAAGAGTTACGATAAAATAGATAGGGCACAGTGGACATCCCTGTTTAACGCCGCTTACGATGTAAAAGGGTTCACTTTTTTACTACAGTGCAGAACATTCTTTTTCATTTCATGTTACTGGTTCCTAATAACATTTATTAACTTCTGTAGTACGCCTCTATTCGCCATATCCTCTTGCGGTCGATTGTGTCAAATGCTTTCTCGAAGTCAATAAACGTCATATATAAAGTGGAGTTAAGTTCATTGCACTATTCGATTATGGAGGCTGTTAATTCTAAAGACCGCCTGTTACTTTCTGATTTGATTGTCCATATAATAATAATAATAAAGCGTGTCAAAATTATTCTGTTAAAAATCCTACATGTAGTTGGTGCTAATGCAATCCATCTTAAATTTTCGCACAGCTTTAACTCCTCTCTCTTTGGTACTTTAACTATAAGGCTTTCCTTCCATTCATCGGAAATTGATTTAGTTGGCGATATTTTCTTAGAGGGGTTAAAAAGTATTCGATGTTGTTCGATGAATCACATTCATATAATCCCGCTGATATATTGTCGACTTCAGGCAAATGCTAATGGCAAGTTGATCGATGGTATAATTACGTAAAATATTATTTACCCTGGTTTAGTGGGGTATACGTATTTTTTGCATTTATACTTTATAGGCATGTTAGATATTTGTAAATTCCCAGAGAGTTCCCTTACTACTACTTACACGGTCTTCATATTTCTAAATAAAAATAATTGTTGCAAATCAATTGTTTATTTTTTTAATTATAAATATTGTAAATGCTTATTTAAAAGATCATTATTAATAATCCTTTGGTTAATATATAACTATATAGTACTGAAATATTTTGTTTAGATTTAAATTTAAATACAGACAGCACAAAAATGTTTTCAAAAATCAAGACAATTTATAACAACCGACGACGACGACTCTTTTAATCAATTTCTAATCTTTCTAAAGGAGTTTTATTTGTTTTTTTTTTTAATTTTATTTAAAAACATTATATTTAAGAATCTCATGATTTGCAAAAAAATCACATTTAAAAGTCATTTTATAATTTGCCATTATTTTCAAAAAATATTTTAGTTTTTTAAACAATTAGATTTCGTAACAGAAACTATATGTTTTTAGTTTTAAGTTGGAAAAAAAATTATATATACTTTTAGGAAATTCATTTTTTTTTTAATTTTAATTTTTTTAAAAGGAGTCCTATTAAATTAAAAAAGAGACAAATCATGTATATGTGTGATGTTTATGGTAGTCATTATGATTATGTTTATTAAGTGTGAACTCAAAATACTATTCAAGACATAATTAAAGAAAGAAAATAAAAAAAGCTGCAACAATTTATTTATAAGCATATGGCTGTACTAAAAACATGTTTATGAGAATGTTGCTTTAAAAAAGGTAAAAATTTGGCTTCTAAATGCCAGTAATATTCTGTTTTTATAAGTTCAAGTTCTATTTTTATTTTTAATTATTATTTTTTGTTTAATTAGTGCTTCCCTATTTGATTTTATTTTATTTTTTTTACTTTTAAACATCACTGTCATTTGTATTATACAAAGAAGTTTACATTTGTATTAAATTTTTATTTTATTTTAAAACTTTTTTTTAATATAAAATACCCGTAAAGCTTTAAAATTTTATTTGTAACGTATAGAAAACAATAATTTTTATAATTTTGTGAGAAATTGTATACTGATTAATATTTTTATTTATATATATTTATTATTTAAGTTAATCAAACAAAAATATGTTTTATTTTATTTCTTTTAATTAAAAATCTGATAATTACAGAAAATTATTTAATTGTTTTCTTTTCTTTTAATTATTAACAAGGTTAGTATATACATATAATATTTTTATATATTATATATTTTATATTTTTTATATTTTATATTTTCTTAGCAATTTAATCCAACACATATTTTAAAGTTTCTAAAAATTTCTTTATAATAAAAATCTAAAAAAAATCACACACACAAGACTGAAAAACTGCTCAAAGTAATTGCAAGCATTACAGGTTGAAAGAAAGAAAATAAAACAGAAGTTTGTGTTATAATGAAATAATTAAAAAAAAACTCCTTGTTTGGAATTTTCCCGAAAAAATACGGTTATTGATTCTAAAATTTGAATTTAAAAATTTTGTTTACATTTGCTTATTGTTTATATGGAACATGTTGGTAGATATTACATTTTATTATGTTTTTTAACTGTTAGTTAACAACAAAATCAATTTCTTATATATTTTTCTTACTTATTGTGATTTAACAAAGTGCTTCAACTTGAATATTCTGATACCAGACAGTTAAAATATGTATATTCTGATTTTAAAATCAAGTTTTCTGATGATCAAAAGTGTCAGTCAGTGTCATTATTATGCATTTTTACTAAATTTCTATAATTAATTGACTCGTCTTTTTTTATTGTTTTATTTTTATTTAGAACATATTGAGACATTTAGAAATTCAATTTTTTATTTATAAAAAGTAATAATAATATTTTACAAAATATAAATTAATTCAGGTACCCTAACAAACAACATAGATATGTATTAAAAAAACAACTTTAATACTAAAATTTGGTACTTTATTGGGTAGTCCTTTTGGGTAATAGCTTCACTGAGACTACTTGCCATGTTTTTTTTACCATGTTTTTACCACTCTTCTTGAAGCTTCGATTATAACTCAAATATTGATGTTATTGCGTGTATACGAACGCGCTGTTCCAACTTATTCCACAAACATTCACATCATTCATTTAAAGTTGAATTTGACCAAATTATTGAAGATGATATATATATATTTTGCACTGGACAGACACCATAAAAGTAATAAGTGTCTTCCCAAGGTTACAAACCGTGCATATATACGTCGTTGAGCTGTTGCTGTATGACCTTGCATTTAAATTACGTATACCAACACTTGATCTGATAATACTGCTAGCGATCCGCGATGAAAGGTATCCAATTAGGTGTTTGGTAGAATTGTTGTTTAGCGATCTTTGAGCTTTATGAAAATTTTCATCACGCTTTTAGCATATTTACAATTTTTACATAATAGAAAATTGGGATTTGTGGGTGTATATTGTAGCTACCGTTGAAAATTGGACCATTCCATGGCTAATATAGTTTCCGTTAGTGTACGTAGCAGGCGATTTTGGCTCATACTTAAGACTTTGTTGATGCAAGAGAAGTGCAGCTTTAGAGTGAATATGTACAAGGGATTATTACCAGTTTCAAGGTTAGAAGTAGGGGTAGTATCATCTTTTTAATAAAAAAATCTGAAGAGTTTCTCAACTATATCGTATTTTTGTTAACCACATACTTCAGCAACGTAGAACAGGCTACTTCTAGAAGCAACGTGAACAATTTTTAACTTGTTGCGTAGAGAGATTTTAAGATTATTTAAATATTTGAACCAAGACGAGTTTATTGCAAATTTTGTAGCACTTGACTTATTATTGAGATGTTTATTAAAGAACAAGTTATATGTACTGTCAATGCCCAGATATTTTTAACGATTAACAATTTCTTTATTGTCATTACCTCATTGCCGACCTATGTTAGAAGATATTCTCACAACAGCACAAAAACAATAATTTTTTGATTGAACAACAGTAATATGAAGAATTTATTATTTTCAAATTAAGCTCTGTTTAGACGATTGTCACATCTAACAATATTGACAGAAAAATGTACAGAAAATGTCTAACAACCGTGTGAACTTATAAGTTTAGTGTTTCAACATTGTCAACATTTTCGGACAAATACAATCGTATGAACTGACAATATACATACATTGTGGTGGCAATTCCCAATTGTCTGGTCTTGTGTCTGACAATATTGTTAGATGTGTCAATCTTTTGCACAGAGCTTTAATGTATTTATTCAAGTTACTGTTCTTTATAAAACAAATGGCCAGATTTTTTTTCAAACTGTTTATCAACATGTTGATTATAGCAATTAATACATATGTTGACTTATGTAGTTCCTAAATGTACAATTTTCATTTACTACGGACAGAATAGACCAGAACACAATTTTAATAGCCATAAATTGATATTAAACATATTTATAGAGAATATGGAAGCCACCTCTTTAAAGACATCTAATTAAATTTCAAAAATAATCTTACATAATAATGATTTACATTAAAAAAAGTATGTAAAAGTTAGACTTTATAATATTTAAAATAGATAACTAAATATATTTGAAAATTTTTTTATTGATTAAATAAGTTGCTTAAATAAATAAAAACAATAAAACTAGAGGCTTTTTATAGATAATTTAAATTTAATTCGATTTTTCATATGTAAGATATAAAAGAACACATTACTTTTATAAGAAAAATTTCTTTTTCCTTAATTATTATCTTTTTTTATTAATAAAACAAAAATTCTTGAAATAAATGTAGTGTTGTGAACCAAACTATTTATATAACTTACATATATAAAATATGGCTTAAATTTATATAAATATATAAAAAAAATAAATAAAAAAAATTAAAATTTTTTAATAATTACTTATATACATATATATTATAAATTGAATTAATAAATACTAAAAATAATGATATAGTAATAGTTTTAAGAATTATCATGCATTATTATATAAATTTAAGAAAAATTCATAAAAAAAAAATAAATATATAACAAAATTATTTTAAAAAAAAGTTTAAAAAGTTTAGACAACAAAATTAATAAAACGTTTTGGAATATAAAAGAATAAAATCAAAATCAAAAATATTTTAAAATTTACTCAAGTATAAAGTTTAATTAAAAAAAAAGAAAAATTGGAAAAATTAAAAAATAAACTCGTTCGGCTTAAACAAAATTTCCACAAATAATATTAAAAAAATAAACATCTTCATTAACACGATAAATCGCTTAAAAATTCATAAAAATTTTTAAAACAGGCTATATTGTTTTTTACAAATTAAAAAAGAAAAAAAAAACAAACATAAATATTAAATAAAAAAACAAAAAATTTGAACCTGTAATTATATCACCAAAATAAACATTTTTTTTTTCTTAAATACACTAGGCGTCAAAAGTCTATGCTCCTCACTCAATCCATAGTTTTAGTGCAAAAAATATCCATAAAATTCCAAATAATTTAGTAAAAAAGCCTTGTATTTCAAAGAGTCAAAATTCTACGCTCATAACAATGAAAACCAAATAAAACAGTAATTTGTGTAGTGTAGACCTGAAATTAGTATTGAGTTGGATAGCTGCGTTATTTAAGAATCGAAGTCTCTTCAGTTGAGATCTTCTCCTTAATTATATTATTTAGCATTGATTCACCAGATATAGTCTGCTGACGAATTTCTTTCTTCTGGTAATGACCATAGATGTTCTATTGGGTGTATATTAGGTGATTATGGGGGTAGACAGCATCCAAAGCTGGAGAACTTCAGCTATATGCTTCGGATTATTGTCGTGTTGAAAGTTATAATCCTCTGGCAACCCCAATTTTTCAACACTCTACTTTAGATTCATTTTCATTACATCCATATAGACCTATTTGTACAATATTGATCTAATAATTTCTAAAATACCTACTCCACTAGCTGCTATACTCCACCACATCATTATTCCTTCTTCACCGTGATTAACAGTTGACAAGTTTTCTGTATTAGGAGCGGTTATCGATTTTCATTATACCATCTGTCCTCTCTTGATAACAAAAATACTAAACTTGTTGTCGTCAAAACATTTTTTCAATCCTCTGGCGGCATCTTAACATATTAATTTGTAAATTCTATACGTTTTTACGGTTCACTAACGTAAGGAACTGTTTCTTGCAGGTCACACGAAATGATTACATGATTCCCATATGTTTTTTTTCATGGTTTTTGATATCTTCCGATATATGCAGCGCATTTGTTGACGATTTTTCCTTTATGAGGGACGCTACACTTCGAGATTCTCTGTCAGTTAGTTTGCACAGACAGCCACTCCTTAGCTTAGGAGTTATAATTTAAGCTTCTTCAAAATTGTATATTACTCTTCTTACCAATGTCCACGCTCTACAGACTGTTCCTACTATTTGGCAATAATTTTTAAGATCTTTTCAAAACTTTTTTATTTTTATGTTTCTTTCGCCTTCATTTATTTCCTTACTTTTGGCCAATGGTTTAAAACTTGTACAAAAATGTAATAAATGTAGCGATTTGAATGCGTAATCTTCTGTCAATATAACACTTTTTTATATACCGACAGATTTAAAGTTATCAACGTAGGCTTTCGACTCTTTTTCGGGGTATTTTTTATGAAAAGCACCGTTAAATTATATGGAGTAAACATTTATGCAAAAAACTGCATCGTCAACGTTCGGTTTATAATAAAAATTTCTTTAATTTTTTTTAATAAGTTTTATGGTTACTTTATGCACTGAAACTATGAATTGAGTGAGGAGCTTTGAGTTTTGACCTCTAGTGTATACCATTTAAAGCAACACACAAAATCAAAATCTCATCTTAAATATCATCATCATCAATCAACTCTGCATTATTATCAACTCATTCATATACATACGTTATTTAAATCATAAATTTTAAATACATACATAATAAAAAAAAAAATCAGAAAAAAATCATTATAAAAATATTTTAATAAAAAAATTATTAATAAAAAAAAAATTAAAATAACAGCAAACACTTTCGCACAATTAAAAAACAAAACATCATTCCTATATACATATATAAAAATCTAAAAAATTAACCTTTTTATACTAAATATTTAACTCATATTTACAAAAAATATAACCCGCAAAATTAATAAGATTAGTTGTGAAAAAAAAATTTTTATTTATTTATATGTCAGATAACAAAATTGAACAAAAGTATATTCAAGAATATGTGCAAAATTTTGCATTTACATATAAATTTATCCCCTTACTAAAAAAATTGCTATCATGTTTAAAGATTCCAAAAAATAAGAGTTAATTAGCAACAAAAATAAAAATCGTATACATTATCAATATCAAAACATAAATTAATTAATTAAAGAAAAGAACAGAATATTATTAATATTAAGAACAGTCATTAATTATTATCATTAAAATTGCATTCTAAACATTAACAACAAAAATCAACTTTTATTCAAACGTAACAAACATAAAATGCAATATGAAATCAACCATAATATACTATATACTTACATACATAAAAACATACATACTTACATATTAACAACCAACAACAAAACCCAAAAAGGATAAATATGAAATATACAACTACAAAAAATAAAAACTTCCACGATTTCATGTTGGAAAAATAAATAAATAAAAAACATTTAAATTTGGTTTTAAAGTTAACAGTTATAGTGGGTGCCTTAACAATCAAGTAGATAAGACGGTGCAAGTCAAGAAAGCAGCAAAGATTTAAGAAAGTATTTTTATGTGTACCATAACCAGCGTTGCCAAAACAATGGTTTTATCATATATTTGTTGATTTTTTTACCAAAATATGATTTGCTGATTTCTTAAATTTAAAAATGATATTAGTGATTAGTTTGAACAAAATTTTGAAAACGAAAAAATTTTATGTCAATCGATTTGTAATTTAATGCTTTTATTTGCTATTTACCCTCTGTCTAATGTGAACAAAAATGTATCATATATTCTGGGCATTAGGAAGTAACTTAAGCAGCAGTTTTATGAAACACAATTGTAAAAAACTTATTTTATAAGGTTTCATAAAAAGGTGACAAGGTAACAATATACAATATATTTTTGCGAATATATATATTTATATAATTCCCATAACATTCTATGAAGGAACACGGGGACTTCTCTCAGTCAATGAGCTGCACCGGATTCTATTTTTAGACTCATCAAAAGGGACGCCGGGTCCAAACGGCAAATGCATTTAGATAAGTTTTCAGTAGTAGTAATACTCATTACCAGTTACTAGCTAATGTTATGAGGTGATATCGCTGTTGAAAAACTATTTTCTCTCTTCAGATGGTCTGGCCTGGTATGGAAGCGAGGACCTTCTAGTTGGTAGGCGGATGTCTTACCTACCATACCATAGCGGCACCTTCTTTTTTGCGAATATATTTAGTGTTGAATGTTTAGAAATACTGATTAACTACATTCAATGAAATGTCTTTAAATGAAAACAGTGCGAAAATTATAAAGTTAATAAATTTAAAAAGAAATTTTGCATGTCTGGACCCTTTAAAAATTATAAATAGAAAATTACCTTCTCTGATAGAATTTATACAAAATTTTCCAAACTTAAATGATGAGAAGAATATACAAAATTTAGATGACGAATTTAAAGAATTTCGTTTTGTCAACTTTAATAATAACTTTGGTAAAAATTCTCTTAACTAATGATACTGACAAAACTTTCGAATTTGTCCAAAATATGATGAATTTTCTTATTTTTTCTGAAAATATTGGTTGAATATTTACAAGTCAGTTTAAATGAAACCAAATATCGAAATAGATTAAATTCATTCATGCCATTTTCTTCTTGAAGGTTATTTCATGTATTTCTGCCGCTATCTCATTAATGACAGCTATAATGTTGTCCTCCAGCGCTGAAATTGTGAATGGCTTGTCTGTACACGGAATCTAGTCTAGTGGAGTCAAATTGCTCACCACTCTCGCCCATGTCGCGTGTGTGTGGCATAAGCCACCACCTTGAAAGATTATTTAAAGAAAAACAAGCCGGTAATCATCGGACGGTACGTTGTTCCATGGACTGTAAAGATGGGATTTTCATCATTCTTGAAGAACGATGTTTTGTTTGTTGACGTACCCATTAAACTAAAAATGAGCTTCTTCGCTAAAGATAATTTTTCGATATGAAACACATTTTTCACACAGCAAGAGTTTTGAATATACAATCCAAATCCAAATCATGGCAAACCAAAGAGCAAAATAAATCATCCTATACATGTTTTTAAGTTTAGATCATGCATAATTTATATTATTACTTTTAAGCTTTTGTAAAAATTGTTTGAATTAAAAAAAAAAACGATAATATTTTGTTCAAAGTATGATTATTCTTTCGCCAAAGCTTCTGGCAACGCTGAACATTACCTTAAAACTAAACATTAAATAGAATTTGATTCAATTTTGTCAATTGGAGCTTATTTTGAATGTTTTCATTTATAACAGTTTATTGTATTATAACAGTATGTTAAAAGTATAAATAGACAGCATTATCGCCACACTAGAACAGTATTATCATGAAATTAAAAAAATATTGCTATTCAGCACTAGATGGCCATACAAAAAGTAGCGGTTTTATGCCATACCACAGGTAGTGTTGCCTATACAACAACTAACTTTTTAACAAAAACAACATATATATGTTGCTCTTTTTGTTATTTTTGATTGTCAAAAAAATAATATAATTTATACAAAATACACCTAATCCTATTCGTACACTATAGATAAATTATAAAAGATATAGTGCAAAAATGATGTGTAAAATAAAAAAACGTTTGACTTTTATAATAAAATACACCTTAGCCTGTTTGTACATTTTAGTTACGTTCAGAACAATACCTTGAAAAACATCATGTAAAATCAAGGTTAGGTGTAAACTAAATAAAACTGTTGACAATGAAGGACCACTGCAATACATTTAAAAAAACAGTTAGCCGAACCGGCAACACCATCTTCTTAAATGTGCCTTGCGCTATACGTAATTATCAATGTTGCCACTTTTTGTATAATTATACATAATCCGTACTAAAGGGTGTCCCAAAATTAACGCAAGATTTGAAATAAATGGGAAACACAGTTTTTAGTCTTTTGATTGTTATTTTTTCATTGAATCATAAAGTACATAGGATAGGGTTACTAATGGAATAGCATATCTGGCAAATGTCCTCCACTGCTTTGTATACACATATGCACTCGTTTGTCGAAGTTTTCCATGACCGTTTTGCATATATATGGCCAAATTTCCTTGATACAGCGTTGAATCCCTTCCTTTAGTGCAAGAATGGTTGTGGGCTTGTTGACATACACCTGTGGCCTATTTTGATTACCGAAACGAGAGAGTAGATGATCTGGAAATGTCTCATATAGTAATTGAATTGTTTCTGGGGCTGTTTGGCATGTGATACCGTCTTCTTGAAACCACATATTGAACACATCAAGAACATTAAATTTTGGCAGAAGAACTGTGTTATTATGTCGCGATATTGAGCACCAGTAACAGTCACTGCATGACCAACCTCATTTCCAAAAAAGTAAGGTCCAGTAATGCCTCCAGCTCAAAATCCACACCAAACAGTGACACTTTATGACTGCGTTTAGTTTCCGCAGAACCTCAATTGCCGCAACTTTGGCGACTAACAAAGCCATCAAGGTAAAAATGTGCTTCATCGCTTAGGATGATTTTGCTCGAAAAATTGGCATCTATTTGTTGAATAAGCCATTCAACGAACTCTCATCGCTGGTCATGGTCATTAGGCTTCAGTTGTTGTGTTAATTGTATTTTGTAAAAATTGAATTGAGGTCACTGGATTGTCACCGACACTCTCACGCATTGTTTCGATATTGACATTTGAACGTCTTGTTTTTGGACGACCAGTGTGTTTGGCGTCTCCGGCAGATCCAGTCTCTCTGAATTTTTCAATGAATCTTTTCACAGTTGACAAAGTTAAAACATTATTAAGACCATATTCTGTATGAAATTTTCGAACTGCAGCCGCCAAGCTTTCATAATTTTTGAAATATTTTTCAATAATGAAGACATGTTCTAACGTGTGACGCTCCATTTTTACTAACCCTAAAGTGACAGCTTCGAATATTTTTTGTTAGGGTTGCCAGCACTTTGCTGCACAAATGGCGATATTTTCAAATCATACATAAATTTTGGGACACGCTTTATATAAAATTTTTTTTATATTTGTTGTACCATAAATTGTTTTTATAACACGTTACTACAACAACAAAAAAACCTGGAAAGCGATACTACTCACAAACAGCTGACACTCTGAAAAATGAAATTCGGCGCTGTATTGATGAGATAAGCGAAGCTTTGTTGCAAAATGTGGCTCAAAATTTTGTTAAAAAGAGCAGACGCCTGCCGACGTACTAGAAGTGGACATTTGCCCTACATCATATTCTATTATCAATTCCCATATTTATTTATTATATTGGTATGAATAAAACTGAATTTGTCAAAAAAAAAAAAAAAAAAATTAATTATTTTTAAGCCAATTTACTTTCTAACCTCAAATTTGCCCAACCTCCACAAACGCTATATATACAAACGGTAATTAAACACATTTAGTTTGTAAGAAAGTTAAATAAAATCAAGGTCTATTGATAATTTTGAGTACCAGGCAAAAATTTTAAACTTTTTTGAGCTTAAATTATGTCAAAAGCAAAGTTTCTATAAAAAAGTAATAGTTTTCTCATTATAATCGGTCTTGGGCAGAAAAGGGTTAACGAAGTAGTCAGAGCAAGGTCTGTTTACTGACGTTCTTATTTAATAATTCTGTAACATGTTTTGGTGCCAAGATACTACTTTTTGAGGAATAAACCCTTATCCAAAAGAAGAAGTCGTCTTTCAGTAAGATTGCGATCTAAGACAGACTGCTAAAATTGTTAAAGAATAGCTGTCGTAACAAAAAATGGGGCGATGTATTGGGCAGCATAAAGAACTAATTCCAGTCTAGTAGCAAATAAATATCTGGAAAAATGTCATTCATCTACTGGAAACATGTTGGAACTATGGCAACGAATATCATACACATGAAACTAAATTTCTGTCTACAACTCGATTTGCAATTATGCGCTACACTGGGTGGGTGTATGATTTCCATCCGAACATGTATATGTAGGTTGCAATATAAACAAAAAGTGTGATAAGTTACCTAGAATAGAACGATGGCAAGCATACGGGGAGAGCTTGTCATAAAGTCAGTATTAATAAAATCTAGGTAAGCTTTAATCTCGCTTAAAAGGGCGGGAGTTGTAAAAATAAACAACTTTTGATTTTATTACGAAATTGTAAAAAAAAAGATACAAGTGGTCCATGGCGTTCTAAAAATCTCTTTGATATAGAGAGGGAAAGATTTTTTATAAGTTACCCCAATTTCTATTTCGCGCATGTTTCATTACGCATTTACAAAAAAAGTTATTTTGCAGCATCCCTTTAAACAAATTCTTGTTAACGAATGCTTAAAATTCGGGGATGATTTTGCAACATATTAAACTAGGCCTTTGGAGAAGCCATAATAATTAGGTCCTTTAGGAGGAAAAAAATTAAAATGGCTTTCATCAACGCAACCATACTTTGATAACTTGAAAACATACATATGTTGGCAACTTCTTTTAACACAATTAGTTTATTTAGTTTTAGCCAAAAGGGATTTGCGTGTTAAAGGTAGATTTAATATAAAAAATTACAACAAAAATTTACTCATTATTATTATTATTTTTGTTGTTGTTAAAAGAATAAGTTAAAATTAACAAGTGAAACCTATTTACGAACACCTATTTGAACACGCTTATAACGATCTTTAATTAATTGTTGAAGTATTTAGTTCGTTATTTCATTAATTTAATTATCTCTCAATAAAATAGGCATGTTTTTTAAGTTTAAATTCTGGCTCTATTTCATTGTAAAATTTTAAATTTCATTAAAAGTACAGTTAGCCATAAAACAGTTTGTTATTACCACCCGTGTTCGTTATAAATATGTTCGACTGTATGCAAAGAATTTCCTTCTTATAAAATTTTTGAAAATGGTGTTACAATTCTGCATTAAGAGTATAATTAGAACAATGTATGTTATATAGGTATGAAGCCCTATAAATCACACAATTTTTACTTATAACAAACAATGTTACCTTGCCCCATGCCATTATTATTTCAAGAAGGGATCCTTAACTTTTAAGGCAACAAATGTGTTGCGAATGTAAACAAATGTACGGACTGGTCCTTAAATATATTTTTGAAATCAAAAACTTTTCGTTCTTTAGCTGTGGAGGCCTACTTTTTATTTTACTTTATTAAAATTAGGGTTGCCAAGTGTGATTGCTTCTTTAAAAACACGTTAATAAATAAAAATTTCGTGTAAATATAAATTTGTTTGTCTTTAAAATGTAGTTGGGACTTAATGTGTTATTTTTATGTGGATGAAATGATAATAAGGCATTCACGAAATAAGAGCAATGTGTATCAAAATAAGAACCGTGCGTTATCACAATAAGAACGATTGGTAACAAAATAAAAAAGTTCGCTATTAAAACAAGAACGTTTGATAATAAAACGATATCGAGTTGTTCTTATAATGTTGATGCCAACCGGACTTAACTCAATTTCGATATCAAATGGTATCAATTTCAGTATTTTTCTATCGCTTTTTTGCCTGAGTGTCTGCTTCGATATCAGTCACGTATACGCGTACTTAGTATTACGACAGCTGTGAGAAAAATATCCGTACGCCTTTTATTTGAAAATGTTAAACAGAATTTTATTTTGCGTTCATTGTAATTTTATTCACTTAAATAAATGATAAAATTCAGAGCGAAATAGACATTTATACACTTTATTTTTTTGTATTTTTTATTTATTACTAGCTAAACCACGACGATCTTTGCTACCCCCATCCTAATTACTACCTCAATTACAAATTTTTACTCTTTTCTTACATTTCAAATCCTTTGGACTCCGAGGCAAAAAGGTTTATATAGGCTTTGAAAAAAACGTATAACACATATAACACATCTAACACATATATGACGCCAGATTTATTGCATTCACCACTTTTTCAATTAGTGTTAACTAGGGAGATCGATTATTCAACTTTTTTCAAAATAAGTGCTTTTGTCGAATAATTCGAAAAGTATCACTTTTAAAAAACCGGTTTTCGGTTAATAATAATTCAAATAACCGGTTCTTTTATTTAAAGAAAATTGTTTCCAATTCTTGAAGCACAGAGCTGGACTACGTCGTTTTAAAAATATGCAAAAGCAGAGGTCATAAAAAAGTAAGTTTTTTAAACAAAGTACTGAAAAATGCTTAAGTTTCGAACAGCTACTCGAGCAGCTAATTTCGTTTTTGTTGTATTACTTGGTAGAGAATGGAATTAAAGGTTTGTAATTTTAGTTATATTTATAGTTTAGTTTAAATGTTTTACTTTGAATAAATCTATTAGTAATATACGAGTCCTTAATTGCCTTGACAAGAAAAATTGCTTAGATTTCGAGCGGCACTGTATGTAAATTTATGCACCATTTATTTAATAGTGTGTGTGTCACTATGATATGTTAGTTAAGAATCCACCTTCCAACCAAGAAGTCGTCGGTTCAATCAGGCTACACCATCTGACACTTTTCAACAGCGATATCACCTTACAACATTACTAGCGACTGGTTATGTGAAAAACTTCACTAACTAATATATCTGCCGTTCGGAACTCACGTTTGTGGGTTTGTGGCCTTTCAATGAGTCTAGTTGATCATTCTCCATATATAAATATCAATATTTATTCACAGAAGATGACAAAAGGTTATTTTTGCTCAAGAGTGTATATCTTTTCACGTTCTTTGTGAGACGTTCAAGGTTGTATGTATACAAAAATAATTAAATTTATACAAATAGTTAAACGATGAGCATATTTTCAATAAAAAAAATATAAAAACGTATAAAAGTTATTTGGGTTAACCGGTTATTCGTGTTAAATTAACCGGCTTATTCCGTATTCGATAAATGTAGATCTTGAAAAAACCGTATTCGACAAAACCAAGAAAGCCGTTCAAAACCGGTCGAATAATAACCGTCCGATCTCCCTAGTGCTAACCTTCAAAAGGTAGCTGTATCATAATATTCTATTAATTAGTTTGTGAGTTATTGTGCTACACTGTTTCCGGATGGAAAAAATGTTATGGGGACTTCGACAATTAAACATTGGTTTGGTTGGCTGACTTCAAACGTGATCGTAGAGACAATGAGAAGGTAACACCAGAAAAATCAAAAAATAAAAAACAACGAAATCGTTTCGAATGATCGAAAAGTGAAGTTGTGTGAGTTAGCTGACATCGCAAAGATATCAAAAGAACTTGTTGGGTTTATACTGCATGAGCATTTCATTGAATTGATTCTGAAACAATTGCAAGACTACATGAATTGAAATTCGAATTAATTTAATTAACATTTAGCAATTACATCCACCGTATTTGCTAGCGACTACTGGCTGTTCGCAGGCCTCAAAAAAATGCTCGCCGGTAAGAAATTTCCAACGAATGAAGAGGTTATCGCTGCAACTAAGGCCTATTTTGAGGCAAAAGATAAATCGTTTTACAAAGGTTTTATTGAAAATGTTAGAGCGGTGTTGAAATGATCGCATTGCTCTTGATGGCGATTACGTTGATGGATAAAGCTATTTTAGAAGAAAACGAAAAAGTGTTTTCTTTATTAGGTCCGGGTCTTATCAGCCCATGTGCTACATATACATTGTGCTTCGCTATTCCTTTAATAATACCCACTTATCCAATCTCTCCCGCTCTTTGGCTGATGTGGATAGATAACGAAGCTTGAACTATTACCGTTCTCCACACATGCAAATTTACATATTTAGTATGAGTGGAAGGTACCACGTCCACTTATCCAATCTCGCCCAGTTATTGACTGATTATGTGCATTGTTCAAGAAGTTTCAAATTTGGAAACTTCTATCATTACTGTTCTCAAGATATACAAGAAACCATATTTAGTCTGTTTGGAAGATTCCACACACATTCGCCAATTCCGCCCATTTTTTAACTGACAGTTTGTATTGACTATACAGTTATTTAGACCAAACTCAGAAACTTCCACTTTAACCGTTCGCAAGATACGAGTATACAAAAATTAATATTTAATTTGTATGTGAGGTACCATGCCCACTTATCGAATTCCTCCCACTTTTTGACTGTTGATTTATGTTGACTATGAAGTTATTAAGACCAAATTCAGAAACTGTAGCTTTAAACGTTCTCAGGATATACAAAAATTTATATTTACTTTGTTTGGAGGTACCATGCTCACTTATCCTATTTCGTCCACTTTTCGAGTGATGATTTGTATTGACTATAAAACTATTTGGTCCAAATTGAAAGACTCTTATAATAAATATTTATTTTATTTATTTGGGCGTGGCACCGCCGTCTATAGACTTTACACTAACATACATACAGAAAAACACACATTCATTTTCATATATGACATATAATCAGTACTTTGTGGATACCATGTCGTAAATAAGTTTTCTTCTTAGTTTGAGTATAAAACTATCATTTGCTGGACCGGTAAACTTTGTCCATCATATCTTAAAAGGGATTGTCAAATAAAAGAGTTTGATTTCTTACTTTGGAGTAGAGTATGAAATTTTCAGTGTCAATCAGTAAAAATACAAAGATTTGTAGTGATTTCCCCCTTTGGTATCCCTGACTACAATGCGTCACTCTTCTTCAGACCCATTTTATGTGCCACTTTATTTGGGTCACTTGTTAACTTGTTTTTCTTTTCAACGTTTTTTTCTTTTTTTTCTTTGCGTTGCACTTCAACTTTGAATGCTGAAAAATACCACTCGTCCGAATGTTCGTTTGTACGTACTTTTTAGTACTTTCTTTTATGAGTAAGTGTGTGTTGGTTTGTGGTTGTATTAGTTTTGCATGTTTTCTTTGCCTGCCACTTTACAGTTATCAACACAGTTTTCTGTCATGTTTCCTTCCGTTTTTTGCCTACGAACTCAAGAACTGATAAATTTAATGCGACAACTTTATTGCAAATGAACAAAAATGAAGGTTCAATAGGAACATTATTATATAATTCAATAGAAAAATTTTGTAATTCAGAAGAAAAACGATATTTTTCCTACCCGTTCTAACATACAGTCTGTTCGATAGAGGGTTGTCATTTTGCGGCTTATTTTTTGGTTTAGATTTTTCATACATAATTTGCATAAATACCATGGCTTTTGCCACAATTTCAGTGGTTCTCAATATGTATTTGTGGTTAAACATTTACTTTATTTTGTTTGAAAACTTATACGCGTCACACACATGTACATACATATGTATACATGTACTTATATTGCAGTTATGAGCTCAACCTAGAAGATAAGGTTATATATTCTACAAGTGTTGTTGTTCATTTTCATTTTGTAACGATTTCTTTGTGGCTATTAAGCAAATAAAAAATTCTAGAAATCGATATGGCAATAATAACAAACATTTTTTTTCTCCAAATCATAACAAAACAATACTTATGTTAAAATAAATATTTAAATTTTACTAACTGTCAGCAATTAGTCATTGTTAAATGGCGCTATGAAATATATACTCGAATATGAGGCTTAACCCAAAATTATTCAGACAAAAATAAAAATTAAGTGACTGAAATCTAAATTCATAATATCTTACACTAATAATAATGACATTGAAATATTGCTATAGAATATTTTTATGCGCTTCTTTAAGCTTGAGAATTTAAAATGATAATAAATACAAGACAGAAATAATGTTGGAAGAAATTTTATTAATTTAATCCATTTTAATCATTTTCAAAATATGATTTGCAGCATATGTCCGTCGCGGTTACGAATCGATTATTTCAATTTTTAACTAATTTCTCCAATTTATCTGGCCGTATTGCGTCAATGGTGGTTTGAATATTGGCATCCAATGCTTCAAGAGTCAGTGGTTTGTCGGCATAAGTCTGACATAGCTCCAGAAAAAAGTAATCCAAAGGCGTTAAATCTCACGATATAAATCGATTTTTAAGCGCGCTGTATGATAAGCTGCGTCGTCTTGTTGAAACCAAATGTCGCTTAGCTGATTAATTTTTGGAAACAAAAATTCAGGCAGCATGGCACGATTTCGCTCACAATCCACCGTAACGGCAGCTACTTGTTCATAGTTCAAATAGTTAATTTTAATGGATAAAATAGTAATTCGTTAATGGCCTTTCTGAACAGAAATTAATTAATTTTCTGAATTTGGTCTAAACGACTTTGTAGTCAAAACAAATCATCAGTCAAAAAATGTCCGGTATTAAATAAGTACGCTTGGCGTGACCCCACATAGTATACATTAATATTTATATATGTATCTTGAGAACGGTAACAGTAGAAATTTCTAAATTTGGTTGAAGCAACGTAGTGGATAGTACACGTCATCATTCGATAACTAGGTGAGTTTAGATAAGTGGGCGTGGTGACTTCCATTCATTCTAAATATGAAATATTTTATATGTGAACAACATCAATTAAAGCTTTGTTCGCATCAACCAAAAAGCGGTAAAGTTGGATAAGCTTGTATTGCACGAAGCACATCGGGTAAAAGCTATATGTAAACGTATACAGTGGTGGACGTTGGGTTAACACATTTCGTGTATGTTGCATTGAAAAGTGTATTTTTTTCTAGGCATCAAAACTAATTAAAGTATTGAGTTACGTGTATTGTATACGGTGTGCTCGGTGTGTACCGTAACTTCTTTTTATTTTTATTGTTGCTGGACAACAATTTAGCACATTTTACGAATGTGCATATTATTCACAAATTTTTTGCTTAAAATCTTAAAAATTTAAGTAAATTGTGTGAATGTTTAACTTCTAAAGTTTTAATAAATCCATAAAACAAGGGAAATGGTGCTTAATGGCATAGCGTGAAGTTACTCATCAAATAAGCTTGAGAGAAATCATCGTTTGTGACATTGCGTCCCTATTAAACTGCTACAAAAAGATGATGTATAACTTATTAGTTCGCATTCAAGCCAATGGGACATATACAAGTATTAAACAGTGCGCTTGGTCTAGAAAAACAATTCGACGACAATACGACTCTATTTAATTCCACATTTTCTGGACGCAAATGGATCAGAACGCTTAGAAGGTTATACTTTTTAACACAATGACTTCATTTTCAGAGGAAAACATGCCACTTAGATGGTATTTTATGCATGAGAATTATCCAAAACACGTGTTTTTAGAGCAAAATAGAAACCACATTTTTAATTGGCCAGCTAAAGCAAAAGACCTCAGTCCTGAATTTTAGTAACTAATGGACATAAAGAAAGAAAGAAAGAAATGGTAAGCAATACCAAAAAACGTTGCGTGGGACTTATAGAGATGTCAAGTAGATGTGAAATAAATTAATAAAAACGAACAAAACTAAAGTAAACTAAAGCTATGTATTCTTTGGACCACGAGTGATACATTAGGACATAAAAGTGATTCATAAGCACGTAAAAAAATTTTGATTCCAAAAAGTACACATAGACAATGTGCTAACCCAATGTCCACCATTAAGCAAATGCATTAATTAAGCATATTCTACAGCGTCTTTCTGGAAGGAACTATAGGCAATCTGAAATGTGGATTTGTTTCGGAAGGGGTAAAAATGATAACAAAGATAATAAATAAGATAGAGATAGGGGAATACCCAGGGCTTGAGCTAGTGTATATATATTTTTAAATCGGTAAATAAAATTTCATTTATAAACTGGCATTTTTAATAACGAACTACAATTAATTTAAAATTATGGACAAAATTTCCCGTCCCATTTGTGTGTATTTTTGTATTTTTTTCTATTTAAAGCCAGCAGGACTAAGTTTTTTTTTTGTAAATATTTTGTTAAATCCATTTTTAGACTATAATTTTCTAACAGTATATGTATACTTATATTAGAGATCCTTGTTTAATACGAGTCTTTATAATATTCATATACAGTTGCTGTTATTGTTATTGCTATTTTTTTTATTGAAATTCAATATTTTTGTTTTCTATGTAGTACACAACCAAGGAAACCATATATTTATTTCATCAGACTAAAACAACAACAGCTACAAAGGAAAAACAAAAGGAAAACTTTTTAATATTAAAGATAAAGTAGTCCCTTTAGAAAAATAGCCTGGTAACAGAAACAACATTAACTCATACAGACATACTTACATACGTACATACATATTATGACAACAATACTAAAAATTGATAATAAATATCCATACAAGTGCAATTCTCTTATTGAAAAAATAAGGAAGTTTAAGCTGGTAAAACCCGACCGGAAGGATATACCCTACAACTTATTCTTATTTTTTAAGTCAAGTTCTACGCAAATGGCAACAATTCTCTTTAAATAATAGAGTCAAAACATAATTTCTGTACAATTTCTACAATAGGTTGCATAGAGACTAGGTCCGAATGTGTCATAGTATTTACCAGTTTCGCTGTGAAAGTTGTTAAGAGAGTTCAAGCTCATTGAAACTGATTTACAAGAAGATTTAAAGTTTTTTTTTTTTTTTTATTCAAATTTTACCAATTAAGTAAAAAGGCGATGCTTATGTACGTTACCCAGAGACTAAACAGAGGTCCATTGTAGATACGGTATAAAATTTTCTTTATGTCACATTTCAGATCAAGTGCGTAAAGACTTAATCACTATAATGATCATAATTAATACCAATACGTATTTTATATAGCGACTAGTCGCTTTTTCAATCCAATTTGCAATCTAGTAACGGTAAACTTGTATTCCACAAAAGCGTCAAAATAATATGAATTGCTTATTTTGGGGCCAAGATCCATTTTACCTAATATTGGTAAATTAGTATAAAATAGCATGCATGTATAAAAGTTAGAACCACATATAAAACGAAAATAAAATAACTTTTCCTTTTACTATATTTCTAAGATTTTTTGTTTTTCGCAATTTTATTATATTGGATCTTCACTGTAACGTGGGCTAACAACTTGCATTCAAATCTTAAAACTAGATATTACAGTCCAGCAGGGCGGGTACTGTTTTTTCTTAATCGGGTGTGGCCAGCATTATTAAAGATTACACTGGCTAGTAGGTTCGAGTGCACATCTAAGTTCTGCAAATACATCTCAGCATACTTCGCGATTTCCTTCTAACCATGGACACGATCAGATCTTAATGTATGTTCGAATTTCCTATAAACCGGGAAGCAAAATTTCATTTTGACCCCTGTGCATCCATTTAATATAGGAATATTGGAATTATAAGAAGGAGCTTACAGTGTGGGCTAATCACCGAGTTTCTATTAATTAGTCAATTTAATTGTATCGCAATTATTTTCATTTGGATTTAGGTTGAAAAGTCCATGGCCTAACATATAGATGGCGCTAGTTTTATTCCATTCAGACATTTTTCAGTTAGTGCTAACCTTCAAAAGACAGCTGTTACAATTTCATGACATTCTGTTAATTATTTTGTGAGTTATTGTGACAAGAGTGACGTTACTTTTGTTATTTTCAGAAAAAAGGTTCGTGTTTTAATTCTACACTGCTTTTTGATGTGAAAAAAAAAACTGTTCGAGGGAAGCAGTAGCTTGAAATATGCTATGTCGACTCAGCTCCATCAGAAGCAAGCACTTATAAGCTAAGATTTCATTACGAAAAAGCTTAATAACTCTATCAATTTCCAAAGAATTTCTAAGCCGTACGTTTAATTTTATTAAATAATTGGTTAGTTATTGGCTTAAAAGTGCATGAAGATCCAAAAACCGGTTTTTTACCCGTAACTCGCGAATTTGGAGGTGTTTCGAAATTTCAAAAACAGATGCTTGTTCTGCTCGGCAACGCCTATCAAGAAAATAGTATCACTTGCCAGATATTTTGTCACACCGTGTAATTTAAGTTGAAAAATTTGCTAATTACATATAAGTTACCATGGCATGGCAGAGTAGGGTATACAAATATTTTTTATGCAATAGGGAGTATACAAGCCACACACACTTTTCTGAACTGATATTCTGCAATATTTATATTGTAATAAAACAAAAACAATAACAAGAGCACTTGAGAGTTAAGAAAAACAAACAGTTAAAGGGCGTGAAAAAAAATATTGAAATTATATAGGACAGACAGAAAAACACACAAAGATAACAATAAATCGATTGATAACTGTGCAAAAGTACGAAGTTGAAGAACGAAAGTAAGTAAAGGTGCCTTCTAGAAGGCCTTATGCTAAATGATCCTTTAAAATTACTTCTTGTATATTTCAAAATATTCATATGAAACAAATTTGAAAATTATAGCTTATCAAGGTACTTAGAATAATAATATCAATTCATTGCATAGTTGAGCCAAGCAAAATTATTGATTTACGTCGGTTTTTACATATATAAAAATGTTTAGTGTGTCTCAAATATGATAATCCCAACTAGCGAGGATATTTTCTTATTTATCATAAATTAATTTCATTACAATGAAGTTGCCTTTCCTAGAATAAATTGGCATTAATATCATGTTCACACAACTACGATTTTCGTTCACACAACTCGATTTCGAGCCGAAATACATAATTTCCAATAAACAATTTAAAGAGTGAATCAGCCAAATTGTAAGTAATTTAATTTTAATTACTCCATGGATTACTTAAAAAGTCAATATGATCTTTAATTTTCATCGGGTGCTTGTCTATGCTAAATGTATTAATTTATTTTCCTAATATTTTGCTTAAACACATTTGCTGCCAAGCCGGTATTTGTATGCGGTTATTCTCATTGCCAGACATCTTTCGAGTGTTTTGCTGCTTAAAATCCAATTTCGTCAGAGCAGATAATGGGATCGTGTAATATTGAACAATTTGACTCAAACCGAATTTATCAGAGACATCTCTCATAAAATTTTAACACTAACACCTATTAAATTTTATGCTATTTAACTCATTTAAAAGAAGGATAAATAGAGTGATCATTAAGTAGAAGAAGCTCTAAAAAATGTTGATCTTAACATTTTCTCCATTTATTTGTAAATCTATGTATATCATGCGAGAATAGGCTTTGCTTAAAAAAGATTATTTTAATTCGATACTTTAGTTGCAAAGTTGGAATCTTAGTAAGGCATAATAACTGAGAGCCTTGCAATGTTTCCTCCTCCTAGTTACATAGTTCTTAGAGTATGTGAAAAGGGTTTTTTATCATAGTAAAATGCTCTAATAGAGTTTGTCTCTTTCTGCATGGATCTTTATAAAGTGTATAATTTGATTGCGAATATTGCTTGGATTTTCCAATATAAAGAATGTCTACTGTAGTCACAGTTGTGTGCGAAAATTGTTATTGGTTGACAAATTTTACTTTTGACATTTTTCAAGTTTCAATTTTATTATAATCTATATATATATATATAAATATATATATAAATAAGTAATAAGTGTATTTATATATATATATATATATATATATATATATATATATATATATATATATATATATATATAAATAAGTGTACACTTTGATGTCACCACTAACTGTGGAAACGGTACGACCGATTTCAACCATAATTTTAGAGTACGTTAGTCTGTAGATGGTTTATATGAAGTTTGCACGAAATCGGTTCAGTGGTTCCGGAGATATGGCATTAAGATTTTCCTATATATTCCCAAACAAATAACAACATAATGCCCTGCGTTTTACGTATTACGATTACTTATTATCACTTGAAAAGTTCCCAAACCATATATCGTAGTGTCTTATATGTACAATGACAATCGATCTTTCTAATTGAATATTGGGCTGAATCTTTTCAGTTGTTGTTTTGATCGTCATTATAAGATCTTAAAAATAGAACAAATTCTTGAAATTTTCAATCTTTTTAGTGTAGTGAAGTACTACAGACCCAACATACGTTTATAGTGCAAAATTTTGTTTTATAGGTTACAAAACAGACAAGTTAAAGGCAACACAACGATTCCTCTTCAACCACCATGAAGGCGAACAACGTTTGACGGGTCAGCTAGTTCTTATTAATATTATGGAACATGTACAATAATTTGAAGTTTTTTTTTATTATTGAACTAGTTAAAGTCCGGCGTGCCTCGCTACCACGATATATAATTATTATCCTAAATGCTATTTTAGTTAAATTTTTTCCACCTTTTGTCCCCTTCCGGTCCAAATTTAAGATGGACTATAGTTCTTTCTAGAAACACACTGTAGAATATGTGGTTTAGTCTTCAGTCTTCAAATAAACACGCATTCATTTTTGTATATAAATAAGATATATACATAGATAGCTTTTATCCAGTATGCTTTCTGGAATACCCGCTTTTTGGCTAATGTGGATAGATAATGCTGCTTTAATTGTTGCCGTTTTCCACATATACAAAATTCAATATTTACTATGAATGGAAGGTGCACACCCACTTATCTATTTTATCCACTTACTGGGTGATAATAATTATCGTTCATGATTTTGTTTGACTCTATTTTAAAAACTTCTACTATTACCGTTCTCATTATATACAAAGACCAATATTTACTTTGTATGGGAGGTACTACGAGTACTCCTTTTTGACTGATGATTTGTATTGACCGTGAAGCTACTTATACCAAATACTGAAACTTTATCTCTAATCGTTCTCAAGATATAAAGAAATCAATATTTAATTTAAATGGATGTAACCTTGTTCACTTGTCCAATTCCGTTTACTTTTTGACTGATGATTTACATTGGCCGTGCAGTCACTTAGAGCAAATAATGAAACTTTAACTTTAACCCATCTCAAGATATAATGAAATCAATTTTTAGTTTTTATGGGAGGTATCACGCCCACTTGATTTATGAGTCCAATTGATGATTTATGAATCTATTTGTGCTAAATTTAGAGACTTTTTCTGTTGTCATTTTGAAGATATAGAAAATAAATATTTACTTTGTATGGGCGTGGCGCCGCCCAGCTGGAATACAGAGAGATACTGTAAAAATTTAAAGAAAATCGATTCATTTAGCTGTCTATAGGTTTCAAACAAACAAACAAAAACACACATTAAATTTTATATATAAGATTTATTTCACTTTACGAATGTTATATAAATAAAACTGCGTGCTGCCAAAGGGTCACAGAGTATCACAATTACCAATATATCCTCGAAGAAAGCATTACCTAAATTTTTATCTGCTTAAGTTCAGTTGAAGATCCTAATGATGCAAAACATTCGAACTCACTTGATGGTGTGAAATAATTGAAGAAGAACAATAATAACAAAACTGTTATCGATGATTATTTCATAAACATCATTCGAATTTTGTTCTGATGTGATGCCATGATAACATTGATATAAATTTATTCTTAAGCTATACACTTGCCAAATATTTGACAAAAAGAAACGTAACCACTATTTTTATGGAAACATTTTATGGAAACCTTTTCTTTTAGTCAACATTTGTTAATCATTTGATTAAAAATAAAAAATAGTAGCGAAAAATGGGCTTAAATTTGTTTATAATTTAATTTGAAAAACAAAATAATAAATAAGCAAATATTTTCATAAAATAGTGGTTGCGCCTTTTTTTCAAAAATTTGCACCTTTACGTATGAAAGTGTTTCTATAATTTCGATCCCAACTATTATCCCAACTGTTATATACATCCTAGTTCATTCATACATATGTACAAGCTTTAATTTCAACACACATACGAATGGGAAATTCTACAATATTTACAGAAATTGTATTCTTTAGCATTTGTTGGGCTTTACATGCGAGTATGTATTGTCAAAGGATATGCTTGCCATATTTTGAGTCTGATTAAACAATTAATTTAATTAAATTATTAACTTAAAGTGATACTCAGTTAGGCCAGTTAATTAAATTGATGACAGGGAAAGTCGTAAAGGGGTTGCCCACTGCAATGTTTTGCGGTTGGTTTCAATTAAAATTTGTTAAAAATCAATTAAAGCATTTGAAGGATAACAACTGTATATCGATTTTTAAGAAGTTCTGTAAATTCATAATAAATTTTGCGATTTAATACATAATTGATATCCTGCTAGTAGACAATTTTATCCTTAAGATGATTATAAGTGTAAATGGCCTAATATTTACATTATGGAGTAACAAATTATTATAAATACGTGACATTTATAATGAGTGTCCAGAATTGAGGTATCATTTAATTTCTGTTGCCATTTTTTTACACGTAATTTTTTTTTAATTAATAGTTTAATATTAGTTAATACTGAACGTTATACAAGGGAAAGACATGTTTTAATTATTGAAACATTTTTTAAAAACGCAAAAAATTTTCAAAATGTACAGTGAACGTCAAAAATGTAAGCACCATCATACTTTAGAATTTAGCTTAGATTTCCGAATTTTAAGATGCGATGAGTTTCAACGTTTTATATTTTTTAAGCCTGTATTTACGACACAATCCATAAACAACAACAATAAAGTTCTTACAACAACTAAAGTTATACAACAAAAACGAAAAAAAGTAATTTTTTACGCGTCTAAATTAGGAATACAAGGCAAAAACTTATGCAATAGGAAAGAAAACATTAGAAATATCTTGAAAGTTATACCATTTTCTGATAGGTGCTATCGAGTACAACAAGAATCTGATTAAAAAATTTCATAACACCTCCAAAATCCTGAGTAATGGGTAAAAAACCGATTCTTGGCGGATTCGGAATGAGGAGGAACAGAGCTATTAAATCCCGTATAATTTACTTAAGTAATCTTAAGCAATCTGTGCTTATATCTTAAACAGTCACATTTTTGTTCAATAAATTACAAAATTTCCACAACCATATTCGTTCAGCGGAAGGATAAAACTAATTATCTGTCAAATCAGACATGAGCTAAGTGTTACCATTCACGAAATAAGCACTAGTTGAATAAAAAACGTTAGATGGCGGACCCTTTATAAAACAATTTACTCCAAAAATTGCAAAAGTATGAATTCTTTTATTGTATTTTATCTATTAAAGTAATAGGTATACTTATGTTTGGTGTAGTTTATAAGACCAGTATTTCTGATGAAAATTGAAATCATGATTTCCGCAATAGCAAATTGACTAGTGACTTCCGAGTCTATCACCTAGTTTGTATCTAATTTAAAGTTATTGTTGATCTTTCAAAGTTTGAAAAATTATTTATTGTTTATTAAAAAATTTTCTTGAGAAAATAATGCCATGGACAGATTAATTTATTCGCCTGCTAATGGCGTGATTATGAATCATTTGAAAGTTGTCACCTCAATTGTTGCTGAATCAAAATCACAATAACATTAAATTAAAAGTTTATTTATGATCACTTTTGAATTAAAAATATTGTAGACATTTAAAAAACCATAATGACAAAGGAATATTTCGTAAGGTACGAGTATCTATCTCATCACTATTGGGAAAAATAAAGATAAATTTCATCAAAAGTGTATGTTGTGTTCTTGTGAAAGATATGTATGTATTTCTTCGAATCTATTTTGAGATAATTTTTTTCTTGTCATTCTCTTTTTAATAAATGTTTTCGAATTATTTATTTTTTTACGTTTCACCTTAAAACATAATAATTTATACAATTTAATGATCTCTGTCTGCGTTTATCCACAAAAAAAGTAAAAATAGAAATAAATTGGTTTGTTGATTCATTTCCTTTCGATATACTCGTATATTTCATGAAGGTTTTCATCAAACACGTGTTAGAATTTTCTGTTGTTGAAAAATGCCGGATTATCGGTTTGATGCGAACCACAATCGGTTTAGCCACTTATATAGTATAGTTATTACAGAAAAAATAGACTCGTGTCTAGTCGCACATTTTGTCCATTACCGAGTTCAAACATATTAATTGCAGTTCCTCAGTAAGCGCTTCAGCATTGAAATCGGCTTTTAGAAACGATTCTTTTTTAGCTATACGTGGTGCTTACAAATAACCATATCGACAACAACAACAATAGCAGAAATGTAGTAAATAAGAATAAACGGCAACAACAAAAACAGACAGAAAAGAAAACAAGTAACAGATAATAAAAAACAACAACAGACAACAAGAATTGAAAGAAGTAAATGTTTACATTCGCATAGTTTCATCAGAATTAAAACGAAAGTAAAGGAAAGAAGTTCAAGGGCTTTCGAAGTGAAGCTTACACAGCTATATAAAGAGCACATTGATGCGGACAGCAATCAGATTAACTATGTGTTGTCAACTCAGCGGGTACCGTTTATTTGATGTAAAATCAGCTATCGAGTTACTGGTTTAGTATGGTTAAGCTCTGGTTGAAGAGAAGTTAAGGTGCAATCGAACCTAAGTTGTAACGATGATCGGGTTGGAAGATCTTTAGGTAGAAAGATCTCTCGACTAATTGTTATTGTTTACAAAGTTGTAAACAGAGAGTAATAAAGAATAAAAATTGTTATTGCTCGTGAAAAGGTTACGAGCAGTTGAACACAAAACTGTGTTATATAAAGAATTTTAATTAAAAACCAAACACAAGATTTGTTTTATTTTAACTGCAACCTACGAACTCATAAATAAACGTATTTAAAATGTAAAAACGCAACAATATATATTTTCTTGCTATTCCTAAGAGTAACAATATGCGTACCAAATTTATTCTACTTAATTCCATTTAAGGCCAGATTTTGTATTTCATTCCGTGTGTACTAGACTCCATGATTTCTGCGTTCACCAGGCATGTCCACGTATTTGCCGATCTTCCTCTTCTGCGAATTCCCTACGGGTTGCAATTGAGAGCAGTGCGCACTATTTCTTCTTGTGGCCTTTTACGTGTGTGTATGGTCAATCCAGTTCCACTTGCGGCGTCGAAATTCTTGGCTTAAAAGCTCTTGCTTTGTGGTTTCCCATATTTCTTTATTAGCGATTCTGTTGGGCTAATATACGCCCATAATTCTTCTCAAGCAGTGATTTATAAAGACTTGAAGTGTTTGCAATTCTTTCCTCGGTGCGTTTGTTGTTTCACAACATATGGCACCATTGATTTGATGATCGAATATTCTGAGTTTTGTGTTTCCCGAAATTTGTGTTGATATCCATACTTTCTCGAGCGAATTGAAAGCTGACGACCCTTATTCTCGTGCTGCCGTAGTAGCAAAATGACTCTATGGTGTTAATCGCCTACAGTAAACGGTTGATGACTGTTGCAGTTAAAGCGCATAATTTTCTTTTTTGGGATGCTTATGTACAATTCGATTTGAGCAACAAATATCACAACATGATTTAATATATTATTTACGGGCTGAGTGTTTGTGGGCAAGGAGACAAATGCGTTTCAATAGTCGAGAGTCTGAATCTGCCATTTGCCGTTTGCCGTTTATTCTCCAAGTAATCTCTCTGCTGTTTTGTGACACAAATACGATTTTTAGAAGAATAAAATATCTGCGAATAATTTTTTAAATTTTCTATTAACATACATATAGAGATAGATACAGTAAAACCTTGATAGTCCGGACTCGCTAAAAGCATTACATATTTTACTCTTTAATTGAGATTGATTACAACTTTATAATCCGGGTTGCTTTCAAGCTGTTGTGTAATGTTAATCTCTGTTAATTGTGACTACCAGAACATAGTTTTTTCTATTACATATTTTACTCTTTAATTGAGATTGATTACAACTTTATAATCCGGGTTGCTTTCAAGCTGTTGTGTAATGTTAATCTCTGTTAATTGTGACTACCAGAACATAGTTTTTTCTCTTTTGCTGCAAAAACGAACAAACTTTTGAATTGTGTTGTTAGTTTCTTACGACATAAAAATAAAACATTTTATTACTTTCTATAAAGTGTACAGATGTTTTTGTTGTTTTTGTGTTTTAAAAGAATTTGTATTACAAGTCAATATTCGAAATTTTTATGCGGTAATCCAGATAATTTAATAATCCGTATCAAATCAATCCTATCAAAACTAATAGTCCCCTAGGTTTTCGAATATGTCCAAAACTCTATCCTTAGAGGTTCTATTAGAAATGTATGAAAATTAGGCTGCACCTTTTAAAAATTAATTCAACACTCAGGCACACATAGACTAAACAATGCCGTTGTTGTTGTTAAAAACTCATTAATTATTTATCTGGACAAAAATGTTGCACCCTTTTAAATTAGAACAACGAAAACTATGATTATGACATTTAATTTTACCAACAAGTTTTCTTTTTAGCATAAGCTCTAGTGAAAAGATAACTGAAAAGTAATTTGCATAATTTTAGGCACTCTAATAAAAGGAATACAATATACGTATGTAGCCATATACACATACATGCATGCAACACATTCACTCAAATAAGCAACCGCACTATTAAAAAGACTTTAAAAGACTTTAAGAGGCACTGGTGAGTGTCATTAAAAATAGCCCAAAGGATTTAAAGAAGAAACACCTTTAGTAAGAGTCATTACAATGAATTTTTTTTGTAGCGTTTCTGTATCAAAAATGTTCACTTTTGATGTCATGTTTGCGTATTACGAGTATAACATAAGAGTAGTTTTGTTTTTAGTTTTTATATCAGAAAAATTATTATACTTCTGAGTAACATAAGCTGTATAAGTTTTTAGACACACTAGCCACTAGAAATTTAACAAAATAGGAACGCACGTTTATAATAAGATCCTTTGGGAAATTTATTAAAGTATAGTTACAAAAAAATAAAAATAAAAATAAATTTATGTTAAAAGCAAACTTGTCGAAAATATTACGAGTCACTACTGGTAATTAATTACCTGAAATTTCAACATAATCCTATGCATACGTTTGGGTGTTAAAAAATATTCTAACCTACCCATATTATTAGCATATTTCAAGGGATGGTTCATATGATTTTCCATTAAAGTGTTATACTTATTTAAAAGCAATTAAATACTTAATTCAATAATATTTTTTTACCGCTTTTTAAATTTAATTTTAATATTGCAGAAATATTAAAAAAAAGTTCATATGAGTATTTTACATCTATTATGGGCATAAATGTGTTAAGAACTTAAAATTTTTATTCATCTAAAAAGTGTAGTGGGCTTGGTAACTGTGAGAAGTTTAAAATAAATTTAATATTTCGATTTTGATTGTTTATCAACCTTAAGCAAAAATTGATAGAGCGTATAAAGATAAAGAAGCAATTGAGGAAAACTGTAAAATAGATCGAACAACTGGATAAGGTTAATAGTATCAGTAAAAACGTAGTAGCCTTAGCCTTAAGTAACGATAGGCAATTAATTCATTCATTATCAAGTTAGACCGTATACAGTCTTTCTGTTTAGCAGATGCTGCTTTTCTAATAAGTCCGTAATGGTGGATGTGTCCTAACTGAGACCATGTGCCTCCTACACATATCTCTCTAAATCTATTAAGAGCTTCACATTCAGATAATACGTGTTCCCCTGTTTTTGACGTCTGTATACATAACATAAAGGATGGTCAAACTGTAATGCATGATGTTAAATGTCAGTCATACCTTAACGTCAAGTTTTTTGCTTAACTTAACTTGAGCTTTCTTTGTTCCAGCGTTTGACAATTTCACAATCGCCAGCGTGTTAATATTGTTAAAGCCTTTTACGAAAATCGGCGTGCAAATCAAAATGCATTTCGTGTACTTCGTGATTTTTTTGGTCAGCATAATCGACCAAATGTGTTTACAATCGGTAAAATTATGCGCAAATTTCAGCAAACCGGGTCTGCAGGAAATGTGGTAACACCTGTGCATATTCTTCCAGTTCGTTCTGCTGAAAACATTGCTGCTATTCGTGTTAGTGTGGTAGAAGAGCCGTCAACCTCGACTCGTCATCGTGATCAACAATTCAACATCTCACGAACATCACTAATGGCCAGAAATTAAGAATATGTACCTGGACAATATGTGGTTCAACAGGGTGGTGCCACTTGCCAGACAGCCAATGAAACAATGTCTCTTTTTCGCAAGAAATTCAATGGTCGTGTTATCTCATGACGTAGCGCTGTTAATTGGCCGCCACGATCATGTTATTTGACTCCGTTGGACTTCTTTCTATGGCGACATTTAAAAAAAAAGTGTACGCGAATAAGCCCAGAACAATTCAAGAGCTAAAGGATGAGATAATTTGCACATTAACGACATTGAACCTCAATTATGTCTCAGATTCATTGAAAATATGCACCGACGGATAGAGGTATACAAAACTACCTAAATAGCTTATTTAACTAATAACTTATTTACAGCACAATACAATGTATTTTTACTTATTTGGCGATATCTTTTATCCGAGTTTGATAAGAATTTTTCAACGGCAGCTCTATTATTAGATATTTTTCTACCCATCCGTAGGTAATGGCTTAGCTTTGTTTAGTGCCTAAAATTATACTTGACATAACAAAAAGTTTAAGAGTTTATACTTATTTTAATGCTTTTCAGTCGTTTTCCTCCATTATTTGTAGTTTTAAGGGCGTTTTTTATTTTATATCGTGTTTTCAATAATCATTATAAACATTTTGTTGATTGTTTTGTCGATGTTTTAGAGTTTCTCCATAAAAATTTTGTTTGTAAGTTATTAACATATTTAAACGATTTATATGTAAAGTTATTTAATAATTTATGGGTTGATAAGATACGGCATTTAAAAATACCCCCCACCCTCAAAATCAACGTATAAATATAATTATTATTATTGAAATACATCAGAATAATAGCAAGTATTAAGTTATTATTGAAAGATCTTTAATTTGATAAGCTAACTTAACAAACACGTGCTTAAACTTATAATATTTAACAATTTTTAAGTATTTATTCTTTGAAAAAGAAAACAAAACTCTAAAGTTAAATGTTGTATTTAAAAATATATATAAATATAGAATTTGACCCTAAAAGTATGCCATATTTTAATTATATACTAGTTAAACTCCAAACTATATTCTACGAAATATTTACAAAAATATTTTATAAAAATATTTTAATATTTAGCAAATATGACCAGATGGAAACTATAATTTTGTTTATTTCCTTTTACACGAAATAACAATAAGTCAACGAAATATTATTAAAAATGCGTGTTTTTGGCATTGCCTGAAAAGGAGACATAAGCTGTTAATTACCAGCGACAATAAAGTCCGCCAGTAATTACAGTAGAATATGATAACACGTTACTTTCTCAGTCAATGAAATACGAACAAAAAGAAATATAATGTCACATGTCATAATCCCACTGAACTTTGCTCTATTGCCAAATACAAATCAATCTTAAGCAAATGATATACACGCCTTTGCTTACATAGTTTAATTGAAATTTTAAGTCTTTTCATTACAATGACATCTTTAGATAGATTTTTTATATCCTACTAGCTTTGCCCATCCGGCTTTGCTTAGAAATCTATTTATGTACAGTGTCGGTCAGCTCAGAGTGATTATGTATTAATTTAAAGCCTCAATAAAAGACAACGACTTTTTGCTATGTATGGTAGATGTCACAGCCATTTATCCAATTTCGCCCACTTTCAAACTGATGATTTGTATCGACTGCCAAGTCATTTAGACCAAATTCGGAAACTTTTCCTTTTACCATTCTCGAGACATAAAAAAATTAATATTTATTTGTATGGGAGGTACTATGCCCGCTTATATGATTCCTCCTGTCTATTCTCAAGCAAGATATAAAAAATACTATGCCCACTTGGCCAATCCCGTTTATATTTGCTGCATAACTGTGAATATGTGCATTGAATTGGCTTGCCAAATACCTTTAACAGGAGTAGAGATAAGGGAATGACCGCCTAAGGCGCCACATGCTGAAAATTTTTCTACTTTCTTTTCTCCTAAACCTTCGCGTAGTAATTACGAATAAAATCGTGGAAGGAAATATCCAATTTGGTCCGGTCATTTTCCACTTTTAAGCATCCGAACAGACCACAATCCATTTTTATATTCAGTGGTGGGACACAGTTTAACAGTTTCTTACATTTTTATTTATTAAACTCAAAGTATTGTAATCGTACATACGATTTTGATTTGATCCAAACAAATTAATCTTCGTTTCGTCAGACCATAGCATAGTTGATCTAAATACTAAGGTGCAGGTATTGCTACCGTTTGCTGAGAAATGATACATTTCGAGTCTAGCTTCCAAAGATTTTTTTCTTATTATGCCACTTGAAACAGGAGCAATTAATTCATTTTTGAGGCTTTTTGATAACTAGAAGGAATAAGGAATCTCTGAAGTACGAATTAAAAGTTTATCAAAACCGACAGTTGTTCCAAGCTTTCCTCCCATAGTATCTACAATTTTCTTTCAGTGGATCGCATTAATTACTTTTGTTTTGGAGCACTTCATGGTCTGAACAATTTTCGCTATATGTAAGTATTACTCTTCCATCGAAAAACTTCAAAACATCAAATTTTATGACATATTGGAAAAAAATAAAGTGTCCCTATTATTTGTTCCAACAGTGTATATAAATGTATTGCAACGGCTATGTTTTAAAACCTTTAATAATCAAGTAGGAAAATTAAAGACGTTCAGAAAGCCTAGTGTGTGGGATGTTGCTTAGCCAAAGAAGGGAAGGAGCTAGTACTACTCATATGTAGGTGAACTCAGAATGGGACATCTTGGTGACTATTTATTCCAGGACTACGAAAACATTTTGTAGTTCTTGTGTTCGTATACTAATATAGAACAATTTTTGAAAGGGGCCAAGAATACAACGAATTCTATATGAAATATGAAATTTGGTAAATATTATATCATACTTTTACCCAAAAATCTATAGATAGTTAATTTTTTCGTAGGTGATCCTTTGAAACTAATAAAGATCAAATTTAGATTAAAATAGCTTAACCCATTATTGACACAGCAATTTGAATTTTCAAACTATTTTTTTAGAAATTATCAACAACTTCTTAGTGAATAAGTATTCCGGTATATGATTTAAAAGGTAATAAATGAAATTGTAAAGGTTTTTTTGGTTTTTATTTATTAAGCCTATATTATCCTTACAGGCTATATACAATAGCTAATTATTTAAAAAATCAATTATTCTCTTCTTTACGTTGTTACAATCTAATGTTGTAGAATTCAGCGAACATTCTTCAGAATGGATTATTGTTTGCATTATTGGAAAGTAAGCAGAAGAAACGGATAAATAAAATAAGTATATTTATAGCCCAAGTAATGAATACAAAAAATTTATGACTACACAGCTTGGAACTCCGTCCGGACCAAATTTATTGGAAGTTTTTACGAGAGGCGGTCCCACCAAAACGCACGATGTTAATTGTAAATAAAACAAATAGTTTTCGGAGAATTGTCTTAATATTTCTTATTATGATGAAAGGAAATATGATAATTAGATGCGAAACAAAATATCGTTCAAATGCTCGCCACGGGGTCGGTAGCACTCTATTTGTCGATTCATATTTTCAATTACTCTGAGACATAATAGCGGTTCAAAGTCGTTAATGTGGCGAATTATGCAATCCTTCAGCTCTTGAATTGTTCTTGGCTTATTGACGTACACTTTTCTTTTAAATATCCCCAAGAGAATCAGTCCAATGGTGTCAAATTACATGATCGGCCAATTAACAGCGCCATTACCTGACATAACACGGCCATTGAATTTCTCGCGCAAAAAAGCCATTGTGTCGTTGTCTGTATGGCACCGTCCTGTTGTAACCACATATAATCCAAGCCCACATCCCCAATTTCTGGCCACTGAAATCCGTTATCATCTCGCGATAGCGAACATCTTTCACAGTAACTTCTTGACCGACCTCGTTTTCGAAGAAGTACAGGTGCTTTTACATTTCCTATAGGCCCGGTTTGCTGAAATCTGCACACAATTCTCCCGATTGTGGACAAATTTGGTCGGTTATGCTGATCAAAAAAATAATGAAGTGCACGAGATGCATTTTGATTTGAACGCCAATTTTCGTAAAAGACTTCAACAATCTTAACGCGCTGTTCAATTGTGTTAAATTTGTCAACCGCTGAAACAAAGAAATGTCAAATTAAGTTGGGCAAAAAACTTGACGTTAATGTATGACTCAGCATGGTCGGACCACCCTTTGGATGTATAAGGTTTTGGATAAGATATTTGAAGGAACGAATTGGATATGGATATTCAAATTTTTCCTATTTCTTCTTCGAGGATTGAAAAGTGTTTATGTTAAAAGTCTTTAATTTCATTTATCAGTTAAACGCCATCCCTACAAGAAATAAATGACCGAAACTAACACAAAAACAATTTTTTAATAAAACATTTACAACTTTTTTATATTCAAACATTTGAAAGAGAAAAAGAGAAACAACAACATGTTGCAGAGTCATATTTTGAGACGTTTGACAGCATGCATAAAAACCAATATTTTTGTGAAATCTAGCAAAATTAAAAGAAAAATAATTGAAATAAAAATATTGTATGTATTGTGTAAAAAAGCTGATAAAAGAACAAGTGATGGCAATCAGGTTGGAGGAAATTGGAGCATATGTAGGTATCCAGTACTTTAAATATTGCTTTTAATTTAAATAAAAATATATAACGGGTCCGCCATCAAACGTTTTTTTTTCAACTAGTGCTTATTTCGTGAATGGTAACACTTAGCTCATGTCTGATTTGACAGATAATTAGTTTTAACCTTCCGCTGAACGAATATGGTTGTGTATACGCTTTTTTCGCTTCGCTAAGTGGGCCTGCGATCGACTTACAGAAGATGCCGATTTTGCCAAAAAATCATCTTTTTAGATGAAGCTCATTTTGATCTTGGCAAGCAAAATTGTCGCATTTGGGGCACAGAAAACCCGTACGCATATATTGAAAAGCCGATACACCCAAGACGAGTCACTGTTTGATGCGGTTTTTGGTCCAGAGGCATAATTGGGCCATTTTTCTTCGAAAATGAGCAAGGAGTGGCCGTTACAGTCAATGGCGATCGTTATCGTGCCATGTTAAACGAACTTTTATTCACAAAAAATGAAGAGCAAAATTTGGTTTCAACTGGACGGCACTACGTGCCACACAGCCGAAGCTACACTCGATGTTTTGCGCCCGGTTTTCAAAAAAAAAAAAAAAAATTATTTGGCGGACGCTATATTTCTACCAGATCGTGCCAAAACTAGAAATGATGTCTCAATCGATTTTCTTGATAAAATACAAGATAGCCATCAGTCTGTCTGTTACATGACTGGTGAGCTATAGGACAAACACCGAAGTCGCATGCATGCTGAACTGGATGATCCTTGCGGATGGAAAGAAAAGTTGGAGCCGCTAGATTTTGCTCAGGTTATTGTGACAAATACAAATTAATACTTTGTTATTTTAATATTTATCCTTCCTTTTAGACAACATTTGAGCAATATTTGCAGACGACCTGCTTAGAGGGACTATTTGGAAAGGAGTCGGAAAAAGCATGCACTTGGCAAGCTGGGTGGTATTATAATATTTACATCTATAAGTAATGAAATAATTAGTAGCTTATATATTTGCTCATATACTCGTAATTGGTATCATTAACATATCTTTTCTATAAATTTCATATCTTTTTCAATTGTATAGACCGATTTTAGTTCAAAACAAGTGGCAGAAAGGCGGAATAACTATTTACTGAGTGAAAAAAATATGATAATAATTGAATGATGTACATTTTATAATTAATTGATTATAAAATATATATTTAATTTACTAAATTGTTAGTGTAAATATAGTCTTTTATTACAAAAAGTGTATCAATTCTGACGGCTTTATACATCAAATATAATAAGTCAACTTTGACTAACTTTTACATTATCTTTGATAAGTTAACGCCAGTAGAGTGAGAAGATGAGATATATGTGTTATAGCCTGCAGAATTCATAAGTAAGAGAAGGATGGAAAATCACACGGACACAAATGATTCGGTAATTTTTTTCATTTTGCCCTTAATAACTTGATAGAACAAAATGATACATATTTCAACAACAGTGCCAGTCAATTGACCGGTCAAATGACTGTCACTGTTGTTGTAGGGATATGGCACTCTAATGGGTTGAATCAACTTTTTAATAAAATTTTTGTGAAAACTAACGTCAGCAGTAAAATGTTTGTCAATACAAAAATCATCTTTTAGTTAAAAGAGCGAGGTTCTACTGTATTTACTTTATACATGCACACATACATACATATATATAAATCCTGTTTGGCAAACCATACCCTATTATATAATGCAAATGACAATTTTATAAAAGACTACAGGTACGAGTGTATAAGTATTTCAACAACAATGTTTATTTAATTTATTTTTTTTTTCTATTTCTGTATGCTGCTACTCATCGTGTATTTTTCTTCGTTTTTTAAAACAACTACAGTTTTTCTCAAAGTGGAAGTGCTTACATACACTCAGGGGTATAAAATATATAAACAAAATTGTTGCGTGCTTTAAGGCGATTTTTATTTAAGCAAAGAGGAAAATGCGGAAATTTCCAAATATTTACGTTTGTATATGTGTGTATGTATATAATGAATAGAACAAAAAATTGTTGTAGTACATGTTTTATAAAAGTAATACAAATAAAATAAAAAAAGCAAATAAGCAAAACACTCTTACAAGTGAAATTCGAAATTTACTTGTAAAAAAATTAAGAATTCCCAAGTTTTGTTTGCCATATTCGTTGTCGTTTTTAATATACGAATGCATAGAATATATAACACGAATACGATTGCGAGTTTTAATGAAAAATTGTCGCTGAAATATAATTTTATAAACGAGTATGCAAGTATATGTGAGAAAGAGAGGGAAGGTATGCCTAAAACTGGTGTGTATGCCTATTTGCAGTTTATTAGATTTTTATTGTTTCCTAAAAGTATGCTAATTTATTTAGATTATTAAGGTAATTTGGCAATTTTTATTGCGTTGGTTAAAGGAATCAATATTCTTAGGAAATGGAAGAAAAATATTATTTTAAAAATGAGGATATATTAGGCAGCAGAAATACTTAAAAACAAATTTAACCACTGTGAGGCCCAATGGAATGAGAATTTTTTTGTACAATATATGTGCTTTTTTCTGTATTTATTTGTGTTTACTTTTTTAGTGCAAAAGTATATTTATTGTCTAATGTGAAAATAGTTAATTAAAACGTAACCTAATTTTTTTTAGAGATCTGCCAAGAAGAAGAAAAATTAAGTAAGAAGTAAAAGGAGTTTTAAAACCAAAAGTTTTAGAAATTGTAGCAAATGCTACGATTTTAAAGCTTTGTTGAAGAATAGTTAGTTCTCAAGTACATACACAGTTATATTACAGCAACACTCTCCATTTGGATTTCCACAAAGCACCTATTACTTTGTTCCAACTTCAGTAATCAAGTTGATTTCCAAGCTCAGTAGATGATTAATCTACTGTAGCTGGCCTCAATATGATTGTGTGTGGTGGTGATCCTTACTTAGCATTATAATTTTTTTCCAGTAGGTGGCGTCTTCTCCAGATCATCCGTCTGATGTTTGTCATCGTAGACATTAAGTCAGTGGTTTAACGTGAGTACCTGCCCTAGGACGTTACCTCACGGTGCCAAAGCACGAGTGAATACAATGCGTCCACCAACGCCCCCACCTATGATTAAAATCACCAGTGAGTACCAATTTAAAGCCATGTTATTTGGACATGACTTCACACCTTGGTAAGGTGCCGGAGACTATCTAAACTCCTACCGATCTATGGGTCACGGCACCCGGTTAAAAATGTAACTCCACACCGAGCCAGCATAGCTCTCCCCGCGATTTGGGTCTAAACCACAGCCACCACGTTGCTCCCACAAGGGGGCCTCACCATAGTCGGGCAGGAACCGAAATTCCTGGGGCTCCCGACACCCGTGGCACCAGAATTAAGCCTCCGGTCAGGCCTCGTAGCATAAATGCTACTACCAGTTTAAGTCCCAAACAACTTCGGACTGGTGACCAAGATGGTATCAACAACAAACAAGAAACACTCAAACAACACAACAATAAACGGAGCCACCCTCACGGGAGAACTCAAATTGACATCGTGCGCCACGGACACAATACACAACAACAAGAACACAACCAGTCAAACGCTGACCAGTACAAACACACAACACCCAAGACTGCAGCCACAAATCAAGCCGCAAACAGCAGGTCGGGAAACAGCAAACAGCAGACAATCACAGCAAGCAGCATAACACATCAAAACCGTCAGCACCCCAGCGGGACGCCAAGCTAGAAAAAGGCCAGCCAGGAGACCGCTAAGATGGTGATGCAGGTTCAACCTCCGCTAAAAGTGCCGTCCTTCTACGCCTAAACACCTCAAGGGCAAAAACGCCCAACCTACCATAAGTACGATCGTCCAACAATACCCTACTGAAATCCCACACCCCCGCAGTATGAGTATTACCCATACTATCTAAATCCCTAACGTCATCATAGTCCGGGCACGAAGTCAGTACATGCCTCCAGTCCTCAGTTCCCCTCCCACACCGACAGTCCGCTGATTCAGTCTGGCCAATTCGATGCAAAAATGCATTGAAAGAGCCATGTCCCGTCAGTATGAACCCCAGACTCAAGCCAAAGCCAAAGTCAGGGTGTTCCCGTACGAACGTAACGTCCGGAATAAATCCATAAGTCACCCTTCCCTTGTCGCTGTTCGTCCATCTCGTCTGCCATCTGTCATCGTAGACAGAGGTAAGCTGGAAGATAAGGGAGACTTCTTTAGTTTTCGTCATGACGTCTGCTGGGATACGAACCTGGGCTGCTTGTGTCGTGCGCCATAATGGGGATTCCCATTATAACTATTATAGAAATGAAGGAACTTTAGTTCTCGTTGGAAGCCTTTTTTGTTCTTTGGTTTTAGTTTACAAACAATAAACACGCTTTAAACTACATTATCAATATGTTTTTATATTAAATTTATATCGGGTGGGCTATCTATCTGATTGAATTTGAACCAGCGGTTATTTTGAATCTGGCAATACTTACATCATTCTATTCTGTCACAACATTCAGTATATTACCTCCACTGAACGGAATGAATCGATTTACGCTTGAGCAACGTTGGAATTTATTGGAAATTTGTCATCATTTAAAATCATCTTTTCGGATAAATCTCATTTTTATCTTGGTGGGTACGTTAATAAGCAAAATTACCGTATTTGGGGCTCAGAAACCCAAACGTGGTCTTACAGAAGCCATTACGGGTGACTGTTTGGTGCGGCTTGTGGAGCGGAGGCATCACTGGAACATAATTCATATTTCGCCACCATTATGGTCAATAGAGACAGCTATCAAAATGGTGATGTCAGATGAAGTTGCGATTTGACGCCTATTTTCTGTGAGGTGCCGTTAAAGACAAATGTTATGCCGACAAACTAGAGACAATTGAGTATTTGAAGGCCTCCATTCGTGATGCCATTGCCGAGATATGACTCCATATACTCGAAAAAGTCCTCGAAAATTGGTCCGATCGAATAGGGTACTGTGAGTCCAGCCGCGGCAGCCATATGAATGAAATAATTTTTCATTTCTAACCGGAACAATTGTACTTCACAACAAAAAAATAAATTTGGCAAAATTTCAAATCGTTGTTGTTTTATTGCATTTTTAAATTTAACTTTTAAATGGCCCACCTGATACATTCATAAAAATCAACAATCTGATAAACGTTAATTAGTTGATGTTATCCCTAGTGTACTGTATACATATGTAGTATAATTTACCATGCGGAAAATGCCAATAGTGAAATACTAGCGCCTCACTAGTGACATTGTCAGTAGTACTACTGACCAGGTGTACCCCAGCCAATGTAATTATCTGTTGGCATACATTTAACATTAGCCTTTCATTAAAAATCCACCTGTGAACTTTAGCACTATTGGCGAAGTAGTTCTTTTGCGAGAGAGAGAGAGAGAGAGATCATATTGACGCGTTCGTTGACAATGTCACCAGAAAAGCTCTAGATTTGTTGTCTCTAACGTATCTTTATTCGCTTATAAGAGGAAACTTGTCTACGTTTTAACAAGTGCAGTCGTCGCTAGAAAATGAGTATTGACATAAAAACATTTGGTTCTAGGTTAACTATAGGGTGGGGACAATTCACGATTTAAAATATCTTTTCCTTTATCTAATCTATAAGATATGGGTTAATTTTAATTATTTTTTCTTAGTCTAACTTCCCCCTCTTTTTTAATATTTCCATTTAATTTCTTTTAATATTTTTTTAGACACACAAATATGTCAAAGCTACCACCGAGTTACTAAGGCAATGCATACGTTTAATAAAAATATAAAAAAAGCAGACTAGGAAAAATTAAATAATATCTAGTATATGCAAGTTTTCATAATGTCGGACATTTTTAAAAATATATATGTATGTATGTGCCTGTAAATATGCAAATAACATACAAAAAATACTAAACTCTAGTGTCTACTTGCAGGCTCACTAGGAAAAGCTGAAAAGCAGGCATTAAATTATAACGACATACAGGTGAATGTAAAAAAACGATACAAAAACTTTGTTTTTGCAAAAACTTTAAACAAGCCAAGAGCATACTTTTTGGCTTACCAGCTGAGTAAAAATGAAACACTAAAGACAGTTGCTCGCAGGACATATAACGAAAAGGTTTAAGCCGTAAAGAAACTTCAACTTATAATTAAAATATTTGTGTTCAAATAATTTAAAAAATAAAAAATAATTATATAAATTACGTAAAAAAACATACAAAAATTTAGGAATAAAAATATTTCAAACATTTCCCTACTAAAGCCTATGGATATAACACTGAGAAGAAAAAAAATTTTAAACATTTGTTTAAAAAAAAAATAAGTCCATTAATTAAATCAATAATTTATAAAATAAAACGTTTTTCATATAAAATTCTTTTTTATTTGTGATTTGATGCTTATAAAATTATGTCATTAAAATTTATATTTTTGGTGAAATATTAAAACATAAAATTTGTATAATAAAACAAACAACACCTACGATATTTCTGATTGTCACTCTGCATTTTATAAATAAATACTTTTTATGAATTTTTAAATTGTCAATGACAAGAACGAAGTATAAAAAATATTCTTAAGGTAAGTCTTTAAAAAATTTAAAATTAAAAACGATAAAAAATTGAAAATATTTTACAAAATAATTTTTTTACTGTACTAATCTTTTTATACATATATAAAGTGAGTCAACTCAAAATTTGTCAATTTCACTTTTTACACACAACGATATACAGTCATTACATTTGCCAACTGCAAAAACCTTATATCATTTTCTCTACTCTTTTGTCAAAAAACTACACTTTTTATTCGATAATGATTTCTTGCAACTACGGAAAATTTTTATATTTTCATTTGGCTCACTTTAGCGGTATAAGTGCGATCTATATGTACATTATAAAATAACAACTTGACGGACAACACTCTACTCCACATTATAGTTTTCAAAATAATAATTATCTTTTTACGAAAGCTAAGTAACATGATGGATCGACAATATCAAGCCATAACCGCCAAAAAGACGTAAGCGCCATGATTATCGATTTTTGTTTTTTGATAAAAATCGATAGTATTCGATCGTTCCCACCAGCATACAAGATTTTGTAGCTCTAAAATGTACCTTTGTGATTTTACAGCAAAAACAAAAGAGTCTTATGTACTACTCTAGAACAAAAAATATTGAAAAAAAAACCTCCTGAAAAATTTGTTTTTTGTCGCTTACGTCCTTTTGGCGGTTATGGCTCGATATTGCTATAGAAATCATATTTACTTATTTACTTAAGCCTGCTGTTAGGTAAAAAAAAAATTACGGATCTTAGGTAAATTACCATTTTGGTCCATATCGTTTTTCTTAAAGAAAAAACATATTTTTAACTTTTTATAATCAAATTTATTTGTAATTCACTAAGTTCGCAGGGTTTTGTTGAGTTCTATTTCTATAATCTTCCTCACCAAGCTTATCGTATCACTTGTACTCTTAAGCTACGGTCACATCTGACAAATATTTGATGAAAAACATAAAATATTTCTTTACCGTAGTGTGACCAAAAAATAAGAAAACAAAAAAAAAAAGCAAAAAAACAGCAGATTTTAGGAAAATAAAATTATTTTACGTCAAACAAAAATAATTTGAATGTGACCACACAGTAACAAATATTTTTCCAATGTTTGGGTAAAAATCTATTTGATTTTGCATATTTTTTGCAAGATCAAACAGAGGAATATATAAACTGTATTAGGCTGTGTTGTCTTCCACAGGCCAGAACTAGGCCAGCAAATTACGAAAAAAAAGAGAAGTGGTATATAATTGAAAGTTAACAAATAATTTGTTGCATGAATATCTTATTTTTGTCATTTTTTATTGGTAACTAATAGTGAGATCGATTATTCGACTTTTTTAAAAAATCGGTTTTCGGTTAATAATAATACAAATAACCGGTTCTTTTATTTAAATAAAATTGTTCCTAATTCTTGAAGCGCCGAGCTGGAGCAGGTCATTTTAGAAATAAGCAGAGGCTGATGGAGAACTTAAAATTAATGTGGCAATCAATACTAACAATAATTCTAACAAATCTCATAAAAACTGTGTCCAAAACCGTGTGCGGAGGCCATAAAAACAAAGTTTATTATACAAAGTACTGAAAAATGCTTAAGTTTCGAACAGCTATTCAAGGAACTAATTTCGTTGTTGTTGTACTACTTGGTAGAGAATGGAATGAAAGGTTTGTTATTCTAGTTGACAACAAACAGTACCGGACAAAAGATGAATTAAAAGTGGCAATCTGCAACAGCTGGTGCGAAATCTGCTCCAACGTTCTGGACAATTTAGTAAGTGTGGAATGGCATCGAATATTTTATGACAATAGAAGGAAATGGGAACTGCATAAATTAAAAGTAATTGATTAATGCTTAGTTTAAATAAAATTTAGTATAAATGAATCACTGACCTTATGATTTTGACGCATTGAATTTTGCACTTATTTACATAAATTTAAATAAACATAATACAATGGTACATTTCTAAAAGTAAAACCGGCTTACTATTCACTTATTTGAACGTAGATTTTTTTTAATAAGGTGATCATCCGTAACATTTTATAGTTTGGATGAATTGAGTAAATATTAAGGTGACCTTATCATTTTGAAGCACACCTTAACAGTAAATTCTGAAGAAAACGGAAGATAATCGTAATAATTCAATATGTACTTAAACTTTTGTCCCATGTTTATTTCTGTTCACAATGTAAAAAAAAAATTATTTTTGTTTTTCATCCTACATGGTAATAAACAAAACTGTATAAAAAAAGTTTGTGTTAAATGGTTACCTTTCTTAAAACTTTCAATTTGGCATCTGTATTTAAACTTTAGTCTCTGACTGTACATACATCAATTGAAATGTTATCTAGTACAAAATAGAAATCTCCTTAGTTTATTTTCAATTAATTTCGTCCTACATTTGAAAAAAATTACATACAAAATTATATATTAAAAAAAAACTTCAAAATATTTATATTTTATTAATTACTAGTGGAAATTCCAGAAATGAAAAATACTTTTTAGAAAAAAGAATTTAAAAAAAAAAATTATAAAAAAGTCGTTACATATAGGGCTTAAGAAAATCGTCCGAAATTCCTGGTTTTTAGCTTAACTATAAAGTTTACAAATCTGAGATAACTTTTGAGCTCAGCGACCCCAAAGTACTTATAGTACCAAATTTCATCGATATCCAACCACTTCTTTTATTTTTGTCCATGGCTTGTATGGGCTTAACGCACTGTGCGGAGCAATGAAGTTTAAGTTTTCTGATATTTGTTGCCCTTTTTATGTCCAAATAGTTTATGTTGTGAGCTTGTGCTGCTATGTATGATCGAATTTTTAGTTACGGATTTGTGGATAATTAGTGATCTGTGCGATTACTTCTAAGGACTTGGGAAGATACGCAGTGGCTGTCATTCATATCCAATTTGAAAGTTGGTTTCGAATTGGAAGAAATTCTGAATATAAAAAAATCCGTTATAAAAAGTTTGATGAATAATAAACGATTTTAAAAACTTATGTAAACTGAAACTAGTCTCAAAAGATAATAAAAAAACGTTTCCAGCGTCCCTATATAAATATGTACCATATATTGCTAAAAAGTTAATTTTAAGTTTCATCCGAAAAGTTATTTATTGGTTTTAATTATTATATGGTTAATATCTACATTGCAGACTAAATTAATTATAGGCCAGTTTCACATATTAAGGCCCAGTGATAAAAATGTCTTTCCTTATAAAGACCACCACTGATTTAAATGGACTATATAATAACACAAACCTTCCTGAACTGAACTTAATAAAAAAGATGAAGTTAAAGTTTTACTATTGCCTAGGACTACTTCTTCTCCAATACCAAATAAATACCTGAACTATATATTTAAAACTCGTAACTTCATTAATTATCACCTGACATCATTTCATTTCTATGAACATTAATACATTTGAATAAAATTTGTAATATTTTTTCTCTCTTTTTGTTTGTTTCTAATGTCAAAACACTGAAATCCCATAAATTTTGCCTTTTGTGACAAGTTTTGGTACGAGTATTAGTAAATGATTAAAAAAATGTATTTTATTAGTTTATTACAGCCATCTCTTAAAATATATTTTTTATTACGAAATTTATGATTTTAGCCTTGAATGAAACTAAAAAAACACATGCAGAAAGAAAAACTAAACAGGCACAAACAAACAAGTGATATGATGAATCAATTTTAAGTTTGTTTTTTGAAGTCTATATACAGCTAAAAAGTAGAACCAATTATCTTTGAATTTTTACAGTGTCTTCTTGTAATAAACTAAAGCTATATTAAACGTTTGGACTTGGACCGAAAGGATAAAGTTACTACTAAGATGCTAGTTAAGATAATAATTCAGATAGGAATAGCGAAGCACACGCCGGGTTTTGACTAGTCATACATATATAAATATTCTAAACATTTATATATTACCTGCCACATTATATAAAAGTACATTTTTGGGAGATTTTTATCTAATTAGCCTTTATAATATTTTGGGCCACTTTGAGTTTAAGAAGTTTTTCCATTTTAAATATAAAATTGAAAAAATTAAATTATAATCAAGTTACTCATAAAGATTTAATTTAATCTGTTATAATACGAGTACCATGACTAGACAGTCAATTTATTTTCCTATTGTACTAATTATAAACAAGTTATGTATTAACTTAAACTTAATATTTATTAAACCAGATTTTTTCAAGTTGTTGGTTAAGTTTGAAAATATGAATATTTGAACAAATTTTACATAAGACTTAAAAAAATTATCAGAATTAAGTCAATAATATTTTAGCACCAAAAATGTTAAATTTTAAATATTACATGTAGGAAACTTATGTAATGGGTCAAGCTCGTCTATATTACTCTATACTCTACAATCTCTTTTTTTCTTACAAGAGCTGAAGATAAAAAGGCACCGAATAATCAGAATAAAAAAATCACCGTTTAACGTTGTTCATTATGGTTGACTTCATAGATATTTATTAAATCTTTAGCAAATTTTGATTAACAATTTTTATGATAGCTGGTGCATTAACGAACGACTTTTCTTTTGTTCGAGTAATAAATTAATTGATTTTAAACTTCTAAAATTGCTCGATTAATCGAGTAAGGTTTCCAAATTGGTCGAATAACTCGAATTGTTCGAGTTAATAAGTAATAAATTAATTGATTTTGAACTTCTAAAATTGCTCGATTAATCGAGTAAGGTTTCCAAATTGTTCGAATAACTCGAACAAGTCGAATTTTAGAAGTTTAAAATTGTTCGAGTTTTAGAAGTTTAAAATTGTTCGAATAACTCGAACAGTTTGAAAACCTTACGCGATTAATCGAGCAATTTTAGAAGTTTAAAATCATTTAATTTATTACTTAATTTATTGTTCGATTAATCGAGTAAGGTTATCAAATTATTCGAATAACTCCAACAACTCGAACAATTTGAAAACCTTACTCGATTATCAAATTGAAAACTTTACTCGATTAATCGAGCAATTTTAGAAGTTTAAAATCAATTAATTTATTACTCGATTTTTATTTCTTTTATTTTTAAAACGAGGTCGATGTTTTTTTCTTTACTCAGGTGATGGTCCTTTCTCATTTATTTTATTGTGCTAGTACTAGAGTACTAGGAAAATAGTTTACGGGAAGGAGGATAGATTCCAGTATGGACGTTTGAATTCAATTTATTTATGTTGTAACTGGCAGGCTAAACTGTAGGGAGAAGATTGTTCCACAGACGAACAGTGCAGTAAAACGAATTCTCTCTGTAATGCGTTATGCGAGATATTGGACAAAGGGATACGCTCTACGAGAAATTCTAGTACTACATGAAAATATGTGATTATTAGGAATTAATTCCTTATTATTAGGAATTAATTTTGTCATTTGGTTATATTACCGATAGAACAATTAAACACCACATTCCGGCGATGCTCTAACGAATCGATAGAGTTGACTATCCTTCCGTCATTAATAAGTGCCTTCGCCATCTCTTTACGCGGTAAAGAAGCTCCAAAATACTCTTTGAAGCACCGGCCCATACATGATAGTTGTAAAGGGTCCGCCAAATAATTTTTTTTTTTTTTTTTTTGAAAATGCTATAAAAAAAACTACCGAATATTTTCTCAAATTTCTTTCTTTATTTGAAAGTACAATCCTTCCGGTTAATAATGGAAAATAATTTCATTCAAATGGCTGCCTCGGCTGGCCATGCAGTAGCCTACACGATCGGTCCAATTGTGTCCAACTGTATTTCACCAATGGCTTCACGAATATTGTCCTTTAAAGCGTCAATTGTCTCTGGCTTGTTGGCGTAACACTTATCTTTGACGGCACCCCACAAATAATAGTCCAAAGGTGTCACATCGCAGCTCCGATGTGGCCAAACGACATCAGCTCCGCGGCTGATTTTCAAAAACAGGGCGCAAAACATCGAGTGTAGTTTCGGCTGTGTGGCACGTAGCGCAGTGCTGTTGAAATCAAATATTGCTAATATCCTCCTCTTCAACTTTTGTGAACATAAATTCGTTCAACATGGCCCAATAACGATCGCCATAGACTGTAAAGGCCACTCCTTGCTCATTTTTGAAGAAAAATGGCCCAATTATGTCTCTGGACCAAAATTCGCACCAAACAGTGAATCGTCTTGGGTGTATCGACTTGTCAATGTATGCGCGCGGGTTTTCTGTGCCCCAAATGCGACAGTTTTGCTTGTTTACATACCCGCCAAGATCAAAATGATCTTCATCTGAAAAGATGATTTTTTTGTCAAAATCGGCATCTTCTGTAAGTCGACTGCAAGCCCAGATTCCCAGCGTTGTTCAAGCGTATACAAAACCATATTCGTTTAGTGGAAAGATAAAACTAATTATCTATCGAATCAGACATGAGCTAAGTGCTACCATTCACGAAATAAGCACTGGTTGAAAAAAACGTTAGATGGACACTTTATATAGGGAGATTGAACGGTGATTATTCGACCGGGTTTAACCGTTTTTTTTTTTTTTTGTTTTTATACAATTGTAACTTTTCAAATGGTCGGAAACCGGTTTTTGAAAAAAGTCAAGTAATCGATCTTTCTAGTCTTATACCATCGAACGACGATTAATCGAATGGATACTCAACTTAAAAGTTACTGAGTGATAATAAAGGTGCGCCTTATTTTTAAAAATTCGAAATTGCACTGTAACCAGTGTTGCCACTATTGGTAAACAATTTTTCGTTTGGTAGGATGGTAGGCTAAACAGAATTTCGGTAGATTTTAACAAAAATTTAAAAATTGAAAAATCGCTGTAATAAAAATTTATTGATTGCACGGAATCCTATTTGTTATCTATAAGCGAAAAGAAGACAAATAGAAGCCTACACCATTATTTACAAGCTATTGTTATAAAACAGTAACAGTAAAACAACAAGAATACATTTACTGTGAGCGTCAGAATAAGGTATACACCACGCTTTTTACAATTTATTTTTTTATTTATAATTTTTTTAATTTTGCCGCTGTGATATGGTAGGTAAGATACCCGTCTACTAACCAAGAGTTGCTCGATTCAATCCGAGGACAGATCGTCTGGAAAAAAATTTTCGACTTCACTATTGTATGTGCTGTTCGTATACGGCGTTTAACCTTTTGATAAGTCTTAAAATAGAATCGTGTGCAACTCATTGATTGAGAGATAAATTTAAGCAATTTTACTTCTTCAAAAATATCTAAGGCTTAACAAAATTTAATAACTTACAAAAGAATTCTTGCAATAACTATAGCTATGGTACTGAATGTACTCTATATTTGAGGCGTCAAAAAGTGTACTGCTTTAATTTGATCTTTTCATATAATACAAATTTGTTGTATTTTATTATTCGTATTAGTTTTGTATTATTACTGATTAATACTAATTATTTTTGGCTTAAATTATAGAATTTTTCGTGAACAAATGCAATGGATACACTAATTTTAATTGATTTGGCAAACTTCTTGTCAAATTCACAATGATGGTAAGACTTTGAAAAAGACTTTCAAAATTTTCGGTTAATTAGAAAATTTTTTGGCCGAAAAATTTAAATAATGCGGACTATTGTGCTCTATAGTATGTAATGAAAAATCCACCAAAAAATGATGTTAAAATATTAGACGACATTTTAGCTACATCGGATGCAAGCATTAAAGTCAGTACTACATGCAAATGCTTTCTATGTTAGATTTATCATAAAGAAGTCTTTGATGACAACGATAATTTTGAAGTGACTTCTTCATTATGTAATAAAACTAAAACTGAAGATGTTTCTTTCTGGAACACTGTCTTATTAAGCGATGAAATCAAATTTCATGTGTTTGGTCAGAACAAAAAAATCATAAAAATATGGAGAACCATAAACGAAGAACTTTCAGAAAAATATTGTATATTCATGGTGAAGCCTGGTGAGATTTTGGTAATAGTTTGGAAATATATCATCTAAGTCTGATTTTCATACAAAGTACTACGAATGAAATAGATTTTTTAAACATATTCAAAAAATAGTTGAAGAAATTAGATAATGATTTTAATAACACTGCACGGATGGTTCCTCTTTCGCACCTCTAACCAACGGTTGCATCCTTCCAATATCCGAATTTAACCCCTATCGAGCAGTTCCGTGAACATTTTGATCATAACATTCAAAAAGGCCAATTTGTAATAATAAGAAAAGAATGCTTTCAACAAAAGAATGACGGAAAATCTTATCTAAATTTATAAAATAAAAACGTAGTGAAATCTATTTCTAGAGTAATAGATGTGGTTAAGTAAAAGGAAAGGGAACCGAATACTAAAATATTCTCACCTTTAAGAATTGTTTTCTTATACACTTTTCGACAGTGCAAAACAAAGAAAATGTTTAAATTGGTTTTATTTTAAAAGACTGAAATAAAAACTAAATTGTAGAAAATGAGGCGTGTATACTTTACATTGCCGCTCACAGTACATAAACAAATGTAAGAATATTGGTAAAAATTGTTATTCATATCATATGGTAGTTGACAGAATTAAAAAAAATTTTTTTAGTGGCAACAGTGAATGTAACGCCCTCACAAAAATGTTCGCCGCTGCCTAAAATTGCGGTATGAAATATTTTAGTCAGATTGCATCAGGGCAAGGCGTAACGCATACGCCCACAATTGGTTGTGCCTTATATGCAAGCAATAACAGCCTACGTCGTAAATTATACTTTTGAGAAAAAATCACTTTTTAAAAAGTTGAGAAAGTGGCATTAAAAAAATTTATTGCAAAATTAAAGATACGCGAGCAATCCTAAGATCAAAAACTATTATGGAAATATTTTCGTAAGTATACCATATTAAGGCGCTTATTGTAAATGTAATGGGGCTTCATTACGGCGAGGTGATTTTATTAATAACTTTTTAAAAAACATTGTTAGAAAATTGGGGATTTCACGCAAATATAAAGTTGTGTTAGTAAAGGGTCCGCCAAATAATATTTTTTTTTTAAATGTTACTACTGAATATTTTCTCAAATTTCTTTTTTTATTTGAAAGTACAAAATTTCCGGTTAATAATGGAAAATAATTTCATTCAAATGAGGCAGCAATTTTTAAGCACATTATCGATTGTGTGCAGCTGTATTTCACCAATGGCTTCACGAATATTGTCCTTTAAAGCGTCAATTGTCTCTGGCTTGTTGGCGTAACACTTATCTTTGACGACACCACACAAATAAAAGTCCAACGGTGTCAAATCGCAGCTCCGAGGTGCCAAACGACATCAGCTCTGCGGCTGATAATACGATCTTCAAAAACAGGGCGCAAAACATCGAGTGTAGCTTCGGCTGTGTTGCTAATATCCTCCTCTTCAAAATTCGTTCAACATGGCCCGATAACGATCACCATTGACTGTAATGGCCACTCCTTGCTCATTTTCGAAGAAAAATGGCCCAATTAAGCCTCTGGACAAAAATTCGCACCAAACAGTGACTCGTCATGGGTGTATTGGCTTCTCAATGTATTAACCATATTCATTCAGCGGAAGGATAAAACTAATTATCTGTTAAATCAGACATGAGCTGAGTGTTACCATTCACGAAATAAGCACTAGTTGAAAAAAAAACTTTAGATGGCGGACCCCTTAGAATATGATAGCATACATAACTTATAGTCGACTTAGGCGGTTATTGATTGTGACCACAGATATATGGCCAAATTTTTTTGTAAAGTTTAGGTTATAATTGTGGAAAATTTTTGCATCATGGAAAGGAAGTTTCACCGCATCCGCCCACAAGCTGTCAAAATATGTTATATTCATATAAAACAATTTTCACCTGTGAGCGAATGTGGCACGCTTTCCCCCTGATGCAATTCTGTTTTTGCTTGGTTGATGATGACTATTAGCAACGAAGTTATTTAGTTTAGAGACTTCCACTTTTACCGTCATCAGATTCTAATCATAGGTGGGGGCGTTGGAGGACGCATTGTATTCACTCGTACTTTGGCACCGTGAGGTAACGTCCTATGGCGGGTACTCACGTTAAGCCACTGACTTAATTACCGTTTTCAAGAATTAATAAAAACAGTAAAATGTCAATATAAAATTATTACGAGGGGTACTATTTGTATTTCGGGAATAGCAAATAATAAAAAATATTTTTTAATGAAAATGGCTTTATTGTTTTTGAGACACCTCCAAAACATGGTTTTGCTTCTTCGGCGCTCGTAAATCGTTGACCACGCTGTTTACCTTTGATATTCGGGAACAAGAAGTAGGCTTTGGTTGTCAAATCAGGATTGTACGGAGGATGACACATCAACTCGATGTTTTGACTGCTCAAAAATTCACCTGTTTGAGGAGATATGTGAGAGCTGGCATTTTCATGATGAAGAAAGATTTGTCTTCGGCGGTTTGTTTTACGAATTTCTCCAAAGACTGCCGGTAAAGAAATAGTTGTGTACCACTCAAAATTTACCATCATACGTTGCTCAAGCGGTACAGTAGTCACATGACCCATTCAGCCGAAGAAATAAACGACCATTTGCTTCGCTGTGCTTTTGCCACGAACAACTTTTGTTGGAGTTAGCTCGGCTTGGCTCGTCACGGTCGATTGCTGTTTTGATTCAGGCTCATACTCTTATATCCATGATTCGTCACCTAACACGATTTTTCACACATTTTCAATCATTTCCTTACATCAATCGACGCTAGGCGTTTTTTGAGCGATTGCTAAATTATGGAGTACCCAACGTCAACAAATTTTTTTCACAACTAAGTGTTCATGCAAAATCGTATGTATTAAAGTGGAACTAATGTGCAAGGATGCCTCTATCACACAATACTACCTTGATCAAAAAGTTTTCAAAATAACCCCCGTGTAGCGGTCCCATTGTTCCAATTTAAGTTTTTTTTGTTAAAAAATCGCCAACACACAAAGAGATATATATACTCTTGGCTTCGTAACTTTTGCAAATGTCAAGCTATGACGCTAAGATTTATCGGGAATATTTACAACAACAAAAAAAAAACTCAAATTGGAAAAATTTTTGATTAAGGTAGTATGTTACAAGACGATCTTGCATTGTCAGTTCACGCGCTGCATTGATGTTTTGTGGACCTACAACCAATTTTGTACTTTACGATTGAATTCACTATACCAGCGATATACTATGTTTATGATGGTGCCATACAAAGAAGTGCCATAGTGAAGTGAGTTTATGGACACATTCTTGTTGAGTAAAAAAAACAGTAAAATCTAGGGTAAAAGGTTAGCTATTATAAAAATAAAAAAAAAATTGCTGGAAATAGAGCATAGTGAATATGGCAATCCAAACTTTCAGTTTGAAATTAAAAATAATCCAAAACAAAACAGCCTAAAGTAGAGTATTTTTCTTATTTTGTCATATTAAATTATGAAAACTGAAGCAAGAAGAGGAAAGATGAGCAGAAGACTGTCTTTAAATCAGCATGTTACGATAATATGGTAAAATCGTGTTGTGGCAATGTCTTAAATTTAACATCATTTAGGCGTTCCACAACAAAAATGCATGTTGACAGTCATTGCTGCTTCATTTCTCTGTTTACTGGCAGAAGGAGATGAATGACATAGAGAAGAATTGGGGCAAAATATTTTAAGAGGTAAAATCATCTAATTTACATATGTATGTATGTATGTACGTATATATATATATATATATATATATATATATATATATATATATATATATAAACTAAATTGAAGCAGAACTGGACTGGTAAATAAAGAAATTAGAATATATTTTTAGAATACTTTGTTTATGATTTAATTTATTCGTCACTCATCTGCGAAGCATATTGGTTTTCCACAAAGCATCCATTGCTTTGTCTCAATTTCCTTAATCAAGTTGTCCTTTCAAGCCAAGTACACTGTAGCACTCTTCCATATGATTGTTTAGTAGAGATCCTTCCTAAGTACTGGTTAAGACAAGGTTTTACGTGACTATTCGCCGCGCGGTGCCCGAGGCACGGGTGAATAACACGTTTATCACCACTTCCTATCTGGAATAAAAATCACCAGTGAATACCAAATTCAAAGGCGTGTTGTTTGGACACAAACCTTCACACCTTGGGGAAGTGTTGAAAACTACCTAAACTCCAGCCGATATATGGGTCACGGCACCCGGTTAAGACTGCAACACCACACCGAGCTCACACTCTACCTGAGTTTATATATAAAACCACAACCACCAAGAAACTTCCACAAGGGGGCCTACTGAAATCAGGCAGAGACCGAAATCTCTGGAGCTTATGACTTCTGTGCCACTGAAATACCTCTGGTCAGTCGTAGTAATATAAATGCTACTACCAGTTTCAGTCCCAAGCGACTCCGGACTGGTGGACCGGGAGCTATGTGGTGGTGGTGATCGTTATTTAGCATTGCAATTTTTGTTCCCAGTAGATCGCCTTTTTAGCCTGATGATTTGTCTGCTGATTGTTATCATCGTCAGAGATCAGCTGAACACGTCAGGGGATCTTTCTTTTTTTGATAGAGTTGTCTGGAGGGAAGTTGAAGCCTCTTTTTCAAACACACGAAACCACAATTAAATTTTTTCGGTATGTCTTCTGCTAGGGGTCGAACCTGGGCCTTTTTTGTGTTATGCGTAAGCTCTAACCACTACATCACTATAGTTTTATTTTATAGACCCAACGCAACAAACAGAAGCAAAACTTTATAATTATGGTAAAAGCCGTAGAGGGCCAGTAGAGGGGGCCACTTGACCAACATAAGTTTTAAAACTTAACTGGAACCCATTTGTAATAAACTGAAATAAAAATATTTTTAATAACTGAAAATAAGTCTTTTTTAATTAAAATTAAAATGATACCTCAGTTTTGGACACCCTATACAACAGTGTAAGTCCATCAGATGTTTTATGTTCTCTCACACCTAGCCAATGAGTTTCGCTGATTCCTGGCAACAAAAGGCTATAACTAATAAATTCTGGCATTCCTTTATCCAAATTGTATCCTTTTTTATCATGCCAAAGTTCGTCATTGGTATAACGGGTGGGTTTCATTAAGCGTAATCGTGAAATTCATTCTTCTTCATTGTTTTATTAATTGCATAGATTAGATTGACCTTCATTTCCTGCAGAGTATAAGAGCTGTTACCCTAACACATTTACTGAACAAACCTTTGAACAAACCGTCAAATCAATCGTTATTGGAAGCCATGAAACAGAACAATTTCGTAAAATAACAATGTCACCAAAATGGCGATGCGATAATTCGTTAGTTTAGTGATATTGGCGTTTATTTCCATTCACCACAAGCTGTTAATGTTGATCTCATTAATATTAATATTTTTGGAAACAAAAAGGTCACTGAGCATGCGTTGATCAAGTACACCATTACTGCAAAGACAGCTCAATATGAAAAAATAAGGGTCGATGATGATGTCGACAAATCATGTCATTTTAATGATTTCAATGGCATCGCATTATATCTTCTTGGATTTTATGCAGTCCATATCCTATAGTTTTACCTTTTATATGAGAAATCTTAAAAGATTTACGGCCATATGCAAAAAAAGTAGATTTGAAGTGCTTTTTTTTAAGCTTAACAAACATTTGTTAAAAAAAAGTATATAAAAACCCTACATTAGCTAATGATTGCTTTACTAAATCTTAAGTTTCCATGCTAGCAATGCCATGATTTTTGTTTGAGTCATCAAATCAAAAAATCGAATGCTCCACATACGAACCAAAAAGGATTTATTTTTATTAATTTAATATAAAATCATACGTTTTTAATAAATCTGTTTAAGTTTTCATTACTTTTTATATTTTACTTATCGCTATACATTGTTATTGCGAAAGTTCTTCAAATTCTAAAAAATTAGAAAAATTAATTTTATTAGTGGAATAATAAATACCCGAATAACGAGCTTAATGTAGTTGTTTTGATTTTATGTACATCACTAAAATAAAAATGTTGTTATTGTGCTTAAATGAAAAAATTTATTAGAAAAAAATTAGTTTTGAAAGAAAAAGTTTCGAAAATAATGCCGAGGATGATAGAAAGTGTGTAAAACTTTATATGTATATTGCATATACAGTGGTGAACAAAACCCAATGCATGTTTTGAAGAAGGAAAGGTTCCTATAAAAACTTAAATACTCAATCAAATAAAACAAAACTTCACACATACATACTACACTGGAATGGGAGAAAGGCATTGATATAAAAGAATCTGCATGCACTTAGTTTTTCACTTTTCGCCTAAATAGAGAGGAACTTATAATTTTAACACTATTCTTAGAACTTCTTTTTTTGTGGCGTTTTTAAAGAATTTAGACATACTGTCTACAATATTACCCAAAAACCCTTCATATTATATTTGTTGCCATAGCTTCAACATTTTCCATGAAGTCCAATTATATTTTTACAGGCGTTTCTTTTACTATTGTCCAAATTGGATTGGTATTATGGTTTTACGGTGATTACTAATTTACCTAAAATTTCTGTTGCAACAGCCATTCTTTGGCAATTTTAGTGGTCTGGCTTAAATCATCATGTCACTAAAGGATTATTTTTTCTTTTGGGTAGGGTTTTATGCCTCCAAAAATTTTTCTTGACGCCAAAACATGCTATTTTTTTATATTAAATATTCAAAACATAAATGTCACTTTAAAGTACCATCTAATTTAAAATTTTTAAAGTAAACGTAGGCTTAACGAATGGATTTTAAGCTAATAATCGTTATTGCATACAACATTAAAGAATTGTGCTTAACAAAGGGTTAACAAGCTTTGTTAATTTTTTTTGCATATGGCCGTTAATCTTTTAATCTTATGTTTTTAAGTTATGTTTTTAAGTTATATATCTACTTAGATCTTCGTTTTTTATTGAATACTAAAAATATTTTATTGATGTTTTAGATATGGCTTCGTTAAGAACTTGTTGGATGCTCAATCCAAATTGTTGCTTTATTTGCGATGAATATATATTTGAAAAATATAGAAAACCTATATCGGACTTTGTGAAAACTGCATTATATCAATACTTAAAAATAAAATTGCGTAATTAAGAATTGGAACTCATTTGTTTTGGTTATGAGCTTATATATTGTAAGCTTACGAACATGTTGAGCTTGTTGAGTACTTGGTTGCAGCATGAGCGTAAAACACCACTTCCTGCACTCACATTTAAACTGATTTCCACAGAATTTGAGTGAATTTAGTGAGAAGCAGGGTGAAAGATTTCATCAGGATAATGGAAGAGTGCTATTAGGTAAGGTGGGACTCACATGTGATGGCAGTCTACTGTTAGAGTTTGCCACGCGGTCAACCTACAGCCATTCATTCAAGGAAATTTTATAAAAAAATCTTTTGATAGCGTTCAGTAGAAATCATTTATTGTATTTTTTTGCCAAAGATATCAAACTGCATATATCAAGCAGACTATTCTTAATAGTCAGAGCAATCAAAATACCCAATAACACAAAAAAATTAAAAGAAACAAAACTTGTGTTGAGCAGTGTAATTCTTAAACGTTTTGATTTAATTTTATATTCCATTTATTAACAAAGTCGGCCAATTAGTTGAGCATACATAGCCTTTGGACTTCTAGCAAGCACTTCATCTACAAATACTTACATATATTCAATTTCGGTTTTGAAGCAAATTAATTCAGCCACGTAATCATCGACCTCGTTCTCTTCTAATTTTTTTTTATTGATTAAATACAAAAATATTCAATTTAAAGTGTATATTCGTTGTTTTTAACAATAATTTAGTGGACATTTTGAAATTGAAAAACAACATTTCCGGTAAAAATCTTAAAAACCGTTCCTTCATATCAATTTCGTATCCTGTTTTGGAAAAACAAACAATTTAGATTTTTTTAATCAAATTTGTTGTTTTCTTCTTTTGGCTTTTGTTGTTATTGTAACTGAGGCAATATGACTTGGTGATACAAAGACATAAGGGGTGTATTCCCCTTTTTTGTGAATTTTAAGTTTTTTTTTATTTTATAACGAAACGAAAAAAATCGTGCAAAAATGCATTTGGAAAGCGGATACGAATAAATGTCTGTCTGTGAGCCTTTGAATTTTGTATTTCAATTGGTTTTGTATCTGTAGCCTATGGAATTGGTGAACTTTTTTTTTAATTCAATAGTTGGATTTTGTTTTCTATACACTGTCGTAGTCTTCAGTTTCATCTACTTTGAATACAAAATTCCAGTCTACGTTTAGGTTCTAAAGTCAAGAAGGTCGTATATATTTGTAAATGATTTTATATTGCTGTTGTTGTTATTGTTCAAAGTGTTGTTTACATAAATTTATTTATTTATTTTTTACATTTTTATTTTATTTTTTTGTGTCTTTGTTTTGTAAATGTTTGGCATACATAAGTGGAGCAAAAATACTGCATTATTAATTTTAGCCTTTTTTGTTCTTTATATTCGTTTTATTTTACACAAATACATACATATGTACATAGAAATGACAATCAACATACTTGCATAAATACATATGAAAGTACAGTGAAATGCAAAAATATAGGCCTGTTACCTAAGCAACGTTCAAATGCTAAAAAACCAGATGGAAATTGTTAATATTTTGAATTCTATTTTCAACTTCGGATCCATTGTTGTTGAATAAATTGACATGCAAAAAAAACAATTTAATTATTTTAACCTTTATAATATAGTTTTTCTTTTAGTTTTTCACTATTTTTATAACACACTTACACATACGAATTTACATAGTGAACAAAGTTTGGTTTTTTATTATATGACAGTAAGTAAGTGCTATGATATTTTTTTCACCTTACCGTACTATTTATTTAACACACTTCTATAACACAAACGAATGTCCAAATTTCAAAACATTCTTTATTCAATAAAAAAATATCGAATAATTTCTTTGTGTTGTCCAATGATTCATACGGATCAGAGTTATAACTTTTTACAACACTGCCAAATTTAATGGAGATGGATTCATAAGTATTCACCCCTATTCTGTATTTCGATAACGTTTCCACATTCATTTAAGCAATGATCGAAAAATTCGAAAGAAAGGAAAGTATACTATTGTGGATGTCCAATGAACTTCAGGCAGCGGCAAAACGCACCATACCAAGGATATGCACTCCGCTGTTAGCCATTTTACAAATAAAACTATTCCAGCTGGGAAGCTTATGAAGAACGAATCTTAGGAAGCTGTCACTGACATATCGCAGCAGATGAGTTATGGAAACAATTCTATGAATGGAACACACTCCAACTAACAGTATATATACGCTCTACGAGAAATACGAGTACTATGTAACAATATGTGATTTTTAGGAATTAATTCCTTAATTTCGTCGAAATACATTCCGCTATAGTACCGATAGAACAATGAAACACACGACACATTGCGCCGGATCTCTAATGAATCGCTAGAGTTGGCTACCCTACCTTCATTAATGAGCATCTAGCCCTCTCCTGTACGTGGTCGAGAAGCTCCAAAATAGACTTTGAAGCACCGGCCCATACAAGAGAGTTGTATTCCATTTTGGGTCGGATATAGGTCGGATAAAGTAAGTATTTATTGCACCGTCTTAAAAACCCAAGCATTTGAATGTTTCTTTCGATACTCGAAATATGTAATCATTCCAACGAACGTCACAATGAATTCTGAACACAGATGACAACACATCACCACGTTTGCATGTTAAACAACAACATTGAGTCTTGCGTGCCTTAAAATCGACCTTGTTTGCACGACCACACTCGGAGATTTTCACCAGGTCACTTGTGAGTGTGTCGTTCATATTACGCCTTTTGGCCCCAATCTCCAAGAGGCTCGGCCTATGATTAAAAAATATGAGTGACAAATGTTGCTGTCATCCGCAAAAGAGAGATAGGATTAGAAGTGATAAGAAGAAAGTCATTAAGAAATACTAGAAAAAGAGTAGGAGAAATTACAGAGCCTTGCGGTGAGATAGATTGTAACATCAGTGCTGAAATTATACATAACATGTCATATCGCTACCCTGGCAATCTGAAAACAAACCTGTAGAGTTCAAAGAGGGCGTGATAATAAATATTCCCAGAAAAATCTACGTGATTAATTTGAAAAATTGGAGGTGCATCGCCTTATTGAGCAAGATAAACAACACAATTGCTGAAATTAATAGAGCCAGAGGTGTTCTTGCCTTTATTAAGAGGTGGATTAGGGAATTTACCGATCTATATGGCTTTAAATTATTATACACATCACTAGTTAGACCTGTACTTGAATATGGTTCAGTAGTATGGGATCCTGTATATTATATTATCCTGTATACTATTCATGTTGATCGCATCGAATCTGTTCAAAACCAGTTTCTTCTATTTTACGTGAGAAACCCATGTTGGAATCGGACTTTTTCTAACATCACAGATTAGCTCGTACTAAGTTACCTGCTCTGAAAAGTAGAAGGCTAATACAAAATGTTTCTTTTTTAGTGAATGTTATTAATGGTGAAGTATGCTCTGAGTTACCTCTGAGAAATATGTCTTTTTATATACCACAACGTCCAACACGCCACTTTCATCCCCCCGTAATTAAATACTTTTGAACAAATCATGCCAGTGCTGGTCCACTTAGAAGAATTTGCTTAGATTACAATACTTTTTATCAATTTATCGATTTTTCTCTATCTATGAACAAAATTAAAAGCAATATTATAACAACAGCACATATTGATATGTATCATTTTAGAAGAATTATCCAATACTTTCTTTCTTAAAATTTGTAAATAATTTGTAATGAAGTCCGTGTAAACTTAGTTTGTAGACTTATATGAAATAAATAAATAAATAAAAATTATAAACAAAACCCTGTCTATGACAATTCTACCAACATTAAAATGCTAGAAAGATGGCGTTCACCTGGAAAATACTGCGTTGACCATGTAAACAGTCGCAGGATCATTGTAAAACGGACAGTGGAATGGACGCTATACCTAGTTTTCATCGATTTTCAGAAGGCCATAGACACCTTTGATCGCTTGTCGATATGAAATGCTTTGAAATGTAAACGAGTCCCTTCGAAATTAATCAGATTCTTATACAGGATCGCCACATTTCGTATAATACATGAAAACTAGCTGAGTAATAGCATTGAAGCCGAAAAAGGAGTTCTGTACTATTTCCTCTATTGTTCAACTGCTTCCTTGATGTTGCACTATCTAAAGTCCTACCACACTGAAGGGGAATAGTGTGTGGCTTGCAAAGTCGATTAGAGGACTTGAGCTACGCAGATGATATTTGCACAGTTAAGTCACACATTCCCCGAAATGTAGGCAAAGCTACATGCCGTATAGAAGTTGCATAATTGACTGGGTTGAGAATAAATGTAAAGAAAATCAAATCAACTACGACATAGAGCGTGAATTCAGTATCTAAGACCAGAAATCAGCTGAGTTATCCAAACGATAGGGAAAGGAATACGTTAGCACAATCATGTCGCAGAAGAATAAATCTTAGATTATTAAATTCATGCATGATGCCTACTCTGCTATATAGATGTAAAGCAAATAAATTAAATTTTTTGTATCAAAATTGCTTGCGTATAATCCTACGAATATTCTGGCCGACAATATTACGACGATAGACGACACTACGGAAGGCAGAAGATGACATAGCCGGTCGAAGATTGGGACGCTCATGAATCAGTAACACAAATCTTAGGAATATTCCACGAATAAAACTTAAGAATGTGAAAATATCAAAGAAATACATAATTTTCCGTACTTAAATTCTTCCCATAGAATTTTTTTTTTTTTTTTATTAACAAAATATTTTTATTTCTCAATAGTTTAATAATATTTGAATTAATATCTATTTTATTAATTAATTTCAAATATTTATCAAACAAAAGTCTCAGGTTAATAATTTAACAAAACTTGATATAATTTATGCAAATTTATGTTCAAAATCAAACAACTTTTCATTTTATTCATTCCGAGATACATTGTATGTATGTATCTCCTTTAAAAATTTGTTTAAAAAAAACATTTTTCTAACAAAAGTTCAATGTATTTGGAGCAGCGAGAAAATAAAATACTAAAGAAAAGATAAAAACATATCGTTTCTTATAAAAAATATTGACAAACAAAAAATTAATAATGATAAACTAAGAAATATACACATAAGTATACACATAACAGACAGAGAAAAAAATATATGAATAAACAGATCAAATTTCAACACCAAGAGATTATAATGGACAACAATAACAGCAACAGCACTAGCAATGACAACAACAATAATAACAGCAGCTTAAGGCAACTACACCCAGTATATTAACGATAAAATTGAACATTTGAATTCAAATTCACATGTTCATTCTATAGTAGAAAACCATAATACTCACAATCATGTCTACACACACACACATATATATACAACGTATGTATTTGTTAGTAAAGTGATTAGTAGTAGTAGTTGTATACTATGCATGTGACAGTACATTTTGATATTTTTTTTTACATTGGCTATTGGTCTGTCTATTTCTAAATTCAAGAGTGAAAAGAACACGGTACGAAGTGTTAAAATATAATAACAAGACAATTGTCAACGTATTTAAAGATATTTATCAATAAATAAGAAAGAGAATAAAACAACATTAATGCAAGTATATGGGATTACTTCTGGTCTTGAATACACACCTCGTATATATAATATGTAGTCGAACAGTCAGTAGCATATAATTAGAAACATAATTGTACCCTAGCTTGTAGTCTTTAGCTTAGTGCATACGATGTCGAACGATCAGGAGTAGTTTCACTTTATTGTACTCCTCTTACATTTTACCTACTTTCTTAATAATAGACTGGCAAGAGACTAACGTGTTCGAAATCTGATTCCTGGTATGCCAATATAGCACATAATCCAAAATAATGTATTCGTTATACGAAAATTTTTCCTGAAATTTCTTTGAAATACTCGGTACCAAAATATATGTTTCAAATCCACTATTTGTTAAAGTTCATATTCGTGGCAAGCCCCAATTTTAGAAGACTATAGAGTAACTTCAAGTGAAATATGCTACTAGTGTGCGACTTCCGTCTATTTCGCAATCTGGACCTTACATAGTAGCTAGAGATTATTTCTAATTAACCTATGAACGCAAACTCATTATTATTATTTTTTTCAATTCACCAATCGCCTCTTTTATCTCATTCAGATTGGGAGGGTTGCATAGTATTCTTAAACTGTTTTTCTCATCTCTGCTTTTAACCATTTCGCTGTCCTCAGTAGAGTTTGTGACGTTACTAATTTCATTGAAATGTTCTCTCCATCTCTGAGTAATAATTTACGGAAATTTTACGGGTTGACATTTAAACCACAGCTGAATTTCTACGGCCGCACATCACATCAGTATGGGAGGATGAGGGGTTGTATCCTACGTGGAAGAAGGGCATCATTGTAAAGTTATCAAATGGTGCCGACTTGAAAGACTGTACTAATTGGACAGGAATTACTGTACTTATAAGATACTTGCAATCATAATACAGGGGAGGCTTTAGAGCAGAATAGACAACATACTGCGAGACGTACTGGGAGGCTTCAGACCGAATAGAACCAGCGTAGATCATTGAACAGTCCATAGAATGACGTACCCCCTGTATCTACTGTTCGCCGATTTCAAGAAAGCGGTTGATACCATCAGACGAACGGCTATATGGAAAGTACTAGGAACCAAAGGAGTACCCCAAGAAATAATTCAAATAATCAGAGCGATATATGACGATGCAGAACATTCAGTTCGTCACAACGGGAACATCAGCCAACCATTCCGCACCAATGCTGGAGTTCAGCAAGGATGTCCACTATCACCTTAGCTGTATGATATAATGAGCAAAGACTGTTCAAAAGGAAGGGGGATTACATTGAGTCTCTCACGCCAACTCGACGACTTGGACTACGCAGATGACATTTGTCTACTCTCGCATAAGATTTCGAATATGCAGTCGAAACTGGAGGACCTAGAAAGATTGGCTCGTAGTGTTAGATTTGAGATAAACATCAAGAAAACCAAGGCCATGAGAATAAACAATACGAGCACAGAAAACATCAAGCTACAGGGTGAATCAGTCGAGTATGTAGATAGCTTCTGCTGTTTAGGAAGTACAATGACTACAAACGGTGGCGCAGAAGCAGACGTAGATAACACGCTCCATTAAGCGAGAGCGGCTTTTGGACGACTGCAGTCAGTATGGAGAAGCTCACATATATCCAGAAGGACTAAGCTCAGAATATTCAACTCATATGTTAAGTCAGTACTGCTGTATGGCAGTGAAACCTGGCTTGTATCGAATAACATCACCAGACATAACATCCAGGTATTCATTAACCTAAAGTAACACAGAATTGTGGAGCTTGACTAATGAGGAACCAGTAATGAAATGAACCAGAAATGAAGATAAGAAAAAAGAAGAGGATGGATCGGTCACACCATCCGAAAAAGTCCAGAGAATATCACCAGAATGTCACTCGAGTGGAAACCTCAAGGGTCAAGAAATCGTGGTCGACAAAAAAACACCTGTAGACGCACAATTATACAAGAACTGAGAACAACCTAACATGGGAGGAGGCAAGGTCAACAGCAGTAAACTGTGTTAGTTGGAGATGCTTTGTGGAAGCCATATGCTCCCAAGAGGAGTAACGGAAAAATATGAATGCAAACTAGTCAAGGAAATTTATTTTCTGGTCACATTTGGACAAGAGTTTTATTTTAAACCTAAAGAATGTATATGTGTTTATTTATAGAGTACCCTTACTAGGTACTTTACTTTGATATATTTGAACTTTCAAGCATTTACTAATACCAATAACTGTTATTGCATTTAACAGAGCAAAAGTGCTTTACCCGTTTATTTTTTGACATTCTTAAAAAAAAACAACTCTAGCACAACTATCGTTCTGCGCAAAAACAATTCAAAGTAAAATATTCTGGTTCTGGTGGTTGGATGATGGAGGTCTCAGCTATTAATTTTAAGAGTGAAACAAGTCCATTTAGTTCTAAGACTTGTATTTTTTGTAATTAGAACTGTAAATACAAATAAACTAACATTCTTTGGAATTACAGAATACTGAAAATATATCTCTTAATACTAACCAATATACAGAGTGGGCAAATTTGAGGTTAGGAAGTAAATTGGTTATCAAATGATGAAATGTCAAGAATGGAGCTGTAACCTATTAAGTAAAAAATTGGGAAATTTTGACTATGGAATGCTACACTCTTGATCAAAGATTTTTAATTGTGAAAATTTACTATCAAAATGGTTAAAATTTTGCTGTATCACTTCGTAAATTCGAGCAGGTTTTCTTGGTAAGCAGGCTCCTTCTGAGAACTCTGTGTGTAATATAATCGCTAAATTCGAGGCTCACGGTAGTGTGCTGATAATAGATCAAAACAATACCGTAGTGATGTGATTATGGGCTGTACAGTATTGAGAATGAGCCTGAAACATCAACGTTCGCAACAATTGGTCATCACCAGCGGAACTTTGCGCAACATTTTGCATAACGAACTTCATCTTCACGCTAATAAAGTTCCATTGTTTGAGAATTGGCTGTTTGGAAAACTGAGCGAAAACAACACATTTTTAAAATCATCTTTAGTGATGAGACCTATTTTCAATCAGGCGGTTATGTAAACAAACAAAATTGTCAAATATGGGATTCACAAAATCTACAAACAGCCATCGAAAAACCATTACATCCAAAGAAAGTGACCGTATGATGTGGTTTGTATTTAGGCGGCATAATCGGCTCGTATTTTTTCGAAAATGAGAAAGGAGACGCCGTCACCAATCTATGATAACTAATTCTTTGTGGCCACAATTGGCTAATGTTGACAACAGTGGCTTTTGGTTTCAGCAGGACGGCGCCACAAGCCACACAGTTAGCCAAACATTTCACTTATTGCATGAGAAATTTTCCGGTCGCGTAATTTCTCAATTTGGCGATGTCAATTGGCCGCCTCGTTCTTGTAATTTAACGCCGCTAGATTATTTTCTCTGGGGCCATTTGAAAGATCGGGCTTACGTGTACAAACCACAAACAACTGACACCCTGAAAGATGATATTCGGCGCTGCATTGACGCTATAAGCGAAGCTTTGTTGCAAAATGTGTTTCAAAATTTTGTGAAAAGAGTGAACGTCTGCCGACGTGCTAGAGGTGGACATTATTAATTCCCATTAATTCCATTATTAATTCCCATATTCCCATTATATATTGGTATGAATAAAACTGAATTTTTCAAAAAAAAAAAAAAAAAAAATTGTTTTCAAGCCAATTTACTTTCTTACCTCAAATTTGCCAACCCTTTGTATAAATTTAATATATATATATATATATAAATATATATATATATATATATATATATATATATATATATATATATATATATATATATTTAAATATATTTAAATATCTCGCAATAAAAAAATATATAAACAATTTGCCACACTTTCAAAATAAATGGTAAGAATGAATTTTATTTTCAAATAATTTCTTGTTTCTAATAATATATGTAGAAGAGAATTCCACACATTACCCTCCAACTGTATAAAAGAAACTCTTTCTGGCGACGACTGCACTAGTTAAAATATAGACAACTTTCCTTTAATAAGCGAACAAAGATACGTTAGACACAACAGTACTAACGTACCATATATCTGATGACGTCGTCACCGAACGCGTCGAATAAAATGTCAATAATGCTAAGTCCACTTGTGGATTTTCAGTGACAAGCTTATGCTAAATATCAGTAGATGATTACACTGGCTGAGGTACACTTGGTCAGTAGTACTACTGACAATGTCACTAGTAAAGCTATTACACTATTTGAATTTTTTGCACGGATGACTTGACTTTTTATTTATTTTTTTATTTATTTATTAGATAAGAAGTAGATTGACTATCTGACAGACTAGCTTGCTACCCACCAGTCTGCCGGGACACCTAACCTAAAATTTATTAACTGCTAAGCTTTAATCAAAAAAGTACCAGTGTGAGTAGATTTTAGATTTGTTTGGATTTACCGACACAGACATCAATACGACCATTAAATTTTTTCAACTCTGCACTTAATGTTCGGAAGGTTTTAACATTTAGAAGTATGTATGATCTGTGAAGATTGCAGATTGGTTTGCCAGATTTAAAAATCAAAGAAATCAGTACATGACCGAAAACAAATCACTACTCGTACACTTGATTAAAAATCAGTACACATTTTATTAAAAACAAAATTCAATACATAACGATGAACAAAACTTATTACACATATCTAAAGCAACTTAAACAATACAAGCTACGTGTTAACTAAATAAGTTAAATATATTTTTTGTATTCTGAATTTAAACAATTGTAAAATTCATTACAAGTATAGGGGTTTTTAAGCCCGATTTGTAGAAAATAACATTTAAAAAATAAATTTTTTATTCGACATTTTAAAAATATTCAGACATTTAGCCACCGCGGTTGATCTTGATGAAGCGCACTCTGGACGTTCAATTCATGGCCACTTTCTCGAGCATTGCTGTCGTATCCATGAATAATACGAACAATGTTGGCTTCCAATACAAACAATTGTTACTAATTTATCAGTATAAGCCAGTGACTATACGTGGCACCACAGGAAGTAATCGAGAATCTGCCTTCACTTCATATCGGGCAATTGTGTTTATAATTCAAAAACGAACCTTAACGCTGAACATAAATTTGTCCTCTATAAGTTGCTAGAATTGATGACTGTTTTTTAAAAGTAAATCTGGATAATTTGATAGTGTTGTTCAAGTGTCTATATATTCATGATGATTTGCCAGAGAATATTGATGATACTCGTATATGTTAAAAAGTGAAACCTATGGTCCATCGGCATTAAAGAAAACATCATCTATAATCAGAAGTTGGCTTTACTATGTATTAGTTTCTATATTTTGTGTCTACAGTTAATTTATTTCTTTTCTTCACTTCAAAGCACTAAGCTAACTATCAGAATCTAAATTGAAAACACTCAGATTTTCATATTTATTATTCTCCATTCCCAGACGCTCTCCAAGTTATAACAGTTACTACATTCATTACTACATTTCATTCCCTTCTAATTTTTTATGCTGCACAATGAACAGCACTTATATTCTACACAAGACCCAAGTGGTTTTCCTAGGTTTCTAATACGAAATATTACTGCACTATTTTCGCAAAGCCTGGATTATTCACTTGTTTATAGCTCCCCAACACACTTTTTTTGCATTTGATGTTAGCAAATTCTGCCAAAAACCTGTTATTTAATAACACTTTCACAGAATACTTAGTCAATTCATTTACGGTAATTTTCGAATACTTGGTTCTTCCACAAGGAAAACCTGATGCAATTTTAAAATCAGTAAATATTAGTCTCAAGAGCTTGATGACACAGTTTGATAAACATAGTTTTGGCATTTTGCATCACAGAGTGGTATACAAAAATAGTCTCTTAGCGTTGCTTCGATCACTTCCTTTTATTCAATTCGCTATCTTTTTGGCATTAGAGCTTGAGTGTATCAAAGAAAATGAAAAATTATATAAAGTTTGGTGCGATGCAGAAACTTTAAAGACAAAAATCAGTACAAAAAACACTAAACAAAAATCAGTACATGTACACATATAATGAGTACGTCTGGCAACCCTAATTAGAGAGGTTAATAGGATTTCTATTGAAGTGAAATGCATAGTCTATAACGATTTGTATCAGTTTTCTTAAAAATGTTAGGTTGAATACAATCCTATAAATTTATAAGCGATAGGTGGCCATCAAAAATTTAGTCAATGTACAGCTTCTTTTCACTAAAATAGCTGCAAAAGTTAATAATTTAATAGAAAGTAAGTATAATTCAATGTGCCGTTGTGGTATGGTAGGTAAGACACCCGCCTACCAACCAGAAGGTCCTCGGTTCAATCCCAGGTATGTAACATGGCTAGCGACGGGTTATGAGTATTTGCGATATAAAAAACTTCTCTAACTAATGCATCTGTCGTTCGGAGTCAAATTGATTGCAGCTTTTTAATTAAGAAAAGTCCCCTTAGTTCGAATTGGAATGTTTCGTGAATCTATATATATAAAAGAGGACTATAAACTGCGCTATAATTGATGTAATTTATGTTTTAAGCTCTTAAACGAAAGGTGAAGTTAGGTATATGCGATTTTTCTAGGTCCATTGATGCGCGAGTTATTATCGTTACAGTATATAAAAAGTATATGTAGAAAGCTTTCATTTGGTGTGTGGCTTCACTATTGTTCAGCCGGGTGGTGTTACGCCCATATAAAATTTGTTTTTGTATGTCTAGACTTTTAAAATGATAACAGTAAAAACTCTAAATTTGACCCAAATAACTTTGTGGTCAATACAAACATTAGTCAAAAATTGGGCCGAACTGGATAAGGGAGAGTTGTGGTACCTCAAATACAAATTAAATACTGATTTTTGTATATCTTGATAATGGTTAGAGTTGAAGTTTCTAAATTTGACTAAAACAACTTTGTAGTCAATATAAACCATCATATAAGAAAAGTATGAAATTTCGCATCTGCAGAGAACGGTAATAGTTAAAAATTTCTTTATTTATCCACATCAGTCAAAAGTCATGTACAGCGAGAAGGCTTCCAACAACGAGAGAGGGATAACTATAGTTATGTATAAATGTGTGTATGGCACATATTATTCAATAGCATTTAGATAAAATTTGTTTTAAATTAGCTTCAGTCAGTCTATGTACAACCCTTATGTTGATTTTGGAAGAAATCGTTTGATCAACGTTAAGCAAAGAAATTAAAATTCTTATAAACCTTAATAAATTCTGGACAAGGCGCAATCCGATCATATTCGTTGCGAATTGTCTGGCGAGAAATATGTTCAAGATGTAGGCTGTTGTGAAAAATTAACTTCATATCTGTTAGAAAACCGAAGGTGCTAATATTACATATCATAATAATAGGCGTTATGTTCTGTTTTGCTATTCATGACATACCCAAAAATGATTTATACAAATAAACGTAATAAAGAAAAAAAGTTTTTAAATTTCTTACTTTAAATGCCACACAAATTTTTAGATCATTGTGATTATCATTCCAAATTGCATTTATATTGTATAGGGTATCATTTAGTCGGCATTTACACCTTTCGTACAAGTTTCTTTTTTTTCAATTCAAACAATGTGTAAATGCGTAACAATAATGGGACAATACTTTTTAATGGATTTATGGAAAGACATGAACAAAATGTTTTATATTCGCATTATTTCTTTATTTATGCACAATAAAGTGTTTTTGGATTTCTACAAACAAACTTGTATATTCAATAGATTGTCACATTCTGTTTTTTTTTTCTTTTTTTTCTTAATTTAACATACATTTTGATTTCTAATTTTTTAAATATTTAAGTGGGTCTGAGGTAATTTACATATAAAATGGTTTAAACAAGTGTTTGTTAATCTAAGAAAAAAAACTTTACTACTGCAGATACGAGTAATGTTAAATGTTGGTGTGTTTTTAAAATTTGTAAAGAGATTACGCTTTGCTTACTTGCTTTGCCGTTACTTATTCCCTCTCCCAATGAGAGTGTACGTGACGTAGGCATAGACCTTTTTAAAATAAAATGATCAACCATTTATTCTAAACAAGAAATTCAATAAAAATAATAAAATTAAATATTAAATTGAGGTGTTTGGCTATGAAATGTATAATAACAAAACTGCACAATAATTTTCTTTTTTTTCGTATTAACTTATTGTTGTTTCGTATTTATAATGTTCACTTTAACAGCGACTCACGCTTAAGCCCTATAAATTTTGCTTAAAAATTTAATCTGATATTTAAATCAAAATCTAATTGAGATGTTTTTGAGGCTTTTTCTTATGAAATAATTTTAAGTATTAAAAATATTTCAAAAAATTAATTTTTTGAGCTTCTAAGGACTTTTACAAATAATTAAAAAAAATTATAAAAATGTTCAATCGAATTGTTTAACCAAGAGTGAAGTCCGGAGGTGTTGGCATAATGATGTGCAGGTGTATGGGAATAGATGGGGTAAGCAAATGCGTTAAATTTTCGGGAAGAATAGACGCAAAATACAACACACGTTGATATTTTGCTCTAAGATTTCTATGAAAGTCTAGAAATTTGCTTCAAAAGTGTTTCGGACATAATTTTTAAACTTGGATCAAGATTAACGGCTTCGCAGTTCTTGACTGAGCAATCAAATTTTCAGATATAAACGTAATTGAACATGTTCGCAAAAACATAGTATCCAGGTAATAATTAAGTCAAAACGAAGATATATAAAAATGAATAATGAATTTGTTTTAAAGTCAGTCTTTTTATGAATTTTTTAGTTTTATTTAAAAAGTAAATAATTCTTTCCAAAAAGTTAGCACTTTCTACAAACATTACCTCTAGGGCAAATTCCTATAACAACAAATTACAATAACAAAAATATATCGACAAAATTGATTTGAAGTCTACTTATTTTAAATTGTTCATGCGAATAATTTCTTTCAACTTATTTCAAATGTATTTTATTTTACACAAATAAGGGTGTAACAATTTAGTTTTGATAAATACTAACTTACTTAACAATTTCAAATAAATTTTTTATATGTTATATATGAAAAAAAACATAACAATCTTTTTTTCCACAATTTTCCTTAAAATTTCATATAATACAGACAATTTTATTCTATTATGACGTATGCATGTACGTAGAAAATAATTTTGAAAACCTGTCGGCGTCATCTTTGTTTATTGCTTCATGATATTGTATCAAGAATGGAGGTAAAAGAGAATATTTAATAATATATGTAAAGATGTATAATATTATATTTTACGTTTAACATATTTTTTCGTTAAATTTTTATGAAACTACTCTTCGAACATCAGTTATCTTACTTAGAATTTTAAATAAAAGGTGGTCCAAGCAAAACCCATGATGTTAATTGTAAATAAAACGTAAAGTCTTCTGAGAATTATATTAATATTTTTTATTATGATGAAGGATCTATGACAATTATGTGTGAAAGAAAATGTCTGGCAAATGCTCGCCACGGCTTTGGTGGTTATATTTTCAATGACTCTGAGACCTAACTGAGGCTGAATGTTATTAATGTGCCGAATTATATCATTCTTTAGCTGCTGAATTGTTCTTGGCTAATTGCCGTATACATTTTCTTTTATATATATTCCCAAAGAAAGAGGTCCAACGATGTCAAATCAATCACATGATCGTGGCGGCTAATTAACATCGCCACAACATGAGATAACACGGTCATTGAATTTTTCGCGCAAAAGAGCCATTATTTCGTTGGCCACATCATCTCGCGATAGTGAACACTATTCACAGTAATTGATTGGCCGATCTCATTTTCGAAGAAGTACGGCCCGATGGCGCCGCCAGACCATAAACGGTCACTCTTTGTGGATGCATTGGCCTTTCAACAATCACTCGAGGAGTTTCATTTGCCCAAATGCGACAATTCTGCTTGTTAACTAATCCACTGAGGTGAAAGTGACGATGTTTTTCTTTGTAAAGTCACCATTCACTTCTGTCTGTTCAACTAACCATACGGCATATTAATGACCTTTGGAATAAGCAGTAGGTTTTAGATCTGGGGTTAATTGAAGCTTGTAAGAGTGTAAATTCAAATCTTTATTCAAAATCATCGCATAAGTGATGTTCCTGAGATGTTTTATTTTTGAGTACGAGAACAAGTCGAGGTTGACGGCTCTTCTGCCACGCTATCGCGAACAACAGCAATGTTTTCTACAAAACGAAATGGGCGAGCATTCACAAGACCCGATTTGCCGAAATTTTCGCATAATTCTCCTCTTTGTGGGAACATTCGGTCGATTATGCTGACCAAAATAATCACGAAGTGCACGAAATGTATTTTGATTTGAACGCCCATTTTAATAAAAGGTTTCAACAATCTTAACTCGCTGCTCAATTGTGTGTCTCTCCATAGTTGAATTTGTCAAACACCGAAGCAAAGAAATGTCAAATTAAGTTGGACAGAAAACTTGACGTTAAGGTGTGCCTCACAATTAACATCGTGCATTATGGTTGGACCACCCTATATTATATAAGTTATCAGAGGAGATTTTCTTGAGGCTGAATAAATCAGAACTAATGCTAGTTCGCTTCCAACTTTTATAAAGGATTGCTAAATTTTCAGTAACCAATTTAGATGGCAATAAACCAACGCCTGATCTTGAAAAATTCAAGGTGGGCCAACTTCGACTGACTTATTGGAATTGTATATGACTTTTTTATTTTTACACTTTCTTATTTTATTATTCTTAATTACTCATTCTGAAAATCAAAGTTCAGTGGTATTGAATCAAGAAGTCCTATTGTTCGGCCTGTTCACACTGGAGAAGCTGTGGTTGCTGTACGGATGCATCTGAGTCTACTCGTAGGCATACTTCTCATATGGAAATCTAACAAACATCGCTGTGACGCCTTCTCAAAGTTGATCTAGAGATGTTGTCATTTAAATTTGAATTGGCTCAAAAATTATTGCCTAGGGATGCATCACAATGGCTACAACAACTCAATCAGTTAGTCGAAGTTGGCTCACTCTGTATGTAAGCTTTAAAATGCTTGTTTTTTTATTCAGACAATTAATTTAGTTCTTGCTGATCTTGAAATAGAGCTTTATAACTTTTGCATATATCAATCAGTATTTTCTCATCAGAAATTTAATTATCACTCAATAGAAATTTCAAAATTCGCATGGTTTAACGAACAACAATTTAGCAATGTTCAATATGATTTTCCCTAAAACAAAGGTCTCTGGCTATTTATTAGTTTGGTTAAAATACACTTGTGGTCACGCTCTTGGCGCGGGTTATTGTGTCTACCAAATAAATATTTCTCAGAATAGCAATATCATTCAGGAAAACGAATGATAAATTAATTTCTTAATTAATTAATTTCTAATGTTTTCCCATGTTATTTTCGTTCATATCTCGTGACCTTGCTACAATTTTAAAAGCAAAAAGCTTCAAAAGTGTGTGGTAAGCTATTAATGATAGATTTGAATGTGGCCTATAAAACCAATAAACAATTTCTGAGAGGAAGATAATAATGGAACAATGGTGACCTGCTTGTGACTTGATTCTAAATAGAAAGGCGCCTAAAGCATTGTTGAATATTTAAAAGACAGAGATAGCACTGAATTATCCGTGCATTTCTGGAAATTAATTGCAAAACTGAGCAAAGACTTATTTCATAATAAAAAAAATCAATAAGATGTAAAAAAAAGTACCCGGTAGTAAACGACATAGTGAATCATCGTGAAAAACGCTGAAAATGGTGAATCGCCGATGACTGACGATGATTTTTCTGTGATGTTATACATGACTCTTTAAAGTAATTGTCCAAACTTTCATAGATGATAGAACTTTATTAGTCAGTTCTAACAGACAAGACCATGAAAAATCATTGGTGTTTTATTCCTTAACAGACATATGTAGCAGATAAAATCTTGATTCGTTCAGCGTGTAGTCGACTTATAACAGACAATGTCGCCAAATTTCAGCATATAGTCGACTTATAACAGACAATGCCGCAAAATTTTAGCATATAATCGACTCATAATAGACAATATCGCTAAAATCTCGGCATATACTCGATTCCTAATAGACAATGTACTTACATTTGACAAGATAGTCGACTCCTAAAGTACAATGTCGCTAAATTCCAGCTTTGTTTAACTTGCTGGCATTGCAATAAAGCTGTCGTACATAACTGCTTCTGTTAGTGTGTCACGAGGATTTATCAAAGATATTTCTTATTTACGATATTTTCATATAAATTTCGACTTGATACTGATATTGTGACAATTATTCATCGATGAAAATATCATATTGACAATGCTGTACAAATAGGCCTCCGGGTACTTGCAATGCATATTGCAAAGGGTATTTTTTGAACTTTTGAGTTCGAAAATTGAAAAAAAATCACAGATAAATGAATAAGTATTCATTTACTTATAAGGATTTCATGTAAATGTAGATTCATCCGTGAGCTCCAATTTTGGTATCCTTTTTGATAATAAAATTCAATGGGTTGCAGGAGTTGATCGTTTCTTGTCTATTCATGGTGAAATAGCAAACTTTACTGAGATTTGCAGCATTGCTGCATGTCAGGAATTTTTTTATATTTATATTTTACTTTGTATAGGTGTCATAACACTAGTGTTAACGTACATATCTCTAAGCGTTGAAAAATTAATCTCTTTATTTCAAAATTACAAAAAATTAAGCCGCTTTTTTTATTGCGTTATTTAAATTACAAAACCAATACCTATTTTAATGACCTCGTGCGTTAATTCTTTTAGTAGTTCTATGGTTATCGAAACTTGTCAATTAAAACGTAAACCATTGTACATTCTTTTGAAGTTTTTAAAATCAAGTTGAACTTATGATATTAAAGTTACCCATAAACAAAAATAAAATCTCAAACAATTTAATTAATTTTCAAAATAAGTTTAATAAATACTGAAAAATATAATAATTTAAAGACTTTAAGAATAACTGACAAACATACTTTTTCCTCACATAAAAACTTATACCGAAAATTCAAAAAAAATGTAGCTGGTAGAAGTCGATCCATAATACTCATGCAAATTTAAAACTAAAATCAAGATCGGTTCAGCGAGCCAAGGCTTATTGCGAAAGCAATTGACTTAAAGCGAAATTAGATTTATTTTTGTTTAGATACGATTTTTTCTTATTACTCTCAGAGTAAAACATATGTTTTGGAAAATGGACCCTTAACCATTAAAATTCATATTTATCCTCTCGAGACCTGAACATAAAGCGATTATGTTAACAGTTTATTTGTGTATATAGCGTTTCTTTTAGGTTTTATTAAAAAAAACTAAATTTCCAATTGTAAAATAAAATGGCGACAACTTTGGTCAAAATGCCATTTGTCGGTAGTTTAAGACCCCGAGAGTCTACGCTAAAGCTGCAAAACAATCGATAGTACTATAGTTTTTTTTTCACTATCGTAAAGTATGAATTGTAACTAAAATGTTCATACATACGATTTTGCATTTGACCCAAACAAATTAATCTTCGTATTGTCAGACCACATAATATTGTTCTAATTATTACGGTGCAGATGTTGCTTCCATTTGCCGAGAAATTATACATTTCGAGGACCAAAAGTCTAGCTTCCATAAGTTTTCTTTTTCTTATTACGCGACTTGAAATATAACAACAACTTAATTTTTGAGGCTTTTTGATGACTTGAAAAGATTTCTCTGCAAATTTCTTTCACTGGATCTTATTAATTAGTTTAGTTGTGGAGCACTTCATGGTCTGAGCAATTTTCGCTATATATAAGGATTAATCTTCCAGTAAAAAACCTCAATACATAAAATTTTAGTACATCCTAGAAAAAAATAAATTGTCCCTATTTTTTCATTCTACACTGTATATTCATTATTATTCTTTTCACCTAAATTCTAATGTTGTTGCCATTAGTAGTACTTAAAAGAATCTGATAGTATCGATAGTTTTTTTGTAAACTATTGAAACTATCGACTGGGCCGACTATCGATAGTTTTGCAGTTCTAGTCTACGCCAAGAAATACAAGCCTAGCAAGTTCCAAGTAATGTAGTAATAAATAAAGACAATTTAAAGTACACATAAGTGTAGCCGAGGACTGAAGAGGTTATTTAATTTTTTTTTAAAGAGATTTTTTAATGTTTTATAGGAAAAAGGAAAAATGACCTTTGAATGCTGAAAACTTCTTAACTTTAGGTCTATTATTGCAATTGTAACTTTTTAAATTTATTTAAAAGCTACATTTTTGTTCTTTAGGAGATGTCGAAAGCTGACGTAATTTAGGAGGCTTCAGAGTCTATTTACGGATCATAAAACTTAAGTAATATTGAGGTGGATACTAAGTTCGTGGCGTTTTTACCAAAGATTTTGATTTAAACAAAACAAATTCCATTAAATGTAGATATTTGAGAATCCTTTATGATCGCGGTTCATTTTTTATTTATATATTTGCCGACCGCCCTCTACGTCCTATTCAGAGGGTGTTTCGCTGCGGAGCATGTTGTTGACATAAAAGTCATAATTTTTGATATTTGAAAATCATTTCAATGCTGTAGATCCGCATAAACAACTTCTACGTATACCTTTGTACCAATTTTTCTTCACAGAAATAGACTTTCAGCAACTTTGGTTTGTAAAAAATGCAAGAGTTATAAAAAAATAAATCACTTCTAATTTTTAAGGTGTTTTCATTCAAAAAAAAAAAAAAAAAAAAAAAAAAAAAAAAAACGGAATTAATTCTACTTTTCATCGGAATTGATATCAATAACATGCCTGATAATATACTTAAACATAATACCATAAACAATTCATAAAAGACTAGAATTATATACAGTTAAGAAAAAAATTCTACATACACCCTACGATTTTGAAGTTTTAGAGAATTAGGTGCGAAATTTGTAAAGGATGTTATACCAATGTTCGAGTTATTTAAAGTTCAGATTATCTGCAGAATATAATATAGAAAAAATATAACATAGAAGTTATTATGGAAAAACACAATAATTAGCAGGAAAAAAGTCTGCATACAACGTGCAACTACTAATATCAAATAGATATTAAAAAAATGGAAAAAATACTCATTTTTGTTGATTTATTGAAATATAAAAGCATTACAATTGTTGAAGTGCAACAAAGTGATAATAAGAGAAGATATTATTTAAACTTATATCCTCGAAAATGGTAAATGAATAAGAGATACATATTTCAGTTTGAAATAAGGTAATAAATAATAATAAATTAATTGCTAAGACAACAAAATTCAGTGGTGCTACTGTACAGACGACCGTTAGAAATTATAGCAACAACAATAGTACCGAAAATAAACCACGATCTGGCAGATCTAAGAAACCTTCGAGACGGGACTTTACCAGTATTTTGAAATTAGTCATTCAGAATCCGACAATAAACGCCACAAAATTGGCGGAACACATCGAAAAATGTTTCAAATAAATTGTTGTTCCACGAACAATAATAAAAGTTTTACATGACAATGGATTCAATAGCAGAATAGCGCGCAGGAAGCCACCAATTTCAGTACTTTAGTAAAGAACCGTGAACTTCGTCTTGGGTTTGCTAAGTTTATGTAGACATGTCCATTAATTTTTTTGATCGTGTTATACATATTTACCGACGAAAGTAATTATAACATTTTCGGAAGAGTTGGCCGTTCAAAAATTTGGAGAAAACCAAACATTGTGCTTGATCCAATGAATATTATACCTACAGTCAAACAAAGTGGAGGACACGTTATGGTTTGGGGCGCCATAGCGTCAAATAAAAAGGGTCGTTTGGCTTTATTCGTTTGTAATATTGACCGCTATTATTATAAAATCAAATTGGAACATAGTCTGAAGCATCTGTTAATAGCTTGGGCCTGGAATACCAATGGATTTTCCAGTAATATAATGGCTCTAAATATACTGCACACTTTTTTCGAGATTGGCTTCTTTACTACGCTTCATAACATAAATTCACCACCCCAGTCACCAGACTTAAACCCGGACCAGACCTTTTTTTGGAAAATATGGCACTAGTAACCGTGAAACATTAAAGACTGCCCTTATTCGTGCATGGGCCGAAATAACACTCTCTATTACAGAGAATTTGGTGAAATTAATATTTCAAGCAAATATTAGAAGTAAAATTTTAATTTTTTATGTATAAAATTTTTAAATAATAGTTATTTGGTGTAAGCCGTGTGTACTTTTTTTTCCTATGAATTTTTAATATTTTGAAATTTTAATTTTTTTATTTCATAAATAAACTCATTTATTAATGACTTAAAATTAATATAAACATTTTTTTATTTTCTTCACAAACTCTCTAAAACCCCTAAAACAAAGGGTGTATGTAGACTTTTTCGTTGACTGTAGGTTTAGGAAATTAATATTTATTTAGATATTTTTAAAATATTGTGAATGTTGTTTATAAACATGCATCTTAACGAAAATCTATCGTAACTAACGAATCTGGTAACAAATATGTAATTATAATTTTTTTTTCACTTCTCTTGCAACCATCGACGAGTATTGTTCTCCCTTAAATTCATAGTTTACACTTTGTATACACTTATATTGTATTATACTTAGTTTATAAAGGGTGTCTCAAAATTAACGCTGGATTGAATATGGTGCCATTTGCGCAATAAAGTGCTGGCAACCATAAAAGAAAACAATTCGACAGCTGACAATTTAGGGTTGTTAAAAATAGTGTGTTTCACCATAGAACAACGTCTCTTTATTATTGATCAATATTTCAAAAATAATACAAACTTGGCAGCTGCAGTTTGAAAATTTCATCAAAAAAAGCCGTCAAATGTCAATATCGAAGAAGTACTAGAGTGTCGGTGACAATCCGGCGTCGAGATCAAGAATTGCAAATTTCAAGAAGCTTTCGACAGCGTATAGTCACTAAAGATATGTGTCCTCATGCTTACGAAATTCAATTGACACAACAACTGTAGCCTAATAACCATGCACAATGAATAGAGTTCGTTGAATCGATTATTAAACATCAACAAATGGTAGCTGATTTTTCGAGCAAAATCATCCTAAGCGATGAAGCACATTTTCACCTTGATTGCTTTGCAAAAATTACCGCTTTTGCGGTTCTGAGAACCCGAATGTAATTGTCGAAAAACAAATGCATCTACAATGTGTCAGTGTTTGGTATGAATTTTGTGCTGGAGGCAAAATTGGACCACACTTTTTTCAAAATGAGGCTGGTCAAGCAGTGATTGTTACTGGTGCTCGATATCGTGACATGATATCACAGTTCTTTCTATCGAAATTGGATGATATTGATGCGGCCAATATATGGCTTTAATAAAACAGTGCCACATGCCATAAAGCCCGCGAAGTAATTCAATTACTGCATGAGACATTTCCAGGTCGTCTACTCTCTCGTTCCGGTGATAAAAATTGGCCACCAGATCGTGTGATTTAACGCCATTAAATTTCTTTTTATGTTGTTATTAGAAATTACAGGTCTATGTCAACAAGCCCACAAGCACATTAAAGGAGAAGATTCAACATTACATCAACGAAATTCAGCCACATTTATGCAAAATGGTCTTGGAAAATTTGGAAAAACGAGTGCGTATGTGCATGCAAAGCCGCGTAGGCTATTTGCCCGATGTGTTATTCCATAAACAACCCTCGCCTCTCTACTCTCTCTATGATTCAATAAAAAAATAACTATCAAAAATACTAAAAACCGTGTTTTCTATTTAATTAAAATCATCCATCGATTTTGAGACACTCTGTATAACCCATACTAACCCTTTATGAATTTGCAATCCTTGCAAATTCAATTTTCTTTCACATAATTTTGATTGCTGTTCTTTAACAATAATCTTTCTTTTTTCTCTCTAAATCGTACAAATTTAAGCAGGGTGAATGTGGGGTTCAATATGGAAGTAAATATTTAGAGGTGGTGGGGTGTAGTGGTTAGAACGTACGCATAACACCACAAGCGGTCCAGGTTCGAGCCCCAGCAAAGGATATGGCCAAAAAATTTAATTGTGGTTTCGAGTGAGGGAGAAGGAGACTTCCACTTCCCTCTAGACAACTTCATCAACAAAATATAGACGAAGCCCCCCTGACTTTCCAGCTTACCTCTGGCAATGATGACATCAGACGAATGATCAGGAGAAAACGCTACCTACTTGGAAAACAGTTACAATGCTAAGTAATTATCACTACCATCACTTCGCAAGTATCTTCGCCACTACGCAATCATATGGAGGGGAGCTACAGTGGATTAATCACCTACTTAGCATGAAAAATCAATTTGATTAATGAAACTGAAACAAAGAAATGGATGGAAAAACAAAGTTAGAGAGACATAGAGTCTCATTGGGAGACATGTCCATCATTGTGGTTTTAGATCTGATGGTGTTCATTAGAAAGGCTACAGATCTGCTGCACAAAATGTAGATCAGAATAGATCATATGGGTTGCAGTGTCCTGCAAGATGCTCCAAGAAGAGATCGAAGTCAGAAGAGGAATCGGTCTTAAGAAATATAAGGTAATGGCTAAGGACCTGGACTAATTTTCAACATCGATTAGCAATTCAGTCAGACATTCCGTTTTCTCTCACCTCTTTATTTTCGCCTGCTACCTTTTATATAAGAAGTTAATTTTGTATCATTAAGTCCAGCTTCACTGATTAGCTATCATATCTTCTATACATATGTATTATAAGATTAAGGCTACACTGTGCAATAACTTTTGTTTGCTCTATGTAGGGTAGTCACATAACGTTAATGTTATAAAACGTCTGTCAACATAAAAATTTTTTAATAAAAATTTAAAATCAATTTTTTTGCTACAAACATACTTACATACATATTGTCTCTGAATTTATTTTTAGCTTTTACTTTATGGTATTTTTTTATTTTATTTGTATGATGGTGGTCAACTGAATGTGGTCAACCAAAGTTTTATGACTTTTGGTAACATACACGTTTTGATACACCACCTTAATTTCCATTTAATTGTTATAAACAACTCGACAACATTTCAACTATTTCATGTAACAGGTCTTTGTTTCTTTTTTTAGGGTAGCCGGCCTTATTCCGTGGGGTTTTCAAAAAAGAAAAAAATATTTGATTTGCATTTTTTTTCTGTATTCCAAATGGATAATTTATTCTAATTTGATCAATATTTTGTATTTGAAGGTGAAACTAGTTTTATGGTGCTTTCAAACTGTAAACGAATTTAAAACTTTATTTTCAAATAATTTTGTATTTTTTTAATTTTTTTGTTGAAGCAGGTCTTTTATTTTATTTTTAAAAACATTAAAATTTGAAAAAGAAACAAAAAAGACAGAATTTTAATTGATCTTAATGAGTTGTTCGTTCATTTTTCGGTCACGTCCAATTATTAAATCATGTGGTCGGTGTTTCTTTTTCTTTTGTTAATCCAAATGTTATTTTAGCAGGTCAAAAGCTAAAATTTATTTTTTAATGTAAAGTGGTAAGACTCTTTACAACTCGTTAGTGTTTAGAATTTTTAGAAAAAAGTTATAAAAAAGTTTAAATGATAGTATGGTTTTAGAGCTAAATTTGAATATTTAATTCATAATGGCGTGACGAGCTTATTTTGTGTTTATGCTACAAAAGAAAAGTTCCCCAATTATTTCATCTTAACATTTTTATACTTTTGTTTCAACATTCAACCTGATATCTGTTAAATTATGATTGGCCAATAGAACTTTCTACACTTTTCTCAATACACCAATACCCCACTTTTCTCTGATCCCAATTAGCGACGCAAGCCAAAGCACGTTTTTCTATATATTTTTATTGATTTGGAGTTAATTGAGTTCGAAATTCGCCATTTTATCTGAAAAATAGATTATTCAATAAAAAAATACCATTTTTGTTAAAATAAAAATATATACATACATCATATACATTGTTACATATATTAATTCATGAGACAAGTGGAAGAAAACATAAAAATATTAAAATTAAAAATAAGGTATTCATAGTAAAAAGCAAAAGTCTATATATTTGCATTATTTTTAAACGGGAAATCCCCGTTTAGCTTAGTACAAACATTTGCATATCAACTACGCACATTGAAGCACTAATGACACAACTTTGATCGCTACAATTAAAAGTAGGTTTTAGACTATTGCTTTAATCTGTTACAAACATCAGCATTAGCGCAACAGCCCCAATCACTTAAAGTAGTGCTGTGAAAAGACTATCAGTAGAAGAACCACCACCACACGTGCTTATAAAACTGAGATTAATTGTATCTTTTTTTATTTTATTTTATTTTTTTTATTTTTTTTTTTGTGTGTGCTTAAATACATATCGTCACCTAAAATCCAAAAGGCCGCAAGCGACAAAAAATTCAAACCGACTTTCCGAATGATTATGATTCAATTAGTCAAAATACTTCATAACCAATCAAAAAGTCGATTTCGAATTTTTTGTCGCCTACGGCCTTTTGGAATTTAGGTGACGATATATTGTATAAAAATTAAAAATAAATTCATAAACTATAAAGACTCGTATTAAACAATTTTTCTAATTCGTTACGGGTTGCATGCCTCCAGCTAAAATTTTGGAGTTAAAAAAATCTACAGAAAACATGAAAAGAAAGAAAATTAAAATACACAAAACTAAATTATGCATAAAGTCTAACGTCACAAGTGATTAATAATTAAATAGTAAAAATAGTCAAGTTGAATAGAAACACCAACATTAAAAACTATTATTTTTTAAACAGTTGTTTTTCTCTTCTTTTATTTAATATCAACAATTTTAAAAGGTACATTCCATTCAATAATTTAAATACATATCGAGCCATCTCCGTCAAGAAGACGTAAACGCCATTTTGTCGCTTACGTCTTTTTGGTAGTTATGGCTCAACATGTATAATGCGTGGTCTATTTGATAAGCATTTATTTCTACAGAAAAAACAATTAACGTACTCCCAGATTAGAATAGGATGAAGAACCTGCTCAAATTGAGCTCGTTCGATATTAGAAGGCTGGTACGCATCTTAACTAGGCACTCTGTATTAAAAGCACAGGAATATGGAAAGGACATGCGACTAGGACCTTGAAACTTTCGAATATTTTCTGTGTGACTAACGATAAAGACTCTTACTGTTGCCACTTGGAAGATGTAGGCAAATAAATATTTACTTGTATGGGCATAGCATTTTTTAAGTTTATGTAGCCTATAGTTCTTTTCAAACATACAGAGAGATACTGTAAAAATTTCAACAAAATCGGTTCAGCCGCTTATTCTCTATCTATAATTGCTTTAAGTTTACACCTAAAGCCAACTACAAGCAATGGTTAAAAATGTCAAATTGACGTTTGATTGTGGAGTGCAAAAAGTCAAACTTGAGGAATTAGTTTTACCTTTCCGTCATATTAAAAGTTTAACCTTTTCTATCAAAATATTTTCGAATCAGATTTATATTTGCAAACCAGCCTTACCCATCCCGTCGGCGTCGCCCGGAAATCTATACATACATATATATATATTATAAATGGGAGATAAATTCCCTTCTTTCCTCCTATCTGTCTTTATAAATGCTAGAACGTCTATTGACGCCTCCCGCTGATACATGTATGTATTTATTAAGATATACGATATTTACTTTTTTTAGAGGCGCCACGCTCACTCCTCCTATGACATTAATGTGCAACTTGATAGCATGTAGAAAGTTTGATGACTTTATCGTTTATAATTCCCAAGATATATCGTAATAACCATGTGTTTCGTAGGAATGAATTATGAACCAAAATCTTTTTAAAATGTAATTTTGTGCAACACATGAATGTTAACAAACAAAGAACTTTAAGAAAAGAAAATGTGTGTCATTTCAGTAGAAAAGTTATAATTTTGACCATTTTCCACTGACTTTAAAGGGCCCGAGATCCAGTTTTTCGTTAACTGTATCTATATAGCTGTGCTCCAAATTTCAACATAATGGATGTAGTCGTCTACGCCTGATTGACTCATGAATAAACTGAATAAACAAAATATTTCTCATATGACGTTAATTGGCAGGTTTTCTCAAATTGTAACCTCTCCCAGGTCCATTTTAAAAAAAGCATAGACTATAATGCATTTGTAAGCCAGATTTATCTGTGTTTTAAATTTTATGACAAGCGGTTCAGTCTTTTACGTGTGATTTACTCATCAGAAAAATTATTTCTCATATGACCTAATTTGGCCCATTTACCTCCGATTTTAATCTCTCCATGTCCAAATTTGAAAGAACAAAAAAGCTTCAGTCGTTTACGCGTGATTGAATAACAAACATAAAAAAACTTACTACGAAATTTACAATGTATGTGAGGGATGTCTAGTGTTTCTTAAAATAATTTACTTTACAAAAGCAATTAATAAATATAATATATACATACTTGGGCATCATATAACAAAAATAATTTTTTAATGTCATATTTTTTTATGATTTTAATTAAAAAAAAAAATACAAAAATCAAATCTAAATCTATTTAAACCGTTTTAAGAATGAATTACGAGTATGTATATATATGACTTATATTTGAAGAAAAGTGGTTATGTTGTCACTTTTTGAAACAAGTCCTTCCTGTTATAAAGTGACTGCAGCTGTAACTGCAAATTTTTTCAAACTGAGTAAATCAAAAAGTGTAATAGCCCACACAATACCCTACATCATACGCAGTGGTTATGATATAAATACGAGGGTTGTTAGAAAATAACGTAGCTAATTGATAATTAATTCACATGATACCTACAGTCGGTTTGTTTTTTCTTTATTTATTGATGGTATGATACATACATACTTACACAAGATAAAAAAACATTCAAAAGTCGAAAAATCAATAATGTTCAACAGATCGGCAAAAAAGTACCTATTGACTATACAATAGTGACTAGAGATAAAAAATTTTAATGATTATCCTATTGAAGAATAATTTGTGATGAAAATATTTGTTTATGGTGCATAAAATCAGGGGCCTAATCAAGTTAACAAATTGTTATAACCTTTTTTTTCAAATTGCGAAATAAAATAAAATGCAGCGAATTTATGTATAGTATAGTGCTTTTTAACTTGGCTTTTATTACACAAATTTACCCAACATTTAATACACGAACTTTCTTATGTTCCATTCGGATGTATTTTGATGAGGTTAAATTATGGCTGACTGACTCAGGCGATTGTCACAACTAATATAACTCATTACCATTAGTTTTCAATCTTCTAGTACATACTACAACCTACTGTGCAGTTGCGGTTAATTCAAATTTAAAGATTTAGAAGATATTTGACTTATAGTTGTGTTGGTAGCAATGTTAAAATAGATACAACAGTGGCATATCTAACTGAGTGATCTGGTTGGTAATTTATCCATCACAACTCTCGCAGCATTGACACCATTCATAAGAATAACTTCCACAAAAAGCTTACAGTATCTTTTAGGCAAATTCATTTTTGTAATAATAACGGATAACAAATGACGACATTGCATGTGCATTGTTCGATAATGAATATCATAGTTTTAAATTAAAAATACTCGATCAAATCAACACTTTATAGACAGCGACGAGTAGATCCCAGGCTTGAGAGTCGTTGAATCACTTTAAAAAAGCCATTTATATATAGACTAATATTTTGTTTGAAATTTTTACAATTAGTGGTTTGTAGTGGTATTGGACAAAATGGACAAAATATTCCATTTTTAAAAACTTACAAATTATTACGAAATACATACATTTTAAGGACCAACCATAATATACTTAGGCTAGCTTAAACACCATCTATTGCGTACGACTATAATTAACTTGACAAACTTTTTGTCAAGTATCGTTCAGTTTTATTTGTTAACGTTTTGAGCGAACCTGATCGCGCTGTACGTACGTAAACAGCTGTTTGTGCGTTATAAAGCAAAACAATACAAAAGAAACACGTTGTGCAATGGATGCCCTTAATTTTAGTCCTCACTGAAACAGCGCCGATTGAACATGTGTAGCGGGTGCATGCAGTTTTTTTTAATTTTTATTTTAACTGTATTATTTTTTCCGATAATACTTAAATTTTTAGATAAAATATAAGAATTTTTATGTTTTTAATAAAAAATAAATTCAACCAGATACTAATAATGAAATCGCCCATTCAACTCAACTCTCAGATAGCAACTTGTATATTTTCTCTAACACAACCATACTTTTATTTTTGAGAAACACTGATTTAAATTCAAAAAGTACAAATGTTGATTAAGCATTTGAGAGACTTTTCGTTGAGTTTTTGACAGTAGCTTAAGTAAGCAAAAGTATATTATGTTTCGGCCTTTACACTGTGCTAATTATCGAGCAATATTTTTTTTTAACTTTATTTTACTATTATTTATTTAAAATTTGTTACAAAAAAAAGTCTGCTAAGCCAAGTCATATGCCGGTCAGGAGAGATATGCATATCTGATAAATCACGGTAAATTCGCACAAATCTCGTATTTTAATTTCTCAAAATACAATTTTTTATAAAAAAAATATACCATAAAATTAAATCTGCTCTAAATGTTTTAACCTGACACCTGAAAAAAAAAAAACAAAAAAAAAACTTTATATTTTTAAAAACCTGTAGGGTATATCAGAGAAATAACTCCAAATTGGAATAAACCAAATATAAATTTAAATACAAAAAAATATAAAAAATATGACAACTTTTAAAACGAAAAATGAAGAAAAAAATCTAAAAATAATTTGTTATCACATCGAAAAACGAAAAAAAAAAATACAAAAATATTTTCTGACAATAAAAAAACAAATCCAAATGCTATAAAAGCAGGTTCTTAAGGTAAAAAACGTGTATAGATAGATTTTTATTACTACTTTTGAATTCTTTTTTTTGTATTCGTCTTCTGTAAATATTCGATATGACACCTGCTTTAAGGTTGTACCAGTCTTTGTATCATTTTTTTTTATTCACTCACTTACTGGTTTGTGTCTGTGTCACTCTAAGCTATGAATTTTATTTTTTAGTGGACTACTCGTTGTATGTGATCGGCCAAGTGCCAGTTAATGGCTGAAAATTACATGGGAGTTACATCAAGACAACCAACTGTCCGTACGTGGTACTTGGAACCAGGCATGTTCGATGGTAAGTGGTTGTTATTTTAACTTCATGAATTGTATGCAGCAAAATTATACTGCAACATATAAATTTTGTTGCATACAACAATACATATGAATGTGTACTGTTGTTGTGGGTTTGTTGCATAGTATTTAATATGCAGATTGTGTTCTTACAATATGCAGTCAATTATTAATGTCGTTTTTTCGTAATTTTTTTTTTTATTATAAGAAATTTTTTTTTAGTATTTTTGTTATAAAGACCTGTACATAAAACAGGGGACAAAAGTAAGTCTATGGACTAAATATCACCTTACAAGTGAAAATTTTAAAGAATTTTTCATACAAACTAACTATTTAACGTATTTGACGTATATATACGTCGGGCAAATTAAAAATCACTGAAATACATTTTGAATATGTAATATTACAATAATACGCACTTTTCTACACACTTTCAAGGAACTAATTATTATGTGGCAAATGCCCTACAGCCTATAAATAGGCCACCAAACTAAACAATATACTTATCATTATGTTAAAAAATTGTGAAAATATCTGTCTTTTATATATAGGCCCTTGAACGGCAGTGGAATAATATCAATTTGTCCTTTCGCCACAACTTAAAATAAAGAGTTGTTTAAGAATATTGTCACGTTTTTACTTTTTAAAAATGTTTATCCTTTGAGTTCGTTAACCTTTATGTCTACAACGACATACCCGGGTATGTCTTTCATTTTCAAATTTATATTTTTTAAGATGCAAATATTCTATCAACCTGAAATTTTGAGTATTCTCCTAAAATATTGATTTTTATAAACCTTCAAAATAAAGTTGTTAAAACTTTACCAAAAAAAAAAAAAAATTTACAAGAAGCTTATGTGACTTAGCGCTCTTATCTATACCAGACTTGCATAGGAAAACATATGTAAATTATTTGCTTAAAAACTAAACATAACATTTTGTTTTAAACCATTAAAAGTAAATGCTAAAAATAAAATAAAATAAAATACAATAAATTAAAAAAGAGAGATTCAAATAACGATGATAAAATGCCTTTTATTTGTGATTTGAAAACTCATTTATTTTAGTGCTAAACGTTGAAACATTGTAGTCTAAAATCAATGAGGAAACAAAATTGTCACACACGATATTTCGTCAATTTCTTGGAAATATTCTGTAACAGAAATCTTTGGCGACACGCTCGCTTTGTTTTATTTTCCCATTGATTACGAGCCAAGAAAGAAATTGAACCACATACCCACCAAATCTTAATTCATTACTTCGCTGGTTTGATAGGATTGTAGTGGGTAAATTCAGTGCTTCCATGGTAAGAATAAAGATGTGTGACAACAGTGACGTTGGCTCCTGCTATGTAACATTAGAGAAATATCAAATATTGCTGCTCCTTTATCGCTCTTTTTCGATGCTGACGTTTGTAATAATACGACTGATGACCCATTCCAGCACGATATAATCATCACTTATCATCATCGGTACAGTCTAGATGTCATGCAATACGAGGAAAGTGCCCATAAGGCAGTTTGGCTGTCAACGAATATATTGATGGTCATACCCTTGAGCCCACTTTCCAGGTTGATGTCCGCACATATAGCAATGTCCTTGTATACCAGCACTGACATAGCCATTTGTTTTAAAGCCATCGGTACACTACTTCAGATGAAACTCACACTGAACTACGATTCCATTAGACCAACAGTCCTGGCCCGAAAATTCAACCCCGAATCTCCTGCCAAAGTACATATCCAAAGGCATCTGGAACCAAAAATGGTTCTCCGTCAGGCGCCCCAACACATTTGCCGAACATGCCGATACACTCATCGCATAGATATGAAGCGGTGTCAAACCAATCAGGACTTCCAAAGGCGCTGTTGAACATGTTTTCATTGCCATAGTTATACCGAGGTAGACAAAAATCTGTACCCTGCCTTATTTATTCAAGGTGGTAGCTTCCTCAACCTTTTTCCACCTAGGTAGGTCCGCACATGTAATATACGTTTAACCATAACGTCATTCTTGGTAAAGACCTCATGTCCTACCGCAAGTAGACATGGATTTGCCCAAGGGCCCTTATAAAGAATGTGATTTTGTTTTCAATGTAATGTATGACTACAGTTACCAAAAGTATCCTTAGATAAGCATCTAATTCGTATGTGGTAATAGGTGTTCATATACAAAAGATTGGAACTGGGTTTTCATCATGTTCCTGTCCATTACACTGTATTGCTATCCTATTGATTTCGCGAATTATTATATCACACATTTCTTCATTTATCAACAATAAATTTACATGTAATAAAACTATGTTAAGACCTACTGTCTTAAGTGCTGGTCGAGTGTTAGAGAATCTAGGAATGCGTTTGAGACGGCACATTGTGCCATCCACAAAAATATTAAAAATATTCCAAAATCAAAATAAAAAACAGCTAGAATTTTTGGCGAGTAGATATGAGAGTGAAGGCCCAAACATAATTTCCTTTTGCTTACTTAAGCTACTGTCAAAAACTCAACGAAAAGTCTGTCAAATACTTAAGCAACTTTTTGGTGGCTATAATGTACTTTTTGTATAGTTGTGTTAGTGAGAACATGAAAATTGCTATCTAAGGGATGAATTTATTTGTTTATTAGAAATGTAAACATTTTAATATTTTGTGTAAAATTTAATTATTATCAGAAAACTAACACAGTTTTAATAAAAAATTTTAAAAATCTGCGTACACCCGATACGCATGTTCAATCGTCGCTGTTTCTGTGACGAGTAAAAGCAAGATCATTCATTGCACAACGTGTTTCTTTTGTTATTGTTTTACATATAACACACATACAGCTGTTTACGTACGTAAGGTGCGATTGGTTTCGCTCAAAACATAAGCAAATGAAACTGAACGAAACTTGACGAAAAGTTTGTCAAGTGTATTATGATTATACATATTTGATTGTGTGTATTCGCACAGTCGCATATTATGGTGGGGCCTATAATTGCAAATTAAATAAAAATCATTGCTCTGTTTTATTAAACTCTTTATTCTTTAGATTGTTTGCAGCCGATTCAAAATTTTTGCCTTATTTATTTAATATATACTAGCTAAGCCACGGCATGCTTCGCTACCATTATTTTAATTTCTAACTCAATTATAATTTTTTACTCTTTTCCTACATTTCATCTCCTTCCGGGTCCAAGGTTCAGCCCTTAACCTGTATAGAGACCTTAAAACACATACATACACACATACATTCAAAAACGCACTAATGTTTACATATACATAGATAACTTTTACCCAGTCTGCTTTGGTACCGCTTTATAAAAAACTCTTATCCACTTATTCAATCTCTCCCATTTTGACCGATGTGGATAGTTAATGAATCTCGAACTGTTACATGCTTACTATGAATAATAGGTGCCAAGCTCACTTATCCAATCTCGCTTAGTTATTGACTGATGGTGCGTATTGTCCAAGAAATTGTTTATATTATATTAGGAACTTTTATTACCGCTCTCAATATTTAATTTGTATGGAGGATGTTACGCCCACTTTTATTGATTACCAATTTATTTAGACCAAATTTAGAGAACTCCTTCACGTTTCTCAATATATACCATGCCCACTTATCCGATTTTGCCCACTTTTAGACAAAATCGTAAGCTTCCACTTTAACCGTTCTCAAGATATACACATATCAATACTTACTTTGTATGGAAGGTACCATGCCCACTTGTCCAATATAGCTTATTTTTTTCCGATGATTTATATTGACTACAAAGCTATTTGGATCAAATTTAGAGACCCTCGGTTGAGTGGTTCTCAAGTTATCAAATGACAAGCATAGGACAACTTATTTGTATAGATAAAAAGGAGGTTATTTTGGTCTACATTAACGAGCACATGCGATTTCTGATTTCAACCAAACATAAGCATAAATCATCAAGATCCCAATGCCCAGTTTAAGCGTGATGTGGCGATATACTTATGTTAGTCAAAAATAGCCTGCGTTTTTATTTATACATATATAGTGTTACGAAAATAAACAATGCCTACAGAAAGATATACTACTCGTAAATGTGGTTGTCTTAGCTATAAACTTTATTTATTGGTTTGTGTCAAGACTCTTGTGTGTCTGTCTCTGCCCTAATTGTCTGTGCTATTAAGAGTGCTACCACTTGCATGTTTAAAGACGTTGCCGGGTTGATTCCTTTTGAATTTAACGTAAATAGAAATATATCGCGCTTTGCAGTTCAGTTATAGTTTGAAAGTCATTGTCTAAAGTTGTAAGACATAAAGCAAAGTCGTGTTTAGGTGTAAATAATGGTGTTAAGAAATTTGTGTTTAAGAGGAAGTTGTGAAGTGTGGAAATAAAGAGATTTTAAAATAAAACAACAACTACGTGTTATTTATTTAATTAAACGCAATTCAAAAGAGCTCATACATTTTAGAAAGTTAAGAACGTAACAATAGATTAAATATGTATAAACAAAGCCACCAAATTTTCAAACTTTTGAATCTTGTTTAGAAACTGCAGATGACAAAGTTAAGCCTATGCAACTCGAACGTGAAGGCAATACTGCAATTTGGTGGCGAGTAATAAAATACAGTAGTATTCTCTCAGAAACATATCAAACATCCATTTGTGTTCTATTGCAAATCAACAACAAATTGATATTTAACTACTAGGACGTAAATGAGAATAATTTGGCCAGAGCACAAAAAACATACAGATGGTATGTATCGTATGGGCATTGTTCATATACATGTAGACAGTAAATCGATTTTGAAGCTACTAAATTAAATCTAAATTGGAATGTATTATTACACCTTTATGAGTCCTTATAGGAGTTTAAAGAAATAAATAAAAAATAAATAAATTTCTATCAGTATGCAACTAAAAATTGGTATTTATTTCACATACGCCTTTCTCTTGTAAATCTCAAACTTGTTTCGAAATTTGATACTTGTCAAGCTATAAATTCTTTTTTAATCTGTAAATAGTCCTACAAATTGAAAAAAAAACAAATTTCCATTTAAATAAGAGCGACAAAATGTTAAAATGACTTTTAATTAAGCCCTACAATGAGAAATTTAACAAGTCCTATACTCTATAAATAATCGTAAAAAAATTATGTATATAAAATTCAAATACGTTGCTAAATAGGCCTTAAAACGTAATGGAAAAGTTCTCTATTTAAGGCCCTGTGATTAGATCATGAAACTGTTATACATACTAAAAATGAAAAATTAATATGCATACCGCATCATATAACTTTAAGTACTCTTCTACTACATACTTACATACATACCTACAAGTTGCTTCTCTTATTCTTTTTGTTTTTGTGTTTGTTGCTTATTCTAAAGTAATATAAAATATAACAAATGAATACTCGTATTTGGAACCAGTATCCTTATTAAAACTGTTTACTCTAGTCACTAACATTGCCTTTATCGTATATAGATGTTGCTTTGGCGCAGGAACAAAAAAAAAAAAGCAAAACACAAATTTGCAGTTAAACTAACTTGGCTTAAAAATGTTTTTCTTTCTTCTCTTTCTCTCCTTCTTTTTTTTAAGCATTTGTCCATCAACAAATGTTTTTTAATTAAAAATTACATTCAACATACATCTTTTGTAATACACCTTATACCGATACACGCACACGGTATAAAAGATAGTGGAGAGGGAAAAAGGATCTGATCATCAGTGGTGAAAGAAAAATGTTTAGTGAAAATGTTTGTGAAACGAATAGTTTTTGCAAGTTCGAACGTTCTGATAAAATTGTAAAAACAAATACGATTTTCAGTGAATATACCATAAATTCACCCCCGGATATAAACATATGATATTTATTGGCTTCAATCGTCAAAGCAAATGTTATAAGCAGGGAAATCAGAAATATGCAATTGCATGTTTTTTTTCTTTTTTTTTTGGTGAACTAATCAAATCGGATGTAAATATTTATCCGTTTCATGAATTCTTACATAGATCTGTTAGTGCATATATAGAGAGTTGATTCAACTTCGAAAGTATGTAAAATCACATTACATTAACGTAGTCAAACTTTCAACATGGAATTAAATATAAAAATGTTAGCTTTCTGAATTAGTTTAATATCAAAAACAACAACAGCAAGTTGAAAATGTTTCAACGTCGATTTTAAAATGCCAAAACATAAATTTAAAGGCGTACGTTTTTAAATTAAAAAAGTATATTTTCGATTCAATGCGAAAACACTTTTGAAATTATAATGCACGTTGTTGAATATATTTTAATGATGAAGCAACATTAAATTAATGTTAGTCTTTGATTTAACTTTCTAGTACTTCACTTTGAATTTGTGCAATCCTATAACAATTTTGAATATTTTAGAATAAAGTTATATAAACCAGAAGTCAAAATTAACAAAATTTGAATGCTGTCAAATAAAATTTTTTGTGAAAAAAATAGTTTTGGTGATACTGAAATCAAAGTTCAATAAAAAAATTCACATCTGCAATATAAGATATTAATTTATTACTGTTACTGCCGATATTACAAGGTAAGTAAATACATTTAAATATATTTTTACGACACATGCAGTCTCAGGCAGCGGCAGGCAATATGCTAAAACGCCTAACACATTCTATTGAAGTTCGAAGTACTGTTTTCCCATAAAGTACCAATTCCCCGTTATAAGACAGTACCCATTCATATACATATTACACTTATAAGTGCTCCCCTATCCAACTCCAAAAGTAATTGAGCTCATTCAGTGGCGTTCTTGCCAATTCGCTGGCAGCTTTGTTCAGCTGACACTTCAGTGATCAGATACCCAGCATAATCGCACCACATAATGGTCCATAAGCCCCCTAAGGGCAATCCTACAGAAAGATATAAATAAAAAAAATTCCAATTTTTGATTTAAGATTGGCCAATGTAAAAACAAGTTTTCACATTAATTTTGAATCTAAATTATTTTTAAAATGAAAGTTGTTGAATTTACGATTTTCCATCTTGGCTAGTTTTCATAGTTGCTTTTTGTTGATTTGAGATTGTTTCTGTCGAATTTCTGTTCTTTGTTCTCTGAGTGTGATGCCACTGGAAAAAATTTCGCAAATATTATTGTAAGAGTTCTACGTTGTGACGAAGAAATATTGAGACAAAATTCTTAATTAACATAGTTGATTTAAACAAAATCAATCACTACACAATTGCACAACATTCTAACGATTCGTTAAAGATATTGGTGACGAGTTTCACATTTTTTTTATGGTAAAGTGGACAAATTTGTTTATCTCAATATTCTACAAGAACTTATGAAGCATAGTGCAGAGAAAGGGGGTATCACAAGCAATTCTACCAAGACAACTATCCCAAGCAAATATCATTGATCTATACCTGACTCAGACTTACGAAAACACCTGCGCCAAGCCCAGAATTTAATGTAATTGAACATCTTTAGAAGTAATTAGCTAGAACTGTTTTTGAGATAAAGTTTAAATTCAGCTTTAGATGACATTATTAAAAGTTTAAAACTCCATTGAGCCGAAAGAATGCAAAAATTTGTAAAATCAGTTCCTACGTGCTTAGTGTTTGCTTTCGATTACAGAGGATATGTAAATATTAACTGTTCGATTATTGCATTTTAGGTATTCAAACTTTGCTTTAATCGATTATGCGTTGAGCTCAAAAAATGGCTCTTTGTGTTTCTGATGAAACTTACAGTTATTACTGGTTTAAATGTTGGTGTTTTTATTATGCATAAAAACGGCTTATAAAGGGTCCGCCATCTAAAGTTTTTTTTTCAACTAGTGCTTATTTCGTGAAAGGTAACACTTAGCTCATGTCTGATTTGACAGATAATTAGTTTTATCCTTCCGAATACGCTTGAACAACGCTAGGAAATATTGCGACATTACTTTGAAAATCATGGTAATGTTGCAGAATGAAAAAAATAAGAAAATCATCTTTTCAGATGAAGCTCATTTTGATCTTGGCGGGTACGTAAACAAGCAAAATTGTCGCATTTTGGGCACAGAAAACCCGCACGCATACATTGAAAAGCCGATACACCCAAGACGAGTCACTGTTTGGTGCTGATTTTGGTTCAGAGGCATAATTGGGCCATTTTTCTTCGAAAATGAGCAAGGAGTGGCCGTTACAGTCAATGGCGATAGTTATCGAGCCATGTTGAACGAATTTTTGTTCACAAAAATTTAAGAGGAGGATATTAGCAACATTTGGTTTCAACAGGACGGCGCTACGTGCCACACAGCCGAAGTTACACTCGATGTTTTGCGCCCTGTCTTGGAAGATCGCATTATCAGCCGCAGAGCTGATGTCGTTTGGCCACCTCGGAGCTGCGATTTGACACCGTTGGACTATTATTTGTGGGGTGCCGTCAAAGATAAGTGTTACGTCATCAAGCCAGAGACAATTGACGCTTTAAAGAACAATATTCGTGAGGCCATTGGTGAAATACAGCTGCACGCAATCGATAATGTGCTTAAAAATTGGACCGATCGTGTAGGCTACTGCATGGCCAGCCGAGGCAGCCATTTGAATGAAATTATTTTCCATTATTAACCGGAAGGATTGTACTTTCAAATAAAAAAAGAAATTTGAGAAAATATTTAGTAGTTTTTTTACAGCTTTTTCAAAAAAAAAAAAAAAAAATTATTTAGCGGACCCTTTATTTGATGTATAATTATATTTTTATGTTCAGAGGTATTTTCTATTAAAAAAAAACTTTTGTCCGTTTATACCTTTGTATATAATATTTTTTTTCGTATGTGTAATTTTGGTGCCGGTTGTGCAATTAAAAATGCTGTTAGTGGCAACACTTTGCCAAAGTCATTAAGGTATTTCACCCTAAACTAACACATGTTATTTGCATTATTCATGGACTGCAGTGCTTATGCGAATGTATTGGAGATCAATACGAAAAGTTAAATGAAATAATTTGAAATGTAAAGAAAGTTCCAAACAAAATTGAAATTTTAAAAGAAATGTATCCAGAACTTTCATTGCGGCCTGAATCAGTTACAACTTCTTGAAGAACTTGTCTTGCGACATCAATTAATTAAGAAAAGACCTTCAAAGTTCTTAAAGCGTTAAATAATGCGGAGTTTTAATACATTAAAATATCAATATTTTAACTAAAATAAAAAAATGAATTGATTTTAATTGCTGCAATCTTTGGGTTCATTGAAAAGTTATTTAAGAAACTGGAAACCAATGACCTAACATGCATTGAGTAGTATGCCGTAATAACTGAGACCGAATATTACAGAATTTAAAGTAAAACTAAGCAAAAATAAAGTATAGCAAAAACGAAGGATTTCAATTTCTGTTTTTTCAGAGATCAGTCTTAAATTTTTAAATCATATTTAGAGATTTTTACTGCATATTTTATGCGCATAAAACACTTTTTAAGAGCATATTTCTGGTTTTGCTGCTGATTAACCTTAGACTTTTCCTTAATTATTTTCGCTCTTTAGTGGGTATCTTCAGTTTTAGGAATAGAGAAAGGTAACTTGATGGTGGTGTTGTTCTGAGCATTTTTTTCTTATTCTACTTATCACAAATGGTTGACAGCTTCAAGTTTTTGGGTACATGACCTCTCTGTAGGAAATTCTGATAAACTAAGCCATTGTAATCGAAAAAACAGGAAGCAACACATTAACATTTTATAAAATTTTGAATGCCTATTTAGATATCGGTTTCTCTGCGCTCTTTCATTTCAATCTCTAACCATATAGATACATACTAATGTTTCGTTACCAGTCACAACAATTAAAAAAATCCGATTACATTTTCTTGTTCTTCTTCATCCTGTCAGCCTGTTGTTGAACAATAGGATCTTCTCGACCTTTTGGAAAGAAGTTAAAAATTATTTTTTAATCAATATGACTCACCAATTAAAATTTTAGCCCCCATATTCATAAAAATTATTTTTGATTTCTAAAGGGTTTATAAAACAAATTTTCATAAAAATTCTCTTTTATAAATCGAAAATATTTTTTTGTATTACTTTGACTTTTCTTGTTTGATTTCCTAATTTGTTAAAAAAAAAGTTTCTTTTTACATTGATTGTCGCCTTATCGTCGATTAAATATTCGAATCATGTTATTGCATCTCTAATGCAATTTATGTTTGTTCATTAACTCGTACTTTGGTTTTTTATTTTATTTCAGTTTTCATGCGAATTTATATTCAAGTTTATATTGGAATTATAAGATGATCTTAACGAAAAAAAAAATACATATATAGGTATGTATATATAAAAGTTTACTTCTTTTTGGGCGTGTAAAGAATTTATTAATTTTCTTTAGGAATATGCAACGGAAGAAGAAAGAAATAATGCCATGGGAATTAATCATAAGATGGTCAGCTTTATTGAGGTAATAAATGTAATAGTTTAGTATTGTTTCTTTTAAAGGCAACAAAGAAAAAAAAGCTTAATAAAGTACATTTTGAAAACAACGAAAATAATTTTTAACATATTATACTAAAATAATATTCAGATTTTTCCTTAACTATATTATACATAATTTTATAATATAAAATTTACAAGTTAATGTTAGAAAGCAAACTACGTTTAATATCACTGACTTCACAGATAAAATCAATAAACCCGTAATGATATTGTAATCATTGAATAATCTACAGAAGGGAAACGAATTCGCATCATTCGTCCTGTAGCTGACCAGTGCATGAGGACGATAATGACGAGAAAATCTAACAGGAATTCTAAAACACAAGTCCAGAAGTAAAAATTCATAATCAATATCACCCGCAATAAGGTTGCAACCCAAACAAATACCCATAACTGCCTTCCTACGCTCTAAAAGTAGAAAGTTTATTCAGCCCAACCTAGTCCGATACGAAGCAAATCCATCGCTACAATTTTACCGAAAGCGACGTAAACAGAATAATAAAAACTTCTTCTGCACTGACGCAGTTGATTCAATATGGCACTGATAATAAGGTTTCCAAACAGCCGAGACATACTCCAAAATTGACCTAACAAGTGATATGTATAAATGTCTCGTAATATAAGGATCTGAAAACTCTCTCGACCCGAGCCTTACTAGTCTTCATGCTAATATAATAAAGAAATGACAGTTTCCTGTCCAATAGCACACCTAGATCAAGGAAGACAGAAACCGTCTCTAACCGGTAAGTATCAATTGTATACCCGAAAGGAATATCACTCCTGCGAGAAAAAGCCATATGCTTACATTTTTTCAAGTTGAGATCCATCAAATTAATTCTACACCAACAATAAAAACATATAACTCTACGTTGCAGAACAGTCTGCCCATAAATATCATCAGAAGAATAAAATAATTTAACATCATCAGCATACGTAAGAACAATACAATCAGAAAATAAATTAGAAAGGTCACTAAGGAATGACAAGAACAAAAGCGAACTCAAATGGCTACCCTGCGGAACTCCGGAAGAAACATACACGGCCTTAGACAACATATTTTGAAACAAAACTCTCTGAGTCCTAAAGGCGAGCTAAGAATTTATCCAACGATAAAGTGCAAGTTTATGAAGCAAAATCCTATGATCAACTCTATCAAAGGCCTTACTAAAGTCAGTATAAATAACATCAGCTTGAGCACATAGCCCCTAAAGACTCAAGGTCAAGAAGGTTAGTTACGGTCGACCTACACTTTAATAAACGATGCAGAGAGGGTGACATTATAGATCTCGTCTGCAAAGAGAGATAATCAGTCACCAACTTCTCCATTAGTTTAGGAATGGCACTAAGCTTGACAATTCGATATTCTCGATCTACTACCCGACTTATTTAAAGGAATAATAAAGGACTCCTTCCAAATACAAGGAAAATGATCTATCTCTAAAAGTCTATTAAAGATAAACGTCAAGGGACCATTCAATACACCAGCACATCATCTCAAAACACAGGTAGGAACCCCATCAGGTCCTGGCAAGTGTGTAGATTTTAGCCCAGACAACAACAAGTCTCAACACCAAATTTATGAATATTATCAAATTTATTATATTGTTACGAAAATAAGAATAAAACAATGCACTGTGGGATTTTGGTATATTTTTTGTCACCCTATCAATTTGGCAGCACTGCCACATGCACCATCTTTACGTAACATTGGAATTAACGGATATGGAAATAGAAGATAGTCGATATTTCCTGAACCTTCCAAACTGTAGGCAATTAGGTATATAAAGGGCTGCTTTACCTACACGTCGGTTTTAGTTATCGTTTTGCTGTCATAAGATAAAGACATGGTTGAGCGGAAATAAAAGTGTTGTATAAGCGAATAATAAGTTGCTGTATTAAGATAAACTGTATAAACGTTATAGTGTAGTAAATAAATAAAACTATAACAACAATAAAGCGGTGTTTGTTTCATTTTAACGCAATTTAAACGAACTCAAACGTTTTATATTATGACCACTACAAACCTCCGAACACAATAGTATCAATTTAGTTGTTCACTTGGAGTACAGACGCTAAAAGGTCTGGGGTGGGTAATTCTTTGTTGTGCTCAGTTTCGACCTTTTTGGTATGGGTGATCCTATCTAAAGTATCCATAATTACGACTGTCAACTTGGCATTGGACTTCTTGGGCATAACTCTCGCTTCTCGTCAAGATAACTGCTCTTTGTGATTTTATAGTAGTCGATTTATAACTAACATTAACGGCAATATAAATTTTGAACGAAAAATTTAAAAAAAAAACTTATTCTTTGAGATCAATTTTAATACAAATAAATTTTTTATGACTTTAAATCCAAATTCTTTAAAACAAAAATGTCCATAATCAGCTCTAAGTTTTTACCTAAAAATCAAACAAATCCAGATAGGGGACTAACCCTAACTTTTTTTTTACTACCCAACAATTGCTTAATTATGGGTTTATTTCGTAATAATCAGAGAAAAATGTTGGCCTATTTCATACATATGGATATTGTATTAAATATAATTGGGAAATATATATGTATTTGTACCAATTTTAATCAAGACTTGGTAATAAATTATAAATTTACGTTTTTTAGTTTTTAATTTAATTTAATTTTCCTTTGATGTTTTGGCATATTTCTTTTGTATGGAAAATTTTATATTTTTATCATAAATTTTATTTGATTAGTGATTGGCTTACATTTTCATTTTTAGTTTGTTTTATAATCATTCAAAATGTTTTATATATTTTTTTTAAAGATTTAAACTGCATAACATAAATTTAATTGTCTCGTATATATGTATGTATGTTGTATGTCATGTCAATTTGGGAGTGGTTCACATGTTTAATATCTCAATGGCCCATAAAATATAATTAAAAGATATTTTCTGTATTGGCATTTAAATTTTCAGTCGTAATAAAAATTTAGACAATAAAGAAGCAAATGATTTAAGAAAAATACAAAGTTCGAGTATAATCATCATAAATTTATTAAAATTTTTATTATTTATTTATTTATTTTTGTAGAAAGAAAGGAACACGAAATATGTCAATAAAACTTTTATATAATTAACAAAATGTTTGAAAAATAAATATTAATTAAAATATGAATGAGCATATTTAAAAGCAAAGTTGATTTGAAACAAGTAGGGAGTTTTTTTTACTTTAAATTAATAAATTAATTTAATTAATTAAGAGATTAAGCGATTGGTTAACAATTTTTTTAAACAAAGAAGAAGAAAGTAGTATTTGTTATAATACTATATATGTACATATTCCTGGTATATTGAAAAATATTTTAAAACAATAAAATTGTTATGAAAAGATTTCCATGTGCATTTAAGGTTAAGGCGAGTCAATTGATTATTCATATCTATATAACCCCAAAAGACTTAAATTCCAAATTATTTGATGACTTTCATTACTTTCTTTGTGTACAAAAAAATTATTACAACTGAATTTCTCCTAAATTTTTTTAAGTTTGTAGTTAAAAATATATAATAATAAACTCTTATAAACTACCTTAGATCACTGGTAAGTAATTATTTCTGCCAAAACGATTTTACGTCGCACACACCTCGGATCCAATTCTATTCATTGTTTCAGAGATGTCAGCAACATTTGTCATTTATAAGAAAATGAACAATATATTCGGCTATTATTTCACAGTTATTAATTATATATGTATTTATTTTAAAAATTAGGTGAATAATTAAGAGCAACGTTTTACATCAACAGTGCACAGTGGGACAGGATTGAAAATATGCGGAATTAATTAAACCGCTGGGCTTAGGTATAAATACGAGTATCTTTGGAAAGATTGTGCGTGGACCTGGTGTTTATGAATCAATCAAACAAATTTTTCCTTTGGACCGTGCCGCCTGTGCAGTGTTACCATATTGGTGCTTTTCTGGTATTTTTTGGTGCCTCTTTGCTTCATATATCCGCAGAATTACTTAAAAAACCCGCTTTTTAAAAACAGGTAATTGTAGTGCTGTTTTGCTTTTTTCACATTGCTCTTTCAATGCTTTTTTGTATAGCAATGAATACTCAAATTTTACTATACTTACAAAATTTTAAGTTGTGAGAGGGAAGTATTGAGATAACAAGAAATGCATTTTTATATACCATATATCATAGAATATTGACAAATCTTGAAATAAACATTACTCCTTGAATACGATTCATGAAGTTTTGTGTTTGGTCGATAACTTTGGATTTTGATCGAAATCTCGTAAGTAAGATATTATTCAGATATAAATGTCCCATAATAGATTTACATCTTGTATGGTTGTACGATTTGCATATGTTGACATGTCATACATGTCAATACGAGTACAACATGACGTTACAATAACTAAATACAACAACAAAACACAAGCAAGCTAGGATTATAACAAGACAGCACACTAACTTATATACAACATATAGAACACAATGAGAAAATCCCACTTCATTTATGAACATTGGTTGTAATTCTCATTGTGTTTACATTATTTTTAACACAAATGATCACTATTTGGAAGTGATTATTTTATTTTTTATTTTTACGAACCGCAAATTGTAGCAGTGTTTGTGAAAAAAAGGGTCAAAAAAGGGTGTTTTAAAGTAAAATAGGGTCAAGTTTTTGTAAAAAATTTATTTCAAATAAAAAAAAAACGAATTTTAACAGTTAATTAAATATATTAAACTAAAATAAAAGTAATTATACATACATACTTAAATTATAAATCAATGTTAAAACTAAAAAGCAATTCACAACTATATTCAAATATTAGTCATATTATCAAAAAGAAAGAAGTTACTTTTACAAAAACTCTTGATAATGTTTATCACTTTTTAGAAATACTTTTTCTATATTTTGTAATTATTTCTTTACTTGGAGTCCATTTTTCCAGCCACGATTCGACCAAATTGAGAGAGGAAAGCATGGATTTACAAGTTTTCATTTAAAGTTTGTTTATAAGTCAGTGATAGTATTTAAAAATTCTTTTAGCGGATGCAAAGTAAATATATATTTATGTATGTAACGAATTCATATAAATTTGAATATACAGTCGCACAGAAACATATATATATCCCCTTCAAAAAATGGATTTTACATAGAACTATAAGGTTTGGGCTTTCAAAAATGCTATATTGTAAATCAACGCGAAAAATTAAACAAAGAATATAGAGGTTTTGCATAACATAACATAACATAAGCTTAAAGAAAAATAATAAATTCAATTTTCTGCACTCTGAAAAGTATACATGCTCTGCAGTATTAGGTAACTAATTATCCAAAAAAAAAAAATTAAAAGTTGTTTTGTTGTTTTATATGTATTTATATTTCATAGAGCCATATTTAATCATTAAATTTAAATAAATTTTTTTATCGTAGTGTCACTTGAATTATTGTCATATCCTTTAGGAAGAGCAGTCTTACAGCCTTATTTGTTTTTAATTGCACTTTTTTGTATTAGGTTATCCAATTTATTAAATAAATTATCTGTGGGACTTATGTCAGGTGACTAATAAGTAAAGGGTGTTTTTTATAGTGGTATAGAACTTAAAGTTGCAATAAAACAACGATGGATTATTCGAATGACATGAATTTTATTTATCCGAAAGACAATCTTATGGCATTACATTTTAAATATGATTTCTGGCATACGACCACCACGGCTGGAGCGGATGTAGTTCAATCTAGACGTCCAATTTTCGTATTGCCGTATATTGGCAATAGCACGGCGAATGTTGTCTTCAAAATGGTCAAGCGTTTGTGGCTTTACCGCATAGACCAATGACTTTACATAGCCCCACAGAAAGTAGTCTAGCGGTGTTAAGTCACAAGATCTTGGAGGCCAATTCACAGGTTCAAAACGTGAAATTAGGCGGTCACCAAACGTGTCTTTCAATAAATCTATTGTGGCACGAGCTGTGTGACATGTTGCGCCGTCTTGTTGAAACCACATCTCCTGGACATCATGATTATTCAATTCAGGAATGAAAAAGTTAGTAATCATGGCTCTATATCATCATATCGATCACCATTGACTGTAACGTTCTGGCCACCATCGTTTTTGAAAAAGTACGTTCCAATGATTCCACCAGCCCATAAAGCGCTCCAAACAGTCAGTTTTTCTGGATGTAACGGTGTTTCCACATACACTTGGGGATTAGCTTCATTCCAAATGCTGCAGTTTTGTTTGCTGACGTAGCCATTCAACCAGAAGTGCGCTTCATCGCTAAACAAAATTCGCTTATGAAAATTGAAAACATTGAAAATTGAAAAAAAAAATTCACTTATGAAGAATAAAAATTGCACTATTTGCAAGCGTTATTCAGGCGTGAGTCTATTCATGATGAATTGCCAAGCCAAACTGACAATAAATCCCTTGACAACTGTTAAATCGGTCGCCATCTTGAAAAGTAATGCCAACTTAAAGTTCTATACCTCTATAAAAAACACCCTATAGAATGAACTTGTCAAGTCAAGTTTTGATGTCGGAACTTCTAGTTTATTTAACTTTTTGTTTTCGTCACACTTAAATATTTATAATACTCCTACTTTCATCGCTCAAAACATCTTTACTCCAAAATTCTTCAACATAAAATTTTAATACCCGCGATTATATATGTTAGGCAGTTTTCTCATTGTTTTCCATATTGCTTGATGAAGCCTGCTGTTCATCTATTCTTTTTGATTTAACCACAAACAAACAAATATATTTTTATGCATAAGTTAATATAATTAGATATTTGGGTTTGTAATACTTACTTGTCCATTCGCATTTATTTTGTTGCAAATGTTAACATATGTGTATATGGATGGCACGCGAAACTACAAAATTAAATGGAAACTTTCTCGCTGTCAAAACTTAAGCCGAAACACATATGTACATAAATCAGGGCATATCGCAGTTGATCATCAGTTCATTTAACACAATTATGAAACTTTATATGAAAAAAATAGGTGTGCTTAGAATATGACAGTTGCATAAAAGTCAGTTGTTGTATAATAATAACATCGAATGCAATTTTTTCACAAAACTCATGCATGTTATGTGTATATACAACATACATATATAAAAGCTAATTGTACTGAGAATTTTTGTGAGGAATTTTGGACCTTTGCTCATGTTCAAAAAGGGTCAAAAAAAGTGTCATTGGCATGAAAAAGAGTCAAAAGTGATACTTTAGTGTCACAACGGCAACGCTGATTGTAAGGTCTACCGAATTTATCCTTCAAAAGGATTATAAGTAGCTGGTAACAACGTCTTCTGCATTTATCCTGTTACCATTGTAGCATACTAATGGAGACGGATAACAAGGGCGACTCTCTTGCCGTCTCAATACACTTATATTAACCTCCAATTGTAAGGTTCTCCGATCCATCCTATAATTGGATTATAAGTAGTTGGTGACAAGATCTTCCGAATTTATGCTATCAACATACTTGTGTGTACATACGATCCCCCAATTGTAAGGTCTCCCGCATTTATTCTATAATTTGGCTATAAGTAGCAAATGTTGAGGTCTTCCGTATTAAAGCTGCCACCAGTTTGGTAATACTCACTCGAGTAACCACCACTCTAGACGGCAACTCCTGCAAAATCCTACCAGGTCTTACTGCCGACAACATTTTCTGTAATCCCGCCAGGCTGTAACCACCGATGACCGTTCCTGTACCTGTAAACCTGCCGAATAACCGTTCATGTATCCGTAATCCCGTAGACAACCGTTTCTGCCAGGCTAACTACCGGTAACCGTTCCTCTACCCGTAAGCTTGTAGACAACCGCTCCTGCCAGGATAACAGCAAACCGTTCCTGTACCTGCGTGCTTACCAGATAAATTTACGAAAAATAAATTGCCGCCAACTATTCCTGAACTCCTGCTATATTGACTGCCAGATGACCAGTAACCTGACCTTCTCAACAACGACGCCAAATTCAACCCCCTCGAACCAAGTCTGTGGTAATTAAGTTAGCGAGTAGGCGTAGAAAATGAAGGCTTAAATAAAGTTTTGCTTAAATTTTAAAAACGATAAGAAATTATCGTATTTTATTTACAAAGGACGCAGACCTTTGTTCCAGCCCTGGGCAGACCGAGTCATAGCCCAGCTAGGAAAGAAAACTGCGTTACACGAGAACGAAGTAAAGTGTCAACATATTTGATATTTACGTGTTGTTGATGTATTTTCTCATTAAACTAAAAATATAAAGGAAATAAAGTTCCAAGTGAAAACAAATATTTAGCGAATTATTCACTTCTCATATTATTAGGTTTAGATTTGTTATATTTTAGCAAATTGTTAGCTTAATAAAACGTTTATTTAATACCAGAAGTATAATATTTCTTTGTCAGAAAAGAAAACTCCATAACATATTTACTAGATAGGGTGATTTTGGCGCATACAATATAGTGTACTTTTAGTACTTGTTGCACAAATTTTGTTGTTGAAGCAATTCGCCAGAGTCATGGAGAAATAGGCATTTCGCATAAGCACTACTTATCGAAGCCAGGGCGGAGATGGATAGCGCTTAATTAAAGATCTTTTATATAAGATCGATCTTCACTTAACTGCACGTAGTGAAAAAAGTTTATCAAAAATGAAATTAAAATACATAATTCGTACAAATTTTTGACTTTGTTTAAGTTGCTTTTTCAGGGATAATCTAACCGATACATTTTGCTACAGTTGCTATGAGCCGATAAACATACTCTCGATATGGTTTATAAAATGATTTCACTTTTATACTAAATTATTTATAGGACACGCAGTAGTTATATAGGGTCTGCCATCTAACGTTTTTTTTCAACTAGTGCTTATTTCGTGAATGGTAACACTTAGCTCATGTCTGATTTGACAGGTAATTAGTTTTATCCTTCCGCTGTACGAATATGGTTGTGTATACGCTTGAACAACGCCGATTTTGCAAAAAAATCATCTTTTCAGATGAAGCTCATTTCGATCTTGGCGGGTATGTAAACAAGCAAAATTGACGCATTTGGGGCACAGAAAATCCGCACGCATACATTGAAAAGCCGATACACCCAAGACGAGTCACTGTTTGGTGCGGATTTTGGTCCAGAGGCATAATTGCGCCATTTTTCTTCGAAAAAGAGCATGGAGTGGCCGTTACAGTCAATGGCGGTCGTTATCGGGCCATGTTGAACGAATTTTTGTTCACAAAAATTGAAGAGGAGGATATTAGCAATATTTAGTTTCCACCTCGGAGCTGCGATTTGACACCGTTGGATTATTATTTGTGGGTGTCCTCAAAGATAAGTGTTACGCCAACAAGCCAGAGACAATTGACACTTTAAAGGACAATATTCGTGAAGCCATTGGTGAAATACAGCTGCACGCAATCGATAATGTGCTTTAAAATTGGACCGATCGTGTAGGCTACTGCATGGCCAGCCGAGGCAGCCATTTGAATGAAATTATTTTCCATTATTAACCGGAAGGATTGTACTTTCAAATAAAAAAAGAAATTTGAGAAAATATTCTGTAGTTTTTTTTTTATAGCATTTTCAAAAAAAAAAAATTTATTTGGCGGACCCTTTATTTCAATAGACTTAAACGAATCAAATTACTAAGGCAAAGAGAAAAATATTTGATTTAATGGAATAAATTTACTTTAACGAATATTTTCAATTTTAAAGTAAAATTCGCTGTAAGCAATATATTTGTGTAGCAAGAGGTGGGTCGAACTATTTCTCTTACAGTTGTTGTAAAATTCATGTAAAAATTTAAAACTTTAATTATTACAAACAATCACAAAAAAAATAAATAAATAAATAAATTTTACCACTAATTAAAATAAATAGTGTATTACTCGTAAATGTATTTAAAAATTCTAATGGTGTCGGCTATTATTATCTTTAAAAATTTAAAAATAGTCATGGTATTACTGAAAGAAATTTTTATGAAAAAAATCGATAATTTTTTCCAAAAAAGAAAAAGAAATATTGAAACGATATTGACCAACATTTTGTCTTGTTTAACAATCAGTTCATGTCAATCATTGTAGAAAAAAAAACATAATCTGAGGGGAAAACTAATGAATGGACGAATTAAGTGATTGGTATTGATCGTTAACTTAAATAATGTTTTGACAGATTTCTTTCATTTTAGGTTTCACTTATTGTTTTCTACTTCATAGACTTTCAATTTGAAGATCATTTACTTTTTTTAATGCTTTTTCGAAACCACTGTAAATAAATGATATCTGAGTGATATGTTGGTCAACTATCATTACATAGATGTTTAAGGCGATAATGATGTGTTAAATACTTTTTAATTTTACTACAGAAGGGCTTATTATTAATTGTTGTTTCTTTAATTAACAACGATACAAAATATAATTTAATTTAGAGCAGTTAATTATCAAAATTAGATTACTAAGTCTTTTTCTAATTAATATACTTTTACGAAGTACAATAAAACCTAAATAGTATGCTAATATGTTAAATTTATAATATCTTTTGTTAAAACTTGGACTATGCCGGCTACTTTTTATAATTGTATAGTAGCTATACAAAAATTTAGAATTAGTGAATTATTCGCATCATATAGAAAACTTATGCAAGTTAAGTTTCCTGGAAATAGAACCTTTTGTGTAAAGTGTGTGTGAGATATCATCGAAATCTTTTATTTCATTAAAAGGCATATGAATGCCATTATGTATGAAATATAACATCGAGCAAATGCACGCAGCGGCTTCGCTGGTTAGTACGTATAAGAAATGTCAAATTTTCCGTAACTCCGGCTGTGAAACGCGCTGTGGGTTGCGTATTATTCTCATATACCTGCGAATTAAGAAATTCTACAAGAAAATGTCTAACAGAGCCAAATTTAACGAGTTTGACTTCCTGTTCATATCACCCTCAATCGCTCGTGCATAATGTGTAATTTGTATGACACGTAGCGCTAATGTTTATGACACGAAGGGCAAGTGACCAAAAGGCGTTGGTAATCAAATATCCAAAGCGCATATCTTTGACGACGATGACTTTGGAAAAGTCGCACAGTGGCTTTAAAATAATGTTACACCATGTTGCTAGGAGTACAGGATGTTCAAAAATGGGACTCAAAGTCGAAGAACTAATAATAATCATTAAAAATTAGTGTATGTGTGTATATACAGTCGTGGAATAAATAATAGGGACACATCAAAATTTTCTTAAATTAAAATTTTTTAAATTTTTAATTATCATTACAAAAATTATATAAATAATGCATTGTAATTGAAAGAAGTTCGAATATCTTTCTTTATATAATTTTTCTAATGATAAATAAAAATTTAAGAAAATTTTAATTTAAGAATATTTTGATAGCTCCCTATTATTTCCTCAACCAATTTCTTTAAATTTTTATAGTATCTCTTATACAAAGTAAATATTTATTTGTGTATATCTTCAAAATGGTAATATAGTAAAGGGTCCGCCATCTAACGTTTTTTTTTCAACTAGTGCTTATTTCGTGAACGGTAACACTTAGCTCATTGACAGATAATTAGTTTTATCCTTCCGCTGAACGAATATGGTTGTGTATACGCTTGAACAACGCTGGGCCTGCGACCGACTTACAGAAGATGCCGATTTTACCAAAAGAATCTTGGCGGGTATGTAAACAAGCAAAATTGTCGCATTTGGGACACAGAAAACTTGCACGCATATATTGAAAAGCCGATACACCCAAGACGAGTCACTGTTTAGTGCGGATTTTGATCCAGAGGCATACTTGGGTCATTTTTCTTCGAAAATGAGCAAGGAGTGGCCGTTACAGTCAATGGCGATCGTTATCGGGCCACGTTGAACGAATTTTTGTTCATAAAAATTGAAGAGGAGTATATTAGCAACATTTGGTTTCAACAGAACGGCGCTACGTGCCACACAGCCGAAGCTACACTCGATGTTTTGCGCCCTGTTTTTGAAGATCGCATTATCAGCCGCAGATCAGATGTCGTTTGGCCACCTCGGCCCCACTATTATTTGTGGGGTGCCGTCAAAGATAAGTGTTACGCCAACAAGCCAGAGACAATTGACACTTTAAATGACAATATTCGTGAAGCCATTGGTGAAATACAGCTGCACACAATCGATAATGTTTTTCAAAATTGGACCGATCGTATAGGCTACTGCATGGCCAGCCGAGGCAGCAATTTGAATGAAATTATTTTCCATTATTAACCGGAAGAATTGTACTTTCAAATAAAAAAATAAATTTGAGAAAGTATTCAGTAGTTTTTTCTTATAGCATTTACAAAAAAAAAAAAAAAAAAAAAAAAATTATTTGGCGGAGCCTTTATATGGTAAAAGTCTCTAAATTTGATATTAATAGCGTCGTGACCGATAAAAACATCAGCCAAAAAGTGGGGGGAATCGGATAATTGGGCATGGTAACTCCCATACAAACTAAATACTGACTTTTGTATATCTGGAAAACGGTAGTAAGTACTCAAATGCACTGATTTTTTCATGTTTGTACAATTTCTTGTACTGATTATTATTTTGAAAAATTATCAACGCTTTTAATTTTACATAATTTGTTTATTCTCTGTGAAAGATCCAGCGAAGTATTTGTTGAACTATAAAAAGTAGTCCAGATTCAATAGGTATTGGTTGTTTGTCGTATTTCTTGTCGTATTTCAACATTTTTTTCTACATATTGTTACGTTTTTACCTTTTTAAAAACGTTTATTTATGAGTTCGTACATATATTGCAGTTAAAATAAAATACATAAATATTGTGTTTGGTTTTTAGTTAATAATTCTTTTTTTAACACAGTTATGTGTTTCACTGCTCGGAACCTTTTCACGAGCAATAACAATTTGTATTCTTTATTGCACTCTCTGTTTACTACTTTGAAAACAAGAACAATTACTCGACAAATCTTTCTACCAAAGGTCTTTCCACTTGAACGTTATTAAAACTTACGTTCGATTACTACTTAAATTCTTTTCAACTAGAGGTTATCCAGACTAAACCATATTTACTGATCTCCAACTAAACTGGTGTTTACTTCACGACTCACTTCGCGAGCTTACTCCTTATAAACTCTCTTCACACCGAATTCAAACCAATAAACTTTCTTCACTCTGAGTTTACAACACGTAAACTTTTTCGCTGAGTTTACACTAAATAAACTAACTGCTCACCGCATCGATGTGCTTTTTATATGGCTGAGTCAACAATATTTCGAAAGCTCTCGGACCTCTCGATATTTTAGGTAGATTCCATTTATTTCCTTCAGTTTCTTTTTAGTTCTTATTCTTTAGTTCTATTTCTTTCAGTACTTGTTGTTTGTTGTTGTTGTTTGTTATTGTCTGCCACTTATTTTCTTTTCTGCCTATTTTTGTTGCTGCCGTTGTTGTTGGTTATTTGTAAACAGTACGTATAGTTCCTTTTTTGCAGCTTTTTTAATTATTTTTAGCAATCTAATAACGACAGGGGTGCCCAACCTGATTTTTGTAATAATATATATGTATATTAAAGAAAAAAATTTATATAAAAAAATTTCGAAAAATGACTACGACTCGATAACCATGATAAGGGTTAATGTGTTTAAAAATCCTACAATTAAAATGATCAGAAAATTTCCAATAAAACTCTTAACGAAAAATTTGAGTTTTGTGTTTAAGATTGAAGCGAAATTCTCCGTCATGTAACATCACGTTGGCTTAGCTTAACTCTAGCAATCAAAATACTATAAGAATTATGCTGCAATAAAAAGTTATTTCTCTTCAAATAATTATTTTAAGTCCCGGGCTTAACAAAGAAAACTTTTTTGTTTGTTCAAAATTAGCTTTATTTATCAACATTATATTGAGGTCTGTGAACAGCCAGTAGCCGCTGGGAACCAATTCTGACGAATACGGTAGGTGTGGGAGCAATTCGAAGTTGAATTCATGTAGTTTTGCCATTGTCTCTGAATCAACACGCTCTTGTTTTTGGTTAACAGTGAGCAAACGCGGCACCCACTTTGAACAGATCTATCTCATAATCAAATGCTCATGCAGTATAAAGCCAACACATTCTTTTGACTTCTTTACGATGTCAACTAACTCACATAACTTCATTTTTCGATTATTTAAAAGCAATTTTGTGGATTTTTTTAATGTTTTCTGGTGTTACTTACTCATTGGACGTCCACTACGTTCTGCATCATTTGTATCTCTACAACCACGTTTGAAGTCAACAAACCATTGTTGAAATTGTTTTCGATCCATTGTTCTGAAAATAACAAAAGTAGCATCATACTTAGCAAAATAACTCACAAAATAATTAATAGAATATCATGAAATTTTAACAGCTGTCTTTTGAAGGTTAAAACTAACAGAAAAAGAGGTGAATGGAATAAAATAATATCCATCTATGTGATAGGCTGGGGACTTTTCAACTTATATTTTTAAGCCTCATTAATCGCGAATACAATTTTGTTAGACGAATAGCAGATACTTTAAATGATTAATTAAACTAAAAAATCAACCCAAGCTCATTGTATTGGATCTTTTTTCATCTTTCCAGTCAACTACACAATTCTTAGTTAATTTTTTGGTTCAACAGTATAGAACATCCGTCATTATTCGTTAAGATCGGTCATCCGTTGCGATAAACCTTTATAAAAACTGATCAAAATTAAAGCTACAATTAGTTACTATAGTCTACTAAGTTCCAATAGTAAAAGAAATATGTTTAACAATTTTTTTTTTCGGTAAACCGATAATGTAGTAATGAATTATTAAAAAAAAATCGTGAAGCCTATAAAAAAAATCCAAAACAAAGATATCCATACAGCTTTAACGGCACAGGACAAACAAAAAATTAGATGAACAGCTTCAAATTCAACTCAACTAATCTTTAAAATGAAGCATTTAGCTGTATTATGTGAAAGTACATCAGCATTTCGACGTGCTATTTTAAATAGTGGACATCTGCAGTTACGAAAACTGAAGAATAATTCTCAACTTCAACAACGCCTTCATTTTACAAAAGATCATATATGTTAATATCTTAATAAAAAATAAACATATGTTACTTAAAAATAAACACACAAAAAAATAATTTCTGACAATTCTTATAATGCGTATACTTTAGTATTTATTTTTTTAATTTCCGAATTTGAGCAGCTCTATTATTCATAATTTGTATCCAATTAAGGAAAGCGTCTTTGATTTATGATCAGTGAGAAGTGCTTTTACGATGCATTTAAAAAAATTTCGCCAAAAATTATGAGCTGTCGATGTCAGTCCGTAATCCACACCAAACTGTGACTTCGTCGGTTCGTTATGGGTATTGTGTAGATTGGATCCTCCCAAATTGGATTATGTTGCTTGTTAACGTAACTATTCATCTGTTGGTAGAACAGAACGACAAATTCAATGAACAAAATTTTATCATTTGCACGTGTTCAAGGCGAATTTAACAAGGTGGTCTCGTTTAGAAAACGAATACAACACTGTTAACAGACTTTAATGTTGTGTCAAAATAATGCAACACTGTAGTAAGCAAACTGTAAACAAATAAACTGTGTGTCACATATATTTGTTGTAAAAAAATAGTAATGGCGAATCGTTTTGACATATAGTCACTTATCAGCTATTGCTTACGTTGCAAGCCAAGGTCACCTGGTTAGAATTCACCTTGCACGTGTTGTTGTACGCTATATCCGTCCAAGGTGATATGGGAAAACAAACTGAATAAATGACAGCCAATTCGGAAGAATTCGGCCCAGTTCGGTCCAATATTGATCTCACTGTGATGCCCATAGTAGATAGCGTCCAAACGGACCTACGTGACCGCATTCCGGTTTGAACCGAACTAACCAGACGCATGCGCAAAAGAAGAGATCCACTGATATTCATATCAACTAGGTCTGATATGACATGCAGAAACTGACACTGGCACAAGGAATGCTCGACAGTCTCTTCCTCTTTCTCATCCTCACAACCCCTACAGTATTCATTAAACGGTGGACTCCTAGCGTGTGCACCAGCCACACTGTGCCCGGTAATGACAGCCACCAGAATTCGTAGCCTATGTACTGGCATCCCCATAAGACTCCGAGCGAGCCCTATCGTATAGGGGCCAGATTTGTCTTTATACAGAGCACGTGAATTCATTGTTCTACCGTAACTGTGGCCTGCCCAACTTGTACCGAAAAACCAAAAGCCTGCAAGAGGAAAGTGGCATCCCAGCCAAGAGAGCCAGCCCAGTCTCGCCAGTTCATCCGGCACAAAGTTCCACCAGGTGTAAGAGTGACCCCTTATCCAGAAAATTTCTAGGTCTGATTGTCTCACCAGCTTGTTCAGGGATGCCGGGCATTCACACGCCAGTCACGACACCGGAGAGCGTCCTGATCGCAGCCTGACTGTCCGTACAGATCCGGATAGCAACATCATATACCCTATAGTACATCAACCAGTCCGCTGCCCTCTATCGCCGAGACCTCTGCCTATAAGATATTGCAGTGATCCGGCAGTTAAAAGGATACTCTCATCCCGTATGTAGGAATAAAGACACCGGCCCTAACCCCCTTCCTAGGATTTCGATCCATCCGTGTATACTTCAACAGAACCGGGTAAAATTACCGCTTCTGGTGATATGCACACGGAGAACATTCTATCCCATAAGAGTATATGTGTACATTATGGTATTGTAGGTATGGTATTGTAGGTAAAACAATCCTTGAACCACAATAACACATAACAGCTAATTAGCCAAATTTCACAGTTATTTTAATTTTATTTCATTAATAAGTTTAAGAAGATAGACTAAAAAGTGTGTATTTTTTTTAATTAATGCTTAAATAAATTAAAAGCTGGATC